>CM076570.1:1271637330-1272166835 GCA_034641835.2 Pinus albicaulis
GAGTGTTACACCATTTTTTGGTCATCTAACCTTTCATCATTAGATGGACCCAAGTACACCATGTAAGACCAGTTTTACCCCAAGTAAAACTGCTTTCACTATGTTAATTAGGAGACCCCCAAAGGAATAATTAATTAAACCATAATTTAATTATTATTCCCAGTCATGTTTAACCCAAAAACAAAGAAATTAATGAGATAAACCCATAGTTATCTTATTATTTTCTAGGAATAATTATTTAATAATATTCCCTGTTAAATATGACCAAATCAACCACCATTAATCAAATAAATCATTATTTATTTGATTATATCCCAACCACTTCCTTAAAAAGATAAATAAATCATTTATTTATTTATTTATCACTAATCAAGGGATTTGACCCAAGTCAAACACCCTTCCCCTCCAACAAATAATAATAAAATATTCCATAGAGGTGGATCTAGATGTGATTAACATTATTTTAATCATGCACCAAGATCTAGAAAGACCCAATATTTTGTTATAAATAGGAGGGTTTTCCCCATCATTCTTCACCTTTTTTTGCATACTAGATCACTCTGGATCTATACACTTGGTCTCATTTTTCTGCCATTTTGCTCCCATTGAGCTCTATCTTCTACATTGGGTTTTCTACATCTACAAGAGAGAGAAAGCTTAGATCTGAAGTGCTGAGGACTACAAAGAACCCATCCCATTGAGGAGATCCGGATACACCTTCTTGTTTCCTCCCAGGTGCCCTGTAATATAAAAATTCATTCAAAAATCGTGTTCTTGTCTTGTCTGTTGGATGCATGGAGCAAACTCTTTACTTCACTGCTTAATATCTTTCCATTTATAGATCTATTTGTTGCAGCAATTTAACTACTAATTGCAGATCTGAAGATGTTTTGCAGCCATTATTGTTGTTAGGGCTATTAGTTATGCGTAGCTAAAGTGGTTCTTTTTTGTACACTTCGACGAAGAATTCATACTAACAAATGGCGACTCCACACGGGTTTTAAATTACGACCGCTGTCGTTTTTCATATTCCTGCATATCCAGCTACTTCAGGCCCTAGGGCTTCTTTTTTAGCTGCTTAGTTTTTCTCTTTTCATGTCATTTTCCTCACATAAAACCCTAAAAACCTAAAATTTCTAACTTCCGTGTGTTTCTGGCCCTATTGCGCAGGTAAGCGACACCAGCCGCACCTGAGACGGCAACTTTTCAGAAAATCTGTCGCCGAAACAGCCGGAACGGGGGGGTCGCACCTTTTGGCCCAAAACCTGCGACCTGGACGCACCTTTTGGCCTGTTTCCTGCGACCTCAACTCGGGATCGGGGCCGTAACCCGCGACCCGCCTTTTTCCCGCATTTTTCGCAATTTTTTCTAGGTCTGCCGCAGCATTCCGCTGTGGTTTTCCGCCATCACCATTCCCCGCCTTGACCAAGATCCGATCTGTTTACTCCTGCGGAACCCACTCTTAGGGGCTTTAGTACCCTCCACTTTTTAGAAGAGTTTTGTACTGAGCCAATTTTGGCTTGTTTCAGAGCTTCAGCCCCCTCTTTTCCAGATCTGTTACCTCCCTTTCACATCCATTGAAATCAGCCTCTTTTCCTTTCAAATCACCTCTTGTCGTTTTGTTTGGACCTCCTCTGAAGGCCTCCGCCTTGCCCCCCCGGTTTTTTGCTGATTTCCCTTTTCCAGCCACCTTGCCTCTGTCTCTTGGCTGTGATCTGCACCCCTTGTCTGCAGCTTTATCCTCCAGATCTCTGTCCCCTTTGACCCTAGATCTGTCGAGCTTCCTTTGTGTGTGTTTCCATAGTTTTTCCCTTTCTTTTCAGCATAGTTGTGAGAGACCCACCTTCTGGGGTTAGATAGATGCATATGTAGCTGTTATTTCTCTGTTATTTCAGCATTTTACTCTGTTCTCTGTAGGTTTATTTTCAGCTACGCAACACACTTTTTCTTGCTCTCAACAACGGAAAGGGTTTAAAAATTAAAATTAACTCACGCCACACACTGACCCTAAGTGAAGAAGCGCCTGGTTAACACCGCCCGGCAAAGACTCTAAAATCAATTGTCACTGCACCTTTTCTGCCCTTGACCGTAATTGATTCTGTCCCCTTGTTGCCCCTGTCGGTTTCCTACCTGGACGCACTTTTCAGCCTGTAACCTGCGACCTCAACCAAAATCAGGTCAGAACCTGCGACCTGCCTTTTTTCCAGCATTTTTCTGTAATTTTTCTGGGTTCTGCTGCAGCCTCTGCCAGGGTTTTCCAGCCTCTGTCTCAGCCCGCCTTGACCAAGATCTGATCCGTTTTTACTCATCTAAGTGGGAACCCAGCCCCTTAGGGCTTTAGTACCCTCCACTTTTTGTGGAAGAGTTTCAGCTGTTTCAGCCGTCGGTTTCAGAGCTTCAGCCCCCTCTTTTTCCAGATCTGTTACCTCACTTTCAGATCCTTTGAAATCAGCCTCTTTTCCTTTCAAACCACCTCTTGTCGTTTTGTGTGGACCTCTGCTAAAGGCCTCTGCCTTGCCCTCCCCCCGGTTTTTTTGCTGATTTCCCTTTTTCCAGCCACCTTGCCTCTGTCTCTTGGCTGTGATCTGCACCCCTTGTCTGCAGCTTTATCCTCCAGATCTCTGTCCCCTTTGACCCTAGATCTGTTGAGTTTCCTTTGTGTGTGTTTCCATAGTTTTTCCCTTTCTTTTCAGCATAGTTTTGAGAGACCCACCTTCTTGGGTTAGATAGATGCATACGTAGTTGTTATTTTTCTGTTATTTCAGCATTTTATTCTGTTCTCTGTAGGTTTATTTTCAGCTACGCAGCACACTTTTTTGCTCTCAACAACGGAAAGGGTTTAAAAATTAAAATTAACGCACACCACACACTGACCCTAAGTGAAGAAGCGCCTGGTTTACACCGCCTGGCAAAGACTCTAAAAATCAATCGTCACTGCACCTTATCTGCCCTTGACCTTCTTGATTCTGTCCCTTTCTGCCCTTGTCGGTTTCCTTCTTCCTGTCATCATTGCGCCCCCAAGGCGCCTTTCCCGGAGACTTCTTGGCCTTCATCCTCAGTTTCCGGTTGATCGACCTGCTCCGCACCACCGTCGTCGAGCCAGTCCACCTTCGAGTCCGCACTCCGACTCCTCTCCTGATTCATCGGGTCCTCCTTCTCCTCCTGGTTCTCCCCCTTTTACCTTCACCATGTCTGGATCAGGGCCCAATGCGAGCGGCCCCAATACCGGCCCTCCTTCTAGCGGAACCATCACAACCACTACTCCGGCCACCCCTGTGCTGCCGTACATTGCAGGCCTCAGCCTCCCCGATTTCCATCAGTTGATTAACGACCCCATTCACCACAATGCTACCTGGCCCACTATGCCCACCAAGTTACCCTCTGATATCCCTAAGTTCGAGGGCCTCAATGGCGAAGACCCAACCAATCACGTCCGGTCTTTCCACATGTGGTGTTCCTCCAACTCCATTACCGATGACTCCATCCGTCTTCGTTTGTTCCAACGCACGCTTACCGGCGAAGCTTCTAAATGGTATGTCGAACAGGCCACTTCCTCCCATACCACGTTCGAGACTCTTGCCCAAGCCTTCTTGTCGTATTTCCAGCTCCCTCTCCGATACGACACTGGTACGGAGCTCTTGACTTCATTTAAGCAATCCTCTTCCACACGCCTTTCTGCCCATGTTCAGGAATGGCGACGAAGACGGGGCTTATGTCGAGCCCCTCCCTTTGAAGATCGGGTTTACATGGACTGGTTCCTTCGCACCCTCCCGTCTCCCATCGGCAAAGATGTCGCCTCTCACTTTCCTCAATCTGAAGAAGCCGCCCTCCAAATAGCTTTAAAATATGACCTGATCTACGCTCAATCTGGTTATGTTTATACCGTTCTTCCCGACATCCCCAGGCCCGGTGGCGCTAACGCCCCGGGGGCATCTCATTCCGCCGACGGTATTGTTGGATCTCTTTCCCACCCCTCTGCTCACCCTCCTATCAGCCATGGCCTTCCTCAGGGAGGGGCCAGCACCTCTAGCACTCTGCCCCCTCCCGGCAACATGTATCCAGGATACGGCATGCCTCCTCCTTTTGCCCAGCCTCCTGCTTACCTCAATGCTGCCCAACCCAACCTTTACTTTTATCCGCAGCCTGGTGCGCCAGCTCCTCCAGCATATGCGCTTCCGCCTCCCTTGCCTCCTCACCACCTGCAACAGCCCTTACAACCCCCTCCAGGGCAAGTATTTGCGCAGCAGGGCGCGTTTAATCCCCCTTCTTCTCAAAGAAGGCGGAGAGGCAACCAGAACCCATCTGCCCCCGGTAACCGAGGACCCAATTCTGGTCTGGACCCTAACACTCGCAACCAGCCTCAGGGCATTCCGCCCAGGCCGGACAGGCCGCTTCGCACAAACAAGCCCTGTTCGTGTTGCGGTGTTTACGGTCACTACACTCATGATTGCCCTCTCTTACCCCAGATGCGACAGATGTGGGAGTCTCAAGCCACATTGCGCGGACAACACGCCTCCCCTCACGCTCCTCCTAATGTGGCCACTACCCAGCCAGCTGTGTTCACTGATCCTTTCCCTCAACAGGGATTCGTGGCTACCCAACCCCCTGATAGCCATGCAGCCACACCCTCGTCCATTTCTGGTTCCTCTGACTACCAGATCCTCATGATGCACTCCGATCCGTCCCCTTCCGTCGACCTTCACCTTCAAACTCGGTCTCGCCAGTACCCCAAGCCCCCTGCTCAGTCTGCTCCCGAGTCTCCATCTTCGGGTTCTACAGAGCCTCTTTCGACATCCAGTGGCCCCTTACACATCCCTCAACCCAAAGTTGAGGTTCACCCAAAGATTCCAAAGGGTCCATTACGCCGAAATGCTGCTTCCGGTCGAGCCGCTCAATCGTACAGTATAGTAGATGATTTGGCACAATCCCCCGCTGCCATTTCCACACTGGAACTCCTCCAGTCGTGCCCTTCTCAAAGGAAGGCTCTACTAGCTGCCGTGGGCGCTGTTGATCCTGCTGATGACCAAATGATCGTTTTCGACGCCTCTCAATCGGACCACACTCCTCTTCCTCCTTCCATTGCTTTCCAAATCCCAGTCAAAATCCGGAACGCCACTGTATCCCGGTGTATAATTGATGAGGGGGCATCCACCTGTGTGATGTCCGCTTCGGTTTGGAAGCAACTCGGATCCCCTGAGTTGGCCCCTTCCACTATCACCCTTCGAGCGTGGGATGGTCATGCCTCCCAGCCTATTGGCCTGTTTCGTAACTGTCCCATCACCCTCGCCGGTAAGACTGTTTGCGTTGATGTCGAAGTCATTGACGCCCCTCTAGAATACAACATTCTATTGGGGCGAAGCTACACCTATGCCATGTCTGCTGTCCCATCCGCGGTCTTCCGCAAGATGTCTTTTCCACATAATGGAAAGATAGTCACCATTGACCAGCTATCGTATCATGAGCCGCCGTCTCCATCCGCCTCCGAGACGACCATCTCTTCTGTAGCCAACAAGCAAACCGTCGATTTTTTGACCAGTGTCTCCCCCGGCATCTATAAAGATTCCACCCTGCTTGGTACTTTTCCTCACCTTCCTCCCCCTCCTGTTACTGACCCCAGCTTGTCGAATGTTTGCATGATGCAATCGTCTCAGGCTGCCCATAAACGGCCTGCCTCGGCTAGCCCGCACCCTCCTCCCCGCCCTCCGCAACTCGCTCCTAGCCATCCATCTCAGCCAGCCGGACCTCCTCTTTCTGGCCCTCCCCCTACAGCTGGCACCCCCGAACCTCTTTATCCTCCAGGCTCGGTCCCCCCTGGCCTTAACCATCTTGGAGCCGTTCCTCCTGGTCATTACCCTGCTGGACATATCCCCTTCTTGGCTCCCCCTCCCGGAGTATATTCCGTCCCCGTCATGGCCACCCTTTCTCTCCCTAACTTGACCTTGGGTATTCCGGTTTGGTACCTTGACCCCCCAGCCGCCACCCCCCCTGGTCACCCCAAACCTTACATGGCTTTGACACCGGTTCAACCGGTCCCCCTCGCTTCCTCCATAGCCAACGTGCCCCCAGCACCTCCACAGGACCCTTCTCCTGCTGAGTCGGCTCCCGGGACGAAAGGAAAAGCCCGCAAGGGGGCAACCAAAGACCAAACCACCACAACCACCTCGGCTCCTCCCCCACCCTCGAAGCCTTGTGCCTTATGTGATGTCATCGGTCATGCCACCCATGCTTGTCCCGAGTTACCCCGTATTCGCCCCATGGTAAAAGTCGCGTTCCCCGACACTACGGTCCCTGAAACCCCCACTCCTGCTTCGACCGTCTTCAAGAACCCCAAGACTCTCCGCACCAACAAGCCTTGTGCTTTGTGCGGTGTCCATGGCCACTACTCCCATCATTGTCCTCACCTGACGCATTACCGTGCCTCCCTTGAGGTGATCCGCGAGTATGAGGTTGAACAAAATCAATCCGCCTCTCCCATTCTCGCGCAGTATGCTGCAGCCCAGCCTGAGTATTCCACCGCTCCCATCCACATTCCCCCCCCTGATGTCCAGATGACGGAGTCTACAGTCACCATTCTTTACCTATCCTCCTCTGCACGACACTTGGAACCTAGCCCGTCTACCGCCTCCCCCATTGTGTCCCTTGATACTCGAGATCACTCCACTTGTGTCTCTGTTGACCTTCGCAGCCCGAGTCCTCGCCATGTTCCTGACAGCTCTCATACATCACCTTGTTTGAGTCTTGATCATCCTGCCCCTTCCCCCTGCCATTACTGCTCGATGACTTCTGGACCCTCACGCTGCCGTCATTTCCTTTCTTCCCCTCCTTCATTGTCTTGTCACACCATTTTTATCGGTTACGCCGATGGTGCAAGTCGCTACTCCAGGAATCTTGCCTCGGCAGGGTGGGCCATCTTCACCCCCTTACATGACCTTGTTCTATCTAACGGGGTATGCATTGGTTCTGCCACCAACAATCAGGCCGAATATGATGCAGTGCGTGGCCTATTAGCTGATGCCCTGTTGCATCGCATCCGCCATCTGCACGTTCGCTTGGATTCCCTGCTTCTTGTAATGCAACTAAATGGTGTTTATCGTGTGCATAACCCTGTGCTGTTTAGACGCTATTTGCGAGTGAAAGTCTTAATACGTGCGTTTGACACCATCACGTTCAATCATGTACCCAGAGACCAGAATCACTACGTAGATAGTATTGCAAACCATGTTCTCGATTGGCATTTATCACACACAATTCATACAAGACAATAACATTAAATCAACCATCAAAAGACGATGCATATCCATAATATGTGTCGCAAACCATATATTGATGAGTCCATTTACTCTGATACATACAACATGCCCATAGCATGTTCCAAAAAACTGGGGGCACCATACGCCCCCCCACACATATACATCCGACATGCCCATAGCATGTTACAAACCAAAAACAAAAACTGGGGGCACCATATGCCCCTCCCTACACTATAGGAGGCACCCCCTGCCCCTACATACATCAAAAGGGGCACCATATGTCCCTAATCACTATCTGGAGGCTCCCGGGCCAATGGCTCTGCCCCTGCAGCATGTAGATCACGCATAGTTTGACCGGCCATCGCCATGCGCAGCATGATACCTCGCCACTCCGAGGGGAGACCAACACATGGCTCTATGTACTGGTCGTCTAAATCCTGCCACCCGCGCTCTGATACTCCGGTCAACAGCTGCTCACATCTACGGCGGATGTCCTCCAGTAGGGCGGCTGCACCATCATTTTGCGTTGCTCTCGACCCACTCGGACCTGTAGCTCCAGACGCTGCAGGTCGTCCCATATATCCGGCCGGTTTTACCGGTGCTATATCTGCATACCAAAAGTCCCTGAATCAGTATCATTATTTACTATTCAAAAACTTTAAACATGCCCATATAAGAATAGCAATTTGTCACTTACCATCGGGCCCCCAGACTCGACCAGACGGAAGTGGCAGATCCGGATCCCCACAGTAGCTCATCCCACTATAAGGGTAGTCGTCTATGTACAACGACATCTGATCCCAATGGGCAAAGAACTCCGGTCGAAATGTTCGCCCGACCGCCCCTCCTCCTCCTTTGCAGAGTAGTCGTCCCCAACGACGCATCCTGGGCTCTCTCGGGCCCCCATCTGGAAGATGCACGCGAGGCCTCAAGGTCGGGATCTTCTCAAAGAAGAAGGCGCACAACAAAGTCCCATATGAGCAATCATGATTCACCTGCCGCTTGCATAGCGACAACTGTCGCTTTAGCGACACCAACATCATTCGGGCCCACCCAAAGTAGGTCCCACTCAACACACTCTCCACTATCATCATCTGCCCACCGGTGATGTGATGGAACGCCTGGGTGCCCAGGATTCGCAGCACAGCTGCGGCCACTGCACGGGTTTCTAGCCCCTCTAGATCCCCGATCGATATCCGAGTCCCCTTGACTTGGAAACCCGGTCGACAATGGCGTTCCACAAACTCCATGATATGCCGCCCCCGCGGCAACACTGGCTGCGTGTCTCCCACTATCCCCACTGGTGGGAGGCCGGTCAGGAAGTACACATCCTGGACCGTCAGTTCGATCCTGTGCCCCTGCACTACAAAGATCTCCGTATCCGGATCCCGCAATCGATAATCCGGCCAAGAATGATTCCTCTCCGTTCATCAACGGTTCTCCACAACCGAGAAACCCCAAATCTGGCCAATACACGACGGACGCCCTGATCCTTCTGGATCTCTGTCCGAAGTGTCCCCAGATCTCTCTCTCTCCAGTTGACCCGTAACTCTGCCATACCTGCACAAACACATTATTTTTGTCAGCATACAGATCGGGAAAACCATAACCAAACACCAAACCCCAACTTCCAGCCATAAAACAGCACCAAAACTCCCTCATCTCCCAGGTCGCATTTTTCTGCCATTTTCTGGACCAGGTCACACTTTTTGCCCTGATACCTGCGTCCTAGGTCACACTTTTTGCCCCAAAAAGTGCGACCCGCTCGTAGAGAGAGGGAGGGGCTGTTTCGGGGGTGTTGGGGCCCTAAATCGCAAATCTAATCCATCACAATGCAAGAGCAAGGTTAGGCCTCTTACCTCCAATCGACAGATCTCGAATCCAACGGTCGGTTTGTCCGCTACGTTCGCCGCAAGATTTAGGCCTTCCTCTCCACATTCACCACGCAACAATAGCAAATGAATGATTTTGGAGGGAAAACCGCCTCATTAAAAGAGAACCCCCCGTTTCTTCTTTCGACTGCTGCGACCACACCATAGCCCCATTCGACGAACCGTCAGCACCGCTGGATAGATCTCACCAAGCTCTCACATGGGTTTTACTTAGTTTTTGGTGATTTGATACTTCACTCGGACACTTTTTTCCACGCAGGGTCACTTCACCACTCCTTAAAATCGAATTTCCTCACTTACGACACTTGTACTTGGGGCACCATATCGCCCCTTTACTTGTCCATGTTCGTGTTGATTTTCGTCATGAGTGCCCAATTTGTACTCATGTTTCTATGACCCCCCTATTGGGGCCTTTACCGTGTGGCAACACCATCTAGTCGCCCTTGCTTAGAGCATCCGAGTTGAGTCACCCTGTATCTGCGGTCTATCTCGCATCCTTTTACACCCTACTATAGCCCTCCATCCCTTTTTGCTTGGTTTCTTGTCGCATTTCATGACCTTCAGCCCCACTGTCCCCTATCCCTTCTGATATCGTGTCAGTCGCTGCCATGTCATTCATGCCTTTTATGCTCTAACAAGGGAAGTCATCCATTCGCCACCCCATCCTGTCCATTCCGCCATCATCATTAGTGTCAGTCTGTCCGTCGCTCTACTATTTTCTCTCGTGCCTTCGTTGAGGGTCTCACATTACCTCACCTATGGCGGACCTCCTTCTGTCGACATCAGCTCATTCATTCCAGAAGCCAGGTCTAGAGGGAGGTGTACCTTGGTTCCAGCTTCCACTATCGTTCGGTGCCTCGGATCAGGCAAAGGGATCTCTTCTTCCCCTTTGACTTGATTGTTTCTCCAGCTCCTTTCAGCATGATCGAGATCCGTATACTCGATGGTTCAGTGATCCAGTCGTAGCTCTTGATGATTCCCGGGTGTGTGTGAGATGTCTCAGCCCTCATGAGGGGGTGGCCCTGCAGGTAGCCCCCCACATGCCCGGATGACCTCTTCATTGCAGCCTTTGATGCCGCTCCAGATTTTGATGATGTTGGCCTTAGCCACTTGCAGCACCTCTATGATTTGCATGTATCAGTCAGATTTTGTGAGCCCTCCCCCATTTACAGGGGGCATTTGGGTTGTATTTATCTCATGTACTCAGATGATATTGTACTAGTCCTGGCTGTTATCCCAGGCACAGCATGTATGTGAGACTATTCACTGTATTTTTATCTGGCTCTTGATTATGCCAGCTGTACTCTATGGTTCGGTCCCTTGTTCACTGGACACACTATTCTTTTGTACTTTGTCACGGCGGGCATAGGTATGCCTCCCCCGCCGCCTTCAGCACAGGTACCCTCTCATAACAGAGACTTGTTGCACCCGCGAGTCTCGTCTCCTCAGGGTCTAGTCCTTCAGCACACTATCTACCTCATATTTCTCTCTCTGACATACCCTTTTGTTGTCTAGTGATTGTCTTCTTACAACGTACTTCGGTCATACGATTTGCTCCCGACACTCGCACGCTGGGGGGCAATCTGTTACACCATTTTTTGGTCATCTAACTCTTCATCATTAGATGGACCCAAGTACACCATGTAAGACCAGTTTTACCCCAAGTAAAACTGCTTTCACTATGTTAATTAGGAAACCCTAAAAGGAATAATTAATTAAACCATAATTTAATTATTATTCCCAGTCATGTTTAACCCAAAAACAAAGAAATTAATGAGATAAACCCATAGTTATCTTATTATTTTCTAGGAATGATTATTTAATAATATTCCTTGATTAAATATGACCAAATCAACCACCATTAATCAAATAAATCATTATTTATTTGATTATATCCCAACCACTTCCTTAAAAAGATAAATAAATCATTTATTTATTTATTTTTCACTAATCAAGGGATTTGACCCAAGTCAAACATCCTTTCCCTCCAACAAATAATAATAAAATATTCCATAGAGGTGGATATAGATGTGATTAACATTATTTTAATCATGCACCAAGATCTAGAAAGACCCAATATTTTGTTATAAATAGGAGGGTTTTCCCCATCATTCTTCACCTTTTGTTGCCGATTAGATCACTCTGGATCTATACACTTGGTCTCATTTTTCCGCCATTTTGCTCCCATTGAGCTCTACCTTCTACATTGGGTTTTCTACATCTACAAGAGAGAGAAAGCTTAGATCCGAAGTGCTGAGGACTACAAAAACAAGAAAGCCAAGATTTTTTCCTCTATCTTGAAGGGAAAGGTAGGCATATGGTGGGAGGATCTAAAGAATGTCATAGGAATTTTTGAAGAAGAATTAACTTAGAGTGAATTTGAAAAGCTCTTCAGGAATCAATATTTTTCTTAGAGATATTATGACAACAAAGAAAAATATTTCTATGAACTCAAAATGGGACAAATTCCAGACAATGAATATATTACCAAATCGTTGGAACTACTGAGGTATGTGACATATCTCAAGGATGAGAAGGCCAAAATCCAAATATTTATTAGTGGGTTCCCTATGACATTAAGGGACAATATTGGATTTATGGAACCTCAGAAATTGAATAAAGCCATCAAGAAATTGAAACATTTTTATAAGCAAGAAAAACACAAGCCATAAATTAAAAGTGACTAAAAGGAAAAGAGTAATGCTAGGATTAAAAAGAAATGGCCCAAGAAAATTTTAGAAAAGAAGGAAAGAAAGAAACTAACTAGTACCAAAAGAAAAAGAGTAGCCACTTCAAAAGAAAATTAACATTGCTACTAAAGTAGCGAATGGAAAAAAAAAAAAAAAAAAAGGTGTTAGAAGTGTTGTGAAAATCATCGAAAAAGAGACCGCCCACATAAAAAAAATCGGGACCAAATATTTACAACGCTTAGAAAGCTCACTCAGTGGGTGATGTAGTTCCAAGTTTTCCCATAATCTATGTAGTTGTGGACACTCACCAGGAAAACCACCAGGTATCCATCATTGAGTTGGAAGGTAAAATGTGTAATCAATTTGTTTCCATTTTAATTGATCCTAGTTCTAATTACAACTATGTTAGCCCAAAGATCGTGGTAAGATGCAATATGGACAAGGAATTTTACGCAGAGCCATGGTTGATCCAACTAGCAATGGGAACAAAAAGAAATATTAACCATTGGGTGAAATCATGTGAATTTGAACTTAGTGACATGCCCACAACAACACATTTGAATTTATTTCCATTGGGTATGCACAACATATTTTTGGGCATGGATTGGTTGTACTTACACAAACCAAAGTGGATTTATATGAAAAATAAATTGAAAGTATGGATGATGTGGGAGAAATACAAATTTTACATGGAAAGCAAAAATCAGTTTTAGTAAGGCTAATTTTGGAAATGCATGCCGAGTGTAGTTGTGTAAAGGGCTATAAGTTGTTTTTCGTACAAATTTTCATGAGTGAAAAATTTGGTGACATGGAGGAGCAAGAAGAAATCAAGATGTTGATGAAGTATCCTATGTTGCATCATTATGAGGATGTATTTCCAGCAGACATTGCGGGTTTTCAACGTCATCAGAAAATTTATTTTTCTATTGAATTGATGCGTGGAGCACCACCAACATCTAAGGCACCATATGGAATGATCATGTCAGAGTTGGTTGAGTTGAATTAAATGCTTGATAAAGACTATATTTAGCTAAGTGTGTCATCATGGGGAGCTCCAATATTATTTGGGAAGAAAAAGGATGGGACACTCAGATTTTGTATTGATTAAAGGAAGTTAAACATAGTGGTCATCAAGAACTAGTATCCATTGTCACAAATAAATGACTTATTTGATCAACTAAAGGGATCTGCGGTGTTCTCCAAGATCAACATGAGGTTTGGGTACCATCACATGTGCATCAAGGAAGAAGATATCCACAAAAATTATTTTTGGACAATGTACAAACACTATGAGTTTGTAGTGGTACCCTTCAGGCTCACTAATACCCTCACTAGGTTCGTGTGTCTAATGAACAATGATTTGTGTCCTTATTTAGAAAAAAAATTGTAGTTGTCTTCGTTGATGACATATTGGTGTACTCGAAGACTAAATAAGAGAATGAAAAACACTTGGTTGCAATACTACAACTGCTGAGAGAGCACAAGCTTTATGCAAATCTCAACAAGTATGACTTCTTCCAATTATAGATACACTATTTGGGGCACATTGCCTCTAAGGAGGGGACATAATTTGAGCCCGAGAAGGTTGAAGACATAATGGAGTGGGAAACCCAAAATAATGTGAATGATGCCAGATCATTTATTGGATTGGTAGGTTACTACAGGAGTTTCATTAAGAAATTCTCCAAGATAGTCTTGTCACATCCTTACAGAGGAAGGGAAAGAGATTTGAATGGAAAACTGAGTGTGATACAAGTTTTGAGTTGTTAAAACAATTTCTTACGAATTCATTAGTGTTGAGCATTATATATACAGACAAGGATTTTGTGGTATGCACGGATTTCTACAAGGAAAGGTTCGGTGGAGCCTTGATGTAGGAAGGACATGTGGTTTTCTATGTGTCCAGGAACTTGAATGAGCATGAGGTGAAGTACATGACCCATAATCTAGAGTTATCCACCATCATTCGGGCATTGAAAATGTGGAGGAATTACCTCCTTGGAAGGAAATTTATACTTATGATAGATCATAGTGGGCTTAAGTATTTGTTTAGTGAACCCAAGTTGAACGTAAGAAAAACTAGGTGGTTGGCCACACTTAGCGAGTTTGACTTTGAGATCAAGTATATTAAGGGTAAACATGATAGGATTTTTGATGCACTCAGTAGAAGGATTCAATTTAATCATGTGGCAACCATAAGCTCTTATGAAGTGGACCTAGTGGAAAGGATTAAAAATGCAAGACAACATGATGAGAAATATCAAAAAGTGAGGGAAAAGTTGCAACAAGACAATGATTAGGAAGAGTATCATCTCACAAATGAAGGTCTAATTGGAATCAAGAATATAATATATGTACCAAATAATGAAGATTTGAACAGGCTCATCATGAGAGAATTCCATGTCAATCCATTTTTGGGCCATCCCGGGTACCAAAAGACTCTCGAAACCATCAAAAAGTCTTACAATTGGCCATATGCAGTGCTAGGAATATATGGTTCTATGTACATGTTGGACATGCAGTGTTGTGTACATATCATATTGTGTGCATGTTGGATATGTAGTGTTGTGTGCATATGGTGTTGTGCGCATGTTGGATATGCGGTGATGTGTAAATATGGTGCTATGTACATGTCATATATCCAATGCTATGTACATATGGTGTTGTGTGCCTGTTGTATATATGGTCCTATGTACATGTGGTGTTGTGTGCATGATTGTACATGTGGTTTTGCGTGCATGTGGTGTTGTGTACATGTTGAACATATGGTGTTGTGTGCAGGTGGCATCGTGTGCATGTCATGCATGTAGTGTTGTGTACATGTGGCATCATATACATGTCATGCATATGGTGCTTTGTACATGTGGTATTGTGCACATGTTGTACATGTGGTGCGGTGTACATTTAGAATTTTGTACACATTGTGCAGGTGGTCCCGTGTACATGTGATGTTGTGCACACATTGTATAGGTGGTACTATGTACATGTTGTGCATATGGAACAAGTATACATGTGGTATTATGTGCATGTCATACATGTTGTGTTGTGGGCAAGAAGTAATATGTATGTGCATGGTGTAGTCATGGTATTGTGAGATGTGTATTAATTGTGTTGTACTCCATATATGTATGATTGTGTTGTATTGTACACTGGGTATAGGTGTATGTGTTGTATGTTGATGTAGGCATGTGTATTGTGTTGTATTTTACACCAGGTGTAGGTGTATGTGTCCTATGTCTTTGTGGGTGTGTGTATTGTATGGTGTTGTATGTCATATGAGGGTGTACATGTTTTGATGTACATTATGTGTATGTTTATGTGATTGAAGAGTAGCTAAGGCATTGGGTGCTCGTTGAGTGTGGAAAATAATTCGTCGTGTCTATAGAAAGAACAAAGGCAGAAGTAAGGACTGATGAAGGATAAGTATCGATATTTGATTTCAGTTTTATTATGCATGTTATCTATGATTCTAACTTATGATGGTTACATGTGATTTATGATTATGGTTTATGATGATTGCATGTGATTCATGATTATAACCTATGATGGTTGTGTTTTGAGCTAACTAGATGTGATATGTTTTGATGAAACAACCAGTTTGACTTGTTGTGACAAGAAGTAAACATGATTTCAAGTGTACCTTAGTGGTGGGCTACCAATGATGTATTATTTGAATTTATTCCAATTTATTTAGAATCTAATGGCAGTTGTGTGCTTGGTACAAGTAGCATGAAAATTTCTTGATTAAGTGGTTGAAACTGATTGCAATAATTAGCATCATCAACAAAAGGAATTGGAACATGCAGCAGTATGTTGGTACAACACTTTAGGAGCAAGGCCATTGTGGGACACTAGTACCCAATACTTTCAATTGATTGGCATGAGCATGCTATGACCGGTATGATGGTTTTGAGGCAAGGATATGCCTTTGTTTTTGTACCTTTTGATGTGAGGAAGCCTTGCAAAGGGATGGACTACCGAGGGTAGGGGTGCCAATGGAACTAGAAAGGTGTGTGACTTCATGGAAGGGGTGACCACATTGCCCGAGGGAATATGTAGCAGAGAAAGGAAGGTCGAGGATGGATTTATTTGGCCATTATCATTGCCAGATGGAATCAGATGCACATTGGGAGTGTGCCCTAGAACAACAATCCGGTAACTGTTCATTGAGAGGATAGCAACACAAGATTATAGCGCTGGACATTGGATGCAACTTTGACTTTGGAAGTGGATTATGGACTTCTTGGGAAGGAGGTGAATCCTAGTATTACTTAGGGTGGAGGTGTGAGCCTCTGAATTCCCTTGTTGTAGATGCATGCATCATATCCTTTTATTCGATGGTTGAGAAAATGTGCATATATGTATATGTGTATATCATTGTAAATAATATATTGAGTTGGATTTGTAAATCTCCATAGACAGTATGAATATTTTTTGGTTGAAGAAAATGTGTATAAGTGAAAATGTGGTTTTTATTGTAAATATTGTAATGAGCTGTGTTATAAAGCTCTAGAAAACCATGTATGTTTGTCACATTTTCAATAGTGTTCATTATAAATACTACAACGAGCTATGCTATAAAGCTCCATGGGCAGTATGTTTTGTTTATAGCATTATGTTGGTTTGTAGATGTAATTTAAGACCGAGGATGGTGTTCCCCCAAGGGGGAGGGTTTTGTAACAACCTTGGTTAAAAATCCATGTAAAATATAAGACCATGGTTTATGGGACACTTATTCCAAGCTGAAGGTTAGAAAAACATCCTAGAGGGTGTTCATTTGGTTTATTATGGCTAAAAGAAATTGGCAAAGGCAAAGGAAAAGGATTTGGAAAAGAAAAGTGGCTTTTAATGGTATTTATTTATGAAAATAATGGAAAATAGGAGAAGAGAAAGGTGAAAGGTCACAGGTTGCATGTGAGGAGGAAAATGAAGGAAAATAATGGAAAATGAATAAAATAGAGGCCTCATTAATAAAAATTCTTATGAGGATCAATTGGTAAGCTTTTTCCGGTGCATTTTTAGAGATCTCTCATTATTCTCTCTCTCTCTCTCTCTCTCTCTCTCTCATACTCTTGGATACTTAGATTTTTCTAGAAGCACTCTTAGAGAGTGTGGATACTTGGTGATTTGGAGCAAGAAGTCAAAGGAAGAGCAGGAAAGTGCAAGCGGACATCAAGATCAACAACTACAAAAAGATTTGATTGTAGGTATTGAATTTCATATATGTTTTCCTCACTATTTTTGGCATGCATGGTGTATACATATGGATTTTCCTAGCATTTCCATTTCCTGGATAGCCATGGTGTTTTCAATTTATTTCCATTAATTTATTTCTGCTTGGTTGTCATGATTCCTTTAGCTGTTGGGTTGAGTTACAAGTCTCGGAGCCTTGGTTGGACAAACGCTCTAGAGCCCTAGGTAGATTGAGTTACAAGCCCTAGAGCTTGGTTTGAAAAACTCTCTAGAGTCCGAAAACAATTGGGGTTGAGTTGCTAGTCCTAGAGCCTTGGTTGAAACAAACACTCTCGATCCCTGGAGCAACTTGGATATAGACCAATCCTTGATGGTTTTGATTTGTGACCATGAGGTGGAATCACTGGTTGAGGTTGGAGATGGTTTGGCCTCTAGAAGCCCTAGATTGGTTTTCATTGATCTGTTTGATGAGATCCCACATTCATTCTTGGAATATGGCATGGGGGTGATTGGCCTAAGAGAAACTTGTCTCAACTAATCTATGGTCGAGTGGAATGTGGAAGTCCCATCTCTGGTTGTTTTCTACATTCATTAATGAGAAATTCATTTCCTTTGTATTTTGTATGCAAATGTATTGATTTATATGTGGATTCTATTGTTGGTGTATCCATGGTAGTTCTGTTGTTATTATGCTAGTTATGAGCATGTATGTTTATAGTGATGATGTATAGCTCTCCCCATGTTTTTACTTATAAATGAATACACAATGTATCTATGGTAAAATATATTGTATTTTAGTTAGTGATGTTGAGGATCAATGCTTCTTAGAAATTCTCATATAAGTACGGCTCTCCCCATTTTTTTACTTATAAATTAATACGCAATGTATCTATTGTCAAATAGATTGTATTACAGTTAATGATGCAGAGGAGAAATGCTTCTTAGCAATTCTCATATAAGTATGAGACCCCTTTTCTCTATTCTCTCGTTTACACCAGTAGATTCAATTTTTGTGACGTGTTTAAAAAAATGTCTTTCATGGTTAGGATGGGTCTAGATGAGTTCTTAATGATGTGATTTCTTCCATCTCATTGTCATGGTTTTATTTATCATCTCTAAACTATTCATGAATTTTTGGAAAAGAAATGGGTTATGGGCCTAAAAAGGTGGATCAAATCCCAGGGATGCAGGCACAAAAATGAGGTTTTGAGGCCCTAGCCACAACCATGTTGTGTTATTACTAGGGATATAACCTCCTATATGGCATGCAGTGTTATGCCTGTGGCTATAGCTCAAAGAGGTAAAAATGTCAGTGTGACCTAGGGGTAAGGGGCCTGAAAGGTTGGGTTCCCTCCTAGGGGTGTTGTTGTTTCTATACAATGTCTGTATGTTGTGTTTCCATTGGTTCCACTTCCTTAAGGTCTCCTAGGAGGTTGAATTTCATTATGGTAGCCTATCTTCACATGTTTACCCCAGTTGGTCAGTTACTTGGGTATATGTGGGAATAGGGTGTTACAATAGCGACTATTATGGGCGTTGGTGTATGTCTTTTTCATTCAATCTCTTGAAAAAATTTTACGTGTTCTTTCGCGATTGTGGCATATCAACTACTAGTCATATTATGGCACCCCAGGTGTACCCTCATGGAGGGGGAAATTCCTTGGAGGCAAGCTTCATGTCTTTAATAATGGCACATCAAATGAATCTTGATATTGTTAGAATTAAGCACTAGACCCAATGCATTATAATGGTGTAGGAACATGTGTTTGAGGGCACAATTATACAACCTATTGGTTCATAGGCGAACAAGTTTAGCAAACTAGAAGAACCTGCATGTTAATACCATACCACACATATGCGTGGTGATATATCTTGAAATAAATAGGTGTTATGGCTCTATTGTGGTATGTTAATCCCTCATGGTTTTGAACTAAAGTGACGTTATTCCTTGCAAGTGAAATTTATGGATGAGTACTAGCATCAAGGATAAAATTTTATAATTAGTATTCTCAATATGGAGGGTAATTTATTTCTGATGTAGAAGTTTGTATGGATGTATACATATCTACATAGAGGTGACAGGTCTATTACTTGTCCCCACATTAGCGGAATTTTTTTAAGGGTAGTCGATCATAACCTAAGTCGAGTGGAAGGTAACTTGCATGTGTTCAATACATGGAACCCATGCCCAAGGATGGGTGACCCTGTTTCACAACAAAATAACTATCCCAAGACCATGTCCCATAATGAAATTTGTACAATGATAACTCTATCACCTTGGACTTTGGAAACCAACCTTGTGATCGATTGAATGAGATGATGGGTTCTAGCAATAAATAATCATGGCATGTGGACGAGGGTAGAATCCTTAGTCATAGGACGTTCACACAATAGAGACATCAATGGTAACACCCAATTCTCTAATTCAATAATAGGTAGGGCCTCTAATTGTCGACAGGGTGGAGAGTCAACATATGGTGACCATGGTGTAAGACAATGCACTTAGAAACTAGTTGTGAAGTCACTGACTAGATGGAGTCAACGACGGTAGCCACCGATAGGAGTTTGGTATTTCATTCAGTAGGGTTTCCAAACTACCGATGAGTTGGTTTCATTGACTAAAATTGTCAACGGAAGACAAACAATGTGTGGTGGTGCGCTCTATAGAATAATTAAAATCCCCATCGAATAAAAATACTATATATATATATATATATATATATGTTAACCTAATGCATTTTCAACTTGTGGATATCTATGTGACTACGTGGGTATGGTACAACATAGCATATCACATAGTATGTAAGCTACGCATATGAGAAGTGATACGTGTGTTGGAAAATGGTTGGGAAGAGGGTCAATAGTAGGCAAGTTTCTTGGGTTGTTCACAGAGAATAGGAATAAAAAACCTTGAATGTAATATTATTTGTCAGTAGGGAGATATTAAACCTAATCATTTTCAATCTCCTCTGTTTAATGGTAACTATCGGTCATGCGGTGTGTTCGCGGTGAAAATCGTGAATCTAAAATATCGTGACACACACACACACACATATGTCATTAGAGAATTAAACTATATGTGTAATGACTATTCCATTATCGTTGGTGCTGACAAGTCACAGGGAATGTCACACACTTCATTAAGTGGGTATCAAAAAATATTACACCTCCACCTCACTATACACACACACACAATATATATATATATATATATATATATATATATATATATATATATACATGATTTGTATTGGTGGAATGTCTACATTCTAGATTTATTCCATGAGATGTGACCATGAAATCTGGAGCTCAATGAGTGTGATCTGGTGGTATTTTCACACACATATATATAAGCGCATAAAGAAAAATGTACACGCACACCCAACTGCACTCAATCTTGGAAACCAAAACACACCATGACTCAACCGATTGAGACTCTATGTCATGTCAATGAGTATTAACAAGGTCTCTACGTACCTATAAGCTCGACCGATAGCCCATGTCTCGTTAGCTCTGATACCAAGGGCCCACTGCCAAGAAAAAGTGTTGCATTTGCAAGAAATTTACATTGGGAAATGATCCAGGAAGATATTGGTTGCCACGGGCCTATTCCACTTGGACCCCCACCATTTTTTCTTTTAGATTTTAATTTTACTTAATTGTAGCACAATTTACTATTTTTGGCAGTTTTTCGGGTCTTGAAATTTTGGAGCTGTTTTGAGGCCCTAAATGACGTTTTTTGGGAAAGCCAGGACCAACATGGTGCCTTAAACAATGTTGTTCATTAAAAATTTGTATTTCTTGGATAGATATTTCTAACGAGGTATTGTGCAAGTCAAACAGAGATCATATGCCAAAGTTACGTCCCCGGGAAGTTGATGTACCAATTTACAAAAAAGGGGCCCATAGTTTTGGCGCTTCATCTCCTAGGGTTAGGTTTTAGGTGTTTAGGGTTTTCCATTATTTATCGATCATAAATAGGCCTTCAAGCCTAATTTTAACATAGTTCAGAAGCATGTATCCATCACATCTCTTCTCAGAGATAAGCTACCATCGCCCTAGCTATTTTATGTCCATTTTGTCTATAAGAATATTTCGATTATTTGATATTAATGAAATGAAGTTTTGTTACATCTCTACATTTATGTTTTTTTTGTATTTTATTACATTCCTACATAAATCTGGATCTGTGGTATTAAAGTCGTTTTCTCTTTCTCGATCCTTCTTTGCATGTCCCTAACGAGGTCGGGGTATAAGGAGTTAGTGCTCGATCTCGTTAAAACTTTGCAAGGTCAGCCTCGCAATTCCCGACAGCTGCCCATGGAGGAAGAGAGGAAATACGAGGGAGAAAGAGATCCTATAAAAATATTTCTTGAGGAGGCCCTCAAGAAATAAAGGAACCCGATGATGGATAAATTTTCCCAGATCCTTTAATGGCTGTCGACCGACAACACATCTACATCCAACAACCACTCTGGAGGCGACACTCCTTTCAAGGTACAAGTCAAATTTGACATTCATGTATATGAAGGCCAGATAGATGCAGACATTCTAGATAAATGGTTGAATTTTCTGGAAGGGTATTTCTTAGTCCATGATTTCTCCGACAGAGAAAATATTAATTTTGCACTCCTCAAAGTCGCCCCCCATGTCAAATACTGGTGGGAAACCTACTGTGAGCAAAAGAATGAGAGGGAAACCGCTCTGTTCTTTACCTTACCTATTTGGAATTTTTTCTGAGACTGAATCAAGGAACAATATTACCCCATTAGAAGCTATGAGGACAAGTACATCCAATGGACCATGCTGCAACAACAAAGGGATTAAGATGTGCACGAATGACGAATTTGTTCCATACCCTGCGCACAAAGTTGGGTATTAAATATTAGGAGAAACATTTGGTTCTCAAGTACCACAAATATTTGCACAAATAAATTCAGGAGGAAATGAAGTTCCTCGAAATTACATTTCTTGACACAACATATCGATATGCCACCAAGATCGAGCAGAAATTTAAGCAGAAGAAGGGAGACTTTCGATCCAGAATCCGAAGCCAGGGAAAGTCACCCCCCAAACTAGAGAACAAAGCGAAAATCCAAAGCAAGGCGACTTAGAACAACAAAAATAATAAAAATAAGGACACAAGGAAGTGGTGTGAATTTCAAAGGATCCCCACTCACAACACAAGCGAGTGTCGGGCCAAACAGTCATTGGTGGCCGTACTTAAGGTATATGAATCAGATACATGTTTTGATTCTGAATCAGAACCAGACAAGGGGGATGAAAAATGGAATCAGATCATTATGTGGAACCTAGTTCCATTGTTGTCATCACCAATCTCCAGAGGGAGGAGCCTGAGGATCCAGAGGAGGGGTAGCGCCTTTCCATTCCCATATGTGGGTGAAGGGTTCTCCACTGCAATTCCTTTTCCATAGCGGAAGCCAAAAGAACCTCATTTCAGCAGAGGTTGTGAAGCGGCTCAGCCTACCCGACCAAAGCACACCCATAGCCATATACCATCAGATGGATTCACCAAGGAATAGATCTTTGTGTCAGCTAGAAGTTTCCCCTTTCGTACAACATCAAGCTCTTCATGAATGAGTTACTGTCTGATGTTTCTCCTCTTGACGTTTCTAATGTATTATTAGGCCAACCATAATTGTGGAAGAGACATGCTGTGTATTAATCAAGGCATTTTTCTATTATTATTACTATGGGAAATAATTTTTACAGGATACTAGAGGCAGTATTGCCTTTTTCCATCTCTTTGAGTACTGCAAAGCAGTGCAGTAAGATTATTTCTCAAACCAAGTAATTTTTTTTCATTACGATTCATTGAGAGGGAAAGAAGAATATTGTGGCCACATCCTCTAAACAAGGCTCCCCTTCACGAAAAAATTAGATGGAAAAAGTCATGGAGGAAGACAATGACATTTTATCCTCACCGACATGGCTCCTCTACACTATCACGTCAAGCACTCCATTGATCTGACCCCAGTCGTATACCTCATGCGACCACACAGATAAAATCCACACATGTATTGTCTGAGGTTGATAAAGAAACCAAATTTATTGAACGCATCGAGCACATCCACCAACAGGTCCATGAAATCTTGGAGAAATCTAATGCCAAGTACAAGCAGCGACATGATCAGCACCGGGTGCCACACAACTTCCAGGTGGGCAACAAAGTGTGGCTACATTTACAAAAGGAGCACCTCACTAGACCCCACCACAAGCTTCGCCCACTTTGATATGGTACATACACCATCACCAAGGTTGTAGGAGGGAATTCCTTCAAGATTGGTACTCTACCATTCCTTGGTTTGCATCCAGTGTTCATTGTGGACTGCCTTCGGCCCTACTTTCCACCTTTACTAGACACATCAGACATGGCAGAACAACTCACCCCAATAGAGTTAAACCCAAACTACATGGAAAAAGACACCATTGATCAGATCATGGACACACAGCTCAATAACACCCAAATTTTTTTTTCCAGTTGTATCGGGTTTTCAAAGCTAGCCAACTCCTACACCAAGGAAAGTGGCTCACTAGGGACCAAGTTTAGCAGAAGTTTCCTCATCTTCTGGAGGAACTCAACACAATGGGGACCATTGCTTCCAAAGGGGGGAGGAATGATCCAAGTGTCTATTAGTGGCCACACATCTATTCCACTTGGACCCCCACCATTTTTTCTTTCAGCTTTTGAGTTTCCTTAATTGTAGTACAATTTACTATTTTTGGCAGTTTTTCAGGTCCTGAACTTCTGGAGCCGTTTTGAGAACCTAAACGACGTTTTTTTTGGGAAAACCAGAATGACATTATTAACCCATGTTTTTCACATGAAAGTTATATTCATTATATAGATATTTATAACGAGTTATTGTGCACGTCAAACAGAGATCGTATGCCATAGTTACGTCTCTGGGAAGTTGATGTACCAATTTACCAAACGATGCCCATAGTTTTGGCGCTTCATCTCCTAGGGTTAGGTTTTTGGATGTTTATGGTTTTCAATTGTTTCTCAATAATAAATATACCTTCGAGCCTAATTTTAATACAATTTAGAGGCATGTAGCCGCCACATCTCTTCTCAGAGATAAGCTACCATCGCCCTAGTTATTTTATGTCTGTTCTGTTAGTAAGCATATTTCAGTTATTTGATATTAATGAAATGAATTTTTGTTTCTACTGCATCTCTGCATTTATGTTTTTTCTTTGTTTTATTGTGTTCCTACATAAATCCAGATCAGGAAAGTATCAATCTCTGGAGTTGCGAGTGAACGGTGTAAGCCAAACATAAGCTTTATAATTAGGAAAACTATGACTAATGCATATATATATTTTGAAATGCTTATACATATCGTAGTAGACTGATCATATATATATATATATATATATATATATATATATATATATATATATATATATATATATATATATATATATATATATTGATGTATATCGATGTATATAGTTCATATGTACAATGTCGACAATGTAAAAAGGGTCCCTTATAAAGAGATCTAATTAATTAAGTGGTTATGGGTAGAATTGTAAGACATAGTGGTGAAAGAAGTTTTGCCAAATTTTTTTAACAAATACCCAAAAAAGTGGTATTAGAACGAAGATTTGAACTGGAAGAAGCTCGATAAAAGAAAAAAAATCCCATCTCTTTAACCATGCTAGGGAAATTGGTTAATTTAAGGGATGAAGACAAGTGGAGTGTTTACAGGAGGTGTCAAAGCATCTAGGTTCAACATTGAACTGAATGGGCTCTGTTATGGAGGTAGCACTGAACCCCTCTAGAAGAATCTCAAGATAATTTTTAGAAATTAAAAAGAAAAAATATTAGGTGTTAAAATATGGTCTAAATTGTTTGATTTTATATATGAATGATATGTTGTCATTGTTATTGTTTAACTAGCATGAACTAATAGTTGACTTGCTTCACTTTTTTATTATTATTTAATAGTGGTGCTGATAGTTAAATATTTTGTGATTATGCAAGCCTATCATTAATTTTAATAATTGTTGATATGCTATACCAAAGTAATGATATGGATTATTTGTTGTAGACATTATGTTATCACAATGCATGACCATGGGTATAAAAAATTGGTTATTTATTGTGTGCTAACAAATTGTGTGTGAATAAAACATATTATAAGTAGTAAAAGATAGTGGATGAAGGTGCATGAATGAGGACTAGAATGGTAAAATATAGTTCCAATTTGTCTTAGCACGAAAATGAAGAAGTTGATACAAATGAAGTAGAAATATAAGTTGGCAAGGGGGAGGGGCTAACTCTCCAGACTAGATATACACTCCGAGGAGCTTAATGTAGAAATTTGAATAACTGATATATTATTCACTGAGATTCTCCTGATCACACACTATTTTAGCTTCATGCATAATACATAATCTCTTCTACCATTGATCATCACATGCGGAAATAAAATCAATTGCATGCATACATTAAAACCACAAACAATCACACATATGAACACAATGTTTAATGGGAAAGCTTAAAGCTGAAAACCCCAACTATCTGTATATTATATGTCATGGAGATCATGTAACAATCATAGTACAAAGCTCCTCACAAGCTCTCATGCACAACCTCAATTGCTACACACTATCAAGCTAGATCTAGCAAAACACATGCTCCAATCTTTTGCCACTTGATGTTTACCATATTGCGTAATCACTGCTATGAGATGGCTTCATTAAATAGATAAACCACCTGTCTTGTACTGCGCAATCCTCATGGGCTTCTCCAATCACTGGTAGTTGCAAATATGCAACAGTATAGTCACAACTGATAGTTAACCTGCTCTTTCACCTATCTCTGCACTGGTCTCCATTGAAATTGTCCATGCACTGAAGTTAACCGATG
Organism: Pinus albicaulis; assembly: GCA_034641835.2. Lineage (NCBI taxonomy): Eukaryota > Viridiplantae > Streptophyta > Pinopsida > Pinales > Pinaceae > Pinus > Pinus albicaulis. Next base: position 1,271,663,258 of record CM076570.1, read on the forward strand.
TATTCTTTAGTTGATTAATAAGTTTATAATTAGTGAATTAATTAATAATTAATTCACACCACTCTCACTAATTGTATCAATTAGTTAAACTGGATAAAAATAGCTCAATTATGTTTAGATTAGTTAAACTGAATACAACTCCATTAACTTCCTCAATCAACTCCACCAAACTCTGTCACATGAGTTCTAACTGAAGTATCCGTGCAATAGCTCCACATAACCCTCAGGAATAGCGTAATTCCTTCTGTCAGCTCCTGTGCCACATCTGTGCACTTAACTGAAGTGCTCCAAGAGAATAAGTTAATGTTTATAGTCCAAATATTATTAAGAGCTAATAATATTTGACATATCTATTTTTAGACTGCCAATATAAAAATAGATTATGCCCAATATGTCTAAAAAGAGAAGTCCATTATTTTTCCAACTCGACCAACCATCCACAAATAGCATCCTACAACTCATAGAATATGATCGACATGTCTAAAAATAGACATAGTCTAAAAATAGACTTTGCGCCAAAAATAGCCTGCGGGCCCACTTAGTGAAGGCGACTCTTTTCACTAAGCTCATCATCTTGTTGAATCTCAACACTCCCTCTCAACAAGATATGGATTATCCGCCACCCCGATCCTGTCTCTATGGTATTCGAATTTTCTCCTGGTGAGCGCCTTCGTCAAGATATCAGCATCCTCATCCTCCGTAGGAATGTATGAAAGTAACATGACCTTCCGCTGCACACAATCTCTGATATGATGATACTGATCCGTGAAGCCATGCCGCCTCAACTCATCCTCCTGTCTGTACCATGATCCATATCCCGATGTGCCTTTGAGATATCTCAATACATGCTTCCCCGCCTTCCAAAAGAGCTTGGTAGGCTTAACCATAGCTTGTGAAAGCTGGTTAACTGCATAGCATATGTCGGGTCGTGTATTGACCAGATACATAAGCGACCCCACCAACTGTCGATAAACAGTGGCATCCACTACCTCCGTCGAAGTAGCATCCTCCTTCCTCCAACCACTAGGAAGAGGAGTATCAACAGGCTTGCAGCCATGCATGTTGAACTTCTCCAGTATCTCCCGGGCATACTTACCCTGAGAAACAAACAGTCCATCACTGCGCTGCCAAATTTCCAATCCCAGGAAATAATGAAGAAGGCCCAAGTCCTTCATCTCAAACTCTTTTGCAAGATCCTCCCTACATATATCACGCCTTATCACCAAAGTACAATGATCAGCAACTACCTCAACACCACAATCCGACAGGTTGTGATCCACCTCACTCTTGGAGAATCCAAGTCCGATGAAATAACTGTCTATCCGTGTGTACCAAGCATGAGGTGCTTGTTTCAACCCATACAACGCTCTCTTGAGCCTGCACACATGCGACTCACTGCTGAAGATCTCAAAACCTTCGGGCTGCTCTATGTAAACCTCCTCCTCAATGACTCCGTTGAGGAACGCAGTCTTCACATCCATCTTATGAATGTGCCACCCCATCTATGCTGAGAGAGCAAGAATCGTCCATATGGAAGAATACCTTGCGACAGGTGCAAAGGTCTCCTCATAATCGATCCCCTCTATTTGTGAAAAGCCTCAGGTAACAAATCTTGCCTTGTACTTCTCCACACTCCCGTCAGCTACCTGCTTCACTTTGTAGATCCATCTCGAACCCACCACTGATTTCCCTTTTAGCCTTGGGACAATCTCCCATGCACTGTTTATGACAATCGAATCATACTCTTCCACCATGGCATCTACCCATGCGGGATCCTCCACAGCTTCCTCGAAAGAGGATGGCTTTGTCACAATACACTTGCTCACAAGAGCCATGTATCCAGTGTACCGATCAGGTGACTGTCTCTGTCTGCGCTGTGATGTAGGTGCTCCTACAACCTTCTTTGCATCTTGAGCCAGTCGCTCAACTTCTGTAGTGCACTTCTGACCTCTGATGGTTGGCGCTGATTGAGTGGTCTCTTCCACTCCATGAACCTCATCTTGTGGCTGATCCACATCCTAAGACTCATCCTTAGGAACTAATAGCTCCTCATCTGCATGCAAGTGTGGCTCCCTCTCAAGCGAACACTTCATGGCTTTCTCCTCCTGAAATTTGATATCCCGTCGCACAACAGTCTTGCGACTGTCTGGAAAATACACACGATAGTTGTGGGGCGTATCAGTGTACCCAAAAATATCCCAACCTCCGCAGTCGGCTCCAGCTTCTTCCTGGCATCCTTCGTCACATGAATGTAAACAGGTGAACCAAAAATCCTCAAATGGGAAATATTAGGCTTCTTACCAGAAAACGCCTCCTCGGGTGTACTCATGCCAAGTATCCCGTGAGGACAACGGTTCTGCACATATACTGCAGTATTGCATGCCTCCGCCCACAAGTGAATGGGTAGGCCCTGATCATGCAACATCGCCCGTGCAACACCCACGATCGTTCTGTTCTTCCGCTCAGCAACCCCATTCTGCTGTGGGTTATGAGGTACAGGAGTTTCGACCCTTTAAGTGCTGTACGATGGAATTCCCGCAGATGAATTCCTTACCATCGTCGCTCCTAAAGCCTTCACCCGCTTCCCGATTCTTTCTCAACCGCTGCCTTGAACTCACGAACTTTGAGTATGTCTCACCTTCTTCTGCATGAAGAAGATCCAGCACTTACGAGAAGAATCATCAACAAATATCACATAATACCTGTGCTTTGCTGTCGAAGCTGCTGAGAAAGGTCCACACACGTCTGTGTGAATTCTCTCAAGGATCGTCGTGGCGCGACTATCCTTCTCGTGAAAGGTGGCTTTCACAAAATTTCCCAAGGTACACCCCTTGCACTGATCTGACTGCGCAAGAGTGCCTTTAGGAAGCCCAGTAGAAATCTGCTGCAGTATCTTCAAAGCTCCATGGTGAAGGTGGCCCAATCTCCGGTGCCACAACTCGCCATCATCCCGACTCACCACTCCTTCTACCTTGCATGCCATTACTGCGCACCCATCTACCTGCAATCGATAAAGGTTCTGAACTCGAACCCCTATCCTTCGGGTCTCACCAGTTACCTTACTGCGCAGGAAAGCCTTTCCCTCGCTAAAGACAACATCATATCCCTTGTCTTCTAACATCGCCACAGAGATAAGATTCTTCTTCAATCCTGGAACATGCATCACTTCATTCAATACGAAGGGTTTACCAGACTCCCTCTCAAAGGAAATGGTACCGATACCGGTCGCATTGTATCTACCATCATTGCCCATCTCGATGTGCACTCCAAGATCTTTCTCATCCAGATCAGTAAACAAATCTCGATCTCCTGTCATGTGAAAAGATGCACCACTGTCAAGAAACCACACTGAACCCATCACACTTGAGACCAAGCATGCGATCAACGAAAAATCCAGCTCAAACTGCGAGGCTAAGGCCTCTCCAGCTGCAGTCCCAGCAGCCTGCTTATTTTTCTTCTTCTGTGGACAATTTGTGGCATAATGTCCGTGTTGGTGACAGTGAAAGCACTTCACCTTGGACATGTCTTGTTTCTTGCCTTTCGCACCGGATTGAGAAGCTTTCTTGCTCTTCCCCTTATTTTCTTTGGCAACCAAAGCGCAATTCTCTTCATCATATTTCTTTGATGAAGATCCGTCCCTGGTACTCCGCCTTATCTTCTCTTACACAAGATCTGACCAAAGTCGCTCCCATCCTGGAAATTTCTCCCGACCATTGACAGAGTCCTGATAGGAGTGCCAACTCTTCGGAAGCCCAAGGAGAGCCAAGCTCACCAAGTCCTCGTCATCAACAGTCACCCCCACACTTCCCAGCTCATCCCTGCATTGGATGAACTTTGTGAGGTACTTGGGCATACTGTCGCCTTTCTCCATCTTTATGTTTCCGAGTCTATCCTTGAGCGCCAACTTCCTCTGGTCGCTCTTGCTTTGGAATAAATCTGTCAAGTATTTCCACATCAAGAATGGAGATGCTTTACCATGAAGGCTGGACACTATGTGATCTTTCACACCTTCCAACAGAATCCTTCGACACTTTTCTATCTTCTTTTTCCATGCGTCAAGTATGGTAGCATCGCTACAAGTAGGTTTTGGAACTTCTACATCTATGAACTCCTTCAACCCATTGTCATCCAGCACTCCCTCCATCCTGTCCTTCCATGCGATATAATTCGAGCTGCCCTCAAGGACATACTCCAATCGCAATCCGTTGAAAGACATCTCAACTTCGACACCAAGAAAACACTACTGCAAATTCGAATTCCACCAGCTCAAAACTCAACCGCTTCAATGTTTTGCAATTGCTCCAATGATCAATCTCACTCTGATACCATGTAGAAATTTGAATAACTGATATATTATTCACCGAGATTCTCCTGATCACACACTGTTTTAGCTTCATGCATAATACAAAATCTCTTCTACCATTAATCATCACATGCGGAAATAAAATCAATTGCATGCATACATTAAAACCACAAACAATCACACATATGAACACAGTATTTAATGGGAAAGCTTAAAGCTGAAAACCCCAACTATTTGTATATTATATGTCATGGATATCATGTAACAATCATAGTACAAAAGCTCCTCACAAGCTCTCATGCACACCCTCAATTGCTACACACTATCAAGCTAGATCTAGCAAAACACATGCTCCAATATTTTGCCACTTGATAGCCAGCCTATATTGCGTAATCAATGCTATAGGATGGCTCATTAAATAACTTGAACCACCTGGCTTGTACTGCGCAATCCTCATGGGATCCTCCCATCACTGGTAGTTGCAAATATGCAACAGTATAGTCACAACTGATAGTTACTTGCTCTTTCACCTATCTCTGCACTGGTCTCCACTGAAACTGTCCATGCACTGAAGTTAACTGATGTATTCTTTAGTTGATTAATGAGTTTATAATTAGTGAATTAATTAATAATTAATTCACACCACTCTCACTAATTGTATCAATTAGTTAAACTAGATACAAATAGCTCAATTATGTTTAGATTATTTAAACTGAATACAACTCCACTAACTTCCTCAATCAACTCCACCAAACTCTGTCACATGAGTTCTAACTGAAGTCTTCATGCAATAGCTCCACATAACCCTCAAGAATAGCGTAATTCCTTATGTCAGCTTCCCTGCATGACTGGTACCAATCAAGTGCTCCAAGATAGTAAGGAGATGGTAGTCCAAATATTATTAAGAGCAATAATACTAACATATCATTTAGACCGGTAATCTAAAAATAGATTTCGCCCAATATGTCTAAAAATAGAAGTCCATATATTTTTTCCAACTTGACCAACCATCCACAAATAGCATCCTGCAACTCATAGAATATGATCCATATGTCTAAAAATAGACATAGTCTAAAAATAGACTTTGCGCCAAAAATAGCCCGCGGGCCCACTTAGTGAAGGCGACTCTTTTCATCTTGTTGCAATCTCAACACTTAAGGGCTTAAGTCAAAAAATTCAAAGCAAACAATGAAAGGTTGGTGATAGCACAAGAGAATCAAGTTGAGATCAATGCAGTTATTTTACAAAGTCTCTCAAACTTATAGAGGTAGAGGAAAATTTAGTTGAGGTAAAGTCATAGAGATGGGAAGAGATTTAAGGAATTAGAATAGAAAACAAATGGAGTAGATGGTAGTAGGTCTAAGAAGAGGCATAGGAGGGAAATCAAAGATATTGTGTAGGGAAATGAACCATTAAGCACCCCAAAAGGAAGGACCAACACTCATATGTATCATTATAGTATAACTTCAAGCTCTACTACCAATAGGCTCCATCATCAGATAAGAAAGGAAAATGACTATATGCTCGATGAATCCAAGAATTCCAAGCCACCCATATTTGATGGGCTCATGAAGAGATATGAAGAGGAAAAATCCTAACTACTAGGCATGAAGATAATTTTTCAAAGTTCGTGGTTATTATGAAAACATGAAAGCGAATATTTTTGCCTCTCTTGAAGGGAAAGACAGACATATCGTGGGAGGATCTAAAGAATGTCGTAGGAGTTGCTGAAAAAGAATTAACTTAGAGTGAATTTGAGAAGCTCTTCACAAATCAATATTTTAATGAGAGATATTATGACAACAAATTAAAAGAGTTGTATGAACTCAATATGGGACAAATGAATGACAATGAATATGTTATCAAATCCCTGGAACTACTGAGGTATGTTCCATATCTCAAGGATGAGAAGGCCGAAATCCAGAGATTTATTAGTGGGTTTCCTACGACATTTAGGGACAATATTGAATTTATGGAACCTCATAAATTGAATAAAACCATTAAGAAATTGAAACATTTCTATGAGCAAGAAAAACACAATCCATAAATTAAAAGTGACTAGAAACAACCTGAGAAATGCTAGGAATAAAAATAAATGGCCCAATACATTTTTAGAAAAGAGGGACAATAAGAAACTAATTAGTACCAATCAATTTCAATAGAAAATTAACATTTCTACTAAAGGAAATACGAAGTAGCCAGCCACAAAGTAGCGAATGGAAGAAAGAAAAAAAGAGAAATGGAAGTGTTAGAAGTGTGGTTAAAATCACTGAAAAAGAGATCGCCTACATAAAAAAAAGCAGGGCCAAATATTTGTAACGCTCAGGAAGCTAGCTCACCAGGTGATGTAGTTCAAATCTTTACATAATATATGTACTTGTGGTCACTCACTAGGAAAACCACCAGGTATCCATCATTGAGATGGAAGGTAAATTGTGCAATCAATTTGTTTCCATTTTAATTGATCTTGGTTATAATTACAACTATGTTAGCCCAAAGCTCGTCGTAAGATGCAATCTGGCCAAGGAATTGCACACAGAGCCATGGTTGGTCCAACTAGCAATGGGAACAAAAAGAAATATTAACCATTTGGTGAAATCATGTGCATTTGAACTTAGCGACATGTCCTGAAAAACACATTTAAATTTGTTTCCATTAGGTATGCACAACATATTTTTGGGCAAGGATTGGTTTTACTTGCATAGACCAAAGGGGATTTATATGAAAAATAAATTGAATGTCTAGATGACGTGGAAGAAATATTTTTTTTATAGGGCGAGCAAAAATCATTTTTAGTAAAGCTATTTTTGACAATGCGGGCCGAATGTAGTTGTGTAAAGGGTTATATTTGTTTTTCGTACAAATTTTCAGCCATGAGAAATTTGGTGAGAGGGAGGAGAAAGAAGAAATCAAGTTGTTGAGGAAGTATCTTGTGCTACATCAGTATGAGGATGTATTTCTGGTAGACATTGTGGGTTTTCAACCCCATCAGAAAATTATCTTTTTATTGAATTGATGCCTGGAGTAGCACCAAACTCTAAGGCACCATATGGAATGAGAATGTCAGAGTTGGTTGAGTTGAAGCTACAGTTGAAGGAAATGCTTGATAAATAATATATTCAGATAAGTGTTTCATCTTGGGGAGATCCAATATTAATTTTGAAGAAAAAGGATGAAACACTCAGATTCTGTATTGATTATAGAAATTTAAACAAATTAGTCATCAAGAACTAGTATCCATTTCCATGAATAGATGACTTATTTGATCAAATAAGGGGATTCATGGTGTTCTCCAAGATCAAATTGAGGTTTGGGTACCATCACGTCTGCATCAAGGAATAAGATATCCATAAAAATTATTTTTGGACAATGTACAAACACTATGAATTTGTAGTGGTACCTTCAAGCTCACTAATAGCCCTGCTAGGTTCATGTGTCTCATGAACAATGAGTTACGTCCTTATTTAGACAAAAAAATTAATTTTTCTTCGTCGATGACATATTGGTGTACTCGAAGACCGAAGAAGAGCATGAAAAACACCCGATTACACTACTACAATTGTTGAGAGAGCACGAACTTTATGCAAATCTTAAAAATTGTGACTTCATCCAATCAGAGATACACTATTTGTGGCGTATTGCCTCTAAGGAGGGGACATCATTTGAGCCAGAGAAGGTTAATCACATAATGGAGTGGGAAAGCCCAAATAATTTGAATGAGACCAGGTCATTTATTGGATTGGTAGGTTACTACAGGAGGTTCATAAATAACTTCTCCAAGATAGGCCATCTAATCACATCCTTGCAAAGGAAAGGAAAGAGATTTGAATCAAAAATTGAGCATGATACAAGTTTTGAGCAGTTAAAACAATTTCTCACTAATGCACCGGTGTTGGGGATTATATATCCAGACAAGGATTTTTGGGTATGCATAGATGTCTGCAAGGAAAGGCTCAGTGGAGTCTTGATGTAGGAAGGACAGGTAGTTTTCTGTGTCCAGAAAATTGAATGAGCATGAGGTGAATTACATGACCCATGACCTAGAGCTATCTTCCATCATTCAGGCATTGAAAATGTGGAGGAATTACCTCATTGGAAGGAAATTTATACTTATGATATATCATAGTGTGCTCAAGTATTTGTTTAGTCAACCCAAGATGAACGTAAGACAAACTAGGTGGTTGGCCACACTTAGCAAGTTTGACTTTGAGATCACTTATATTAAGGGTAAACATGGTAGGGTTTTTTATGCACTCGGTAGAAGGATTCATGAATCATGTGTCAACCATAAGCTATTTTGAAGTGGACATAGTGGAAAGGATTAAAAATGCAAGGAAACATGATGGTAAATATCAAAAAGTGAGGGAAAAGTTGCAACAAGACAGTGATGAGGAAGAGTATCATCTCACAAATGAAGGTCTAATTGGACTCAAGAATAGAATATATGTACTAAATAATGAATATTTGAAGAGGCTCATCATGAAAGAGATCCATTTCAAGCCAATTTTGGGCCATTTCGGGTACCAAAAGACTATCAAAGCCATTAAAAAGTCTTATTATTGGAAAAATTGAAAGAAATAAGTGGTTGATTTTGCTACTAAATGCATAGAATTCTAGTAAGAAAAATCTCAATGCAAACATAGAATGGGTTTATTGCAACCCATTCCCATTCTGGAATGAAATTGGGAGGTAATATCCATGAATTTCATCACAGGATTATCGAGGACCTCTAGGCAACATGATGCAATTATGGTAGTGATTGAAAAGTTTAGAACTTGGCTCATTTCGTGGTGGTCAAGTCCACTAACTTAGTTATTGAGGTGGCTCAAAATTTCATAAGGGAGATTATGAGGTTGCATGGAATTCCCAAGAACATCATCTCAGATAGGAATTTTAATGTTCACTTAAAGGTCTTGGAAGGAACTATTTGTAGTCTCGTGGAAAGAGTTAACATTCAGTATAGTGTATCATCCAGAGAAGGATGGGAATATAGAGAGGATAAATAGAATCCTCAAGGATATATTGAGGATGTATGTGATGCACTAGCCCAAGCAAGGGGAAGAGTATCTTACACTTGTGGAATTCACATACAACAATGGGTACTAAGAATATATGGGAGGAGTTGTAATACTCCTATCAGCTGGAGTGATTTAGTAAACAGGGTCCTAATTGGACGTGATATGCCTAACAAAATGGAGCAATAAATTCAGATCATCAAGCAAAATTTGAAGGTGGCACATGACAAGCAGACATTTTATGCATATCACCATAGGTTGTCGAAAGAGTTTCAATTTTGGGAACATGTCTACTTAAGAGTTAAGCCCAAGAAATTTCTATAAAGGTTGGGTGATTGTCCAAGTTGGAACCAAGGTATTGCGAGCCTTCTAAGATCATCGAAAGGATTGGACCAGTGGAATATAGGCTAGAATGACCTCCAACAGTTAAATTCCATGATTTTTTCCATGCCTCTTTTCTTAAAATATATATGAAGGATTATATTCATGTGATTTATTTGTTTATGCTAGAGGTGGAGCCAGAGAGAGAGTTCCAACCAGAGCCACTATGCATTATGGACTAGAGGAACCTACTCTCAGGAATTGAGAAATAAAGAAAGTCAAAGTTCAATTGAGGCACTTAGGGCCCAAGGAAACCACTTGGGAAATGGATGACTCAATGAGGGAAGCATGTCCTTTTTTTTTCTTCTGGTTGAAGAAAATGTAAATTCAATTGTAAATATTATATAAACATATACATATAAATATCCATGAAATAATATACATGATTTTATTTTGTTTTTTCTGTGGCATGTAGACAAATAAAACCAAGAGAAATGTTGCCTCAAGAGGGAAGGGTTTGTGATAGCCCCAGCCATGTTTTTATCTCATACATATATGCAAATACTTTTCCAAAAAAAAAGGGTTGACTCAAAGGACAAAAATTCTAGAGGTTGGGTAGGTTGCTTACTAGGGATGATGTAATTTTTATTAAGGTAGGAAAATCTCAATTGTTAGGACAAATCTTGAAGGTTGGTTGGTGAAATTTTAACATTCTAGTGCTTTCAGAAATTATTTAGCTACAAGAGAAAAGATGAGACCATCCTTGCTTGGAATGTTAAAAAAGGCGGTGAGGAAAAAATAATTAAGGAGTGGCTGGAATTCCAACTCGTGAAATGTATAGGCCACCCACTACAACCAATTAAAAATTCCATTTAACAAACTAGTAGTAGGCTGATAGGTGGAAAAATTATATTGGTTGGAAATAATTCCTATTAGGAAGCTTGTTTGAAGGTTTCCCAAGGAAAAGAAAAATTAGTTTTAGTTGGGGGACAAGAGGGGGGAGTTACAATTGTCATAGTATATACCTAGTAGGGAGGGGGCAACTAGGAGAACATGTAGACCAACAGATGAACATCAACAAGTTATTTTTTGGGTAAAATCATTTTTCTCTGGTTAGCAGGGTTGGAGAGAAAATATTCCATGTTTGGAGAGTTTTCCTCTCAATTCAGCATGACCCAGAAGGTGGATATGGTATTTCTCATAAATTCCTCAAGGCTGGAGTGGAGGAAACAATCCTCAAAATGTCTTGAAGAATTATAATGGTTCCTTGCTATGTAATGTTTTGGTTTTGGTTATGGAGTCCCTAAAGCTACGTGGAATCACAACGCCTATATGAATTGGTTTATTACAACATAATTGGAAGGATAAGGTGGTATAATCTCTAGTTCTTGGTTCAACTGGTGGCTATGTTTAAATCCATTAGCATTGGACCCCTCAGACTCTAGAATCTGGATCATGGGGTAAGGAGTGGAAACAACTATCTATTTTTAGGTGTAGATTCAATTTCTGAGACTCAATTTCCCATGTATTCACGGATAAGATTTTTCCTCATGTATTCTCATTAACAACGAATATATGTTACATTTCTGATTTGAAATGGTGGGGATAATTATTGAGAAATATTTGTAATATGTTGCTTATATGCATGAATAACACAAGCGTTTGTTGTTGCAAATGTGTTGTAACAAAGCATGTGTTAGTCATGTATGGAAAACTCTAATTGTTGTTGTGATTGAGATTTATCATGAGAGAAACTATTTCCGCTTATGCTTATATTTATTAAGGGAAACATAGGAGTATATTTTTATTTTGGCCTTAACTAGTGGTCTAATTCACATAAATAAATATTCTCCATATTTGATGGTGCTTCCCCAAAATGTTTGGCTTCTTGTGATACCAGCGCAGAAGGCTAAAAATTTGATTAGCCCGTGATAAAATTTCATTATTCCAGAATCAGGGTTGCAGCGCACTATTATAGGCGTTGGTGTGTGAGTTTGTCATTCAACGTCTTGAAAAAAATTTATGCGTTCTTTGGCGGTTGTGGCATGGTGTTGCCTTGGCATGGCTTAACATTCCTTTAAAATAAACTACTAGTCGTTTTTGGAGGGGGGTTTCCTTTCTTTAATAATGGCACATCGAATGAATCTTGATATCGTCAGAATCAATCACCAGACCCAATGCATTAGAATGGTGTAAGAACACGTGTTTGAGGACACAAGTGCGTAACCTATTGGTTCATAGGTGAACAAGTTTAGAAAACTAGAAGAACCCACATGTTAATACCATACTCCACGTATGCGTGGTGATATCTCTTGAAATGAATACGTGTTATGGCTCTGTTGTGGTGTGTTAAGCCCTCATGGTTTTGAAATAAATCGACGTTATGCCTTGCAAGTGCAATTTATGGATGATTAATATCATCGAGGATAACATTTTATAATCACTATTCTTAATATGGCGAGTAATGCATTTCTAACGTACATAGTTCGCATGGATGTATACATATCTACATAGAGGTGAAAAATCTATTACTCATCCCCACATGAGAGAAAATTTTGTAAGGGTAGTCGATCAAAACCTAAGTTGAGTGGAAGGGAACTTGAATGTTTTCAATACATGAAACCCATGACCAAGGGTGGGCGGCCCTATTTTAGAGAAAAATAACTATCCCAAGACCATGTCCAATAATGAAATTTGTACAATGATAACTCTAGCACATTGGACTTTGGAAACCAACCTTGTGATTGATGGCATGAGAGTCGATGGGTTCTGGCAACAAAGAATCACGACATGTGGTTGAGCGGTAAAATCCTTAGTAGTAGGAAATTCACAAAATAGAGACATCAATGGTAACACCCAATTCGCTAATTTGATAATATGTAGGGCCTCTGACTTACGACAAGGTGGAGATATGGTGACCATGGTGTAAGACGAAGCACCTAGACACTAGGTGTGAAGTTTCCGATTATATGGAGTCGAAAATGGCATTCATTGATAAGAGTTTGGAATTCCATTTAGTAGGGATTGCCAAACCTCCGATGAGTTGGTGTCATCCAACGAAACTATCGATGCAAGACAAACGATGTGTGGTGATGGACTCTATAGACTCATTAAAATCACCATCTAATAAATAAATATAAATATATATTTATATATTTATATCTATCTATATGTGTGTGTGTGTTTTGACGCAATGCATTATCAACTGGTCGATTCCCATGAAACTGCGTGGGTATGGTACAAAATAGCATATCACATAGTATGTAAGATATGCCTCTGAGGTTACAGGCAGAGGGTCAATAGTAGGCGGGGGCCTCAAGAGGGATAAATACCCTGGCAATAATATTATCCTTCAACGGGGAGAGAATGAACCCATTCACTTTCGATCTCCCTTGTTTAATGATAATCATTGTTGGGTGCAGTATAGGCACTATAAATGTACCAACATTGATTTTTTCAATTCAGATAGTTCGTGAAATTCGAGACGCAGCACTGGAAATGCCAGAGAAAGCTCCCAACAACCTGCAAATGAAACTCTAGTCTATCTTGTGCATTAATAAAATCCTGCACTAAAAGAGAATTCGAGAAACACCAATCCAAACAATTAAAATCATGTGGGAAATAAAAGCAATCTTGTACTATCAATGCGAAAGGAAATTCTAAGTACGAGAAAACATAAAGGAAATTAGAACTGGAAACCAAGCAGTGTCGACACGATACCAAAAGAGTGTAAATGTTGGAATAAACTCAAAAGCAATTCACAACCATTCTGCCTGCATTAACTCTTCTTTCACTAATTCTTCTTGTACTAATTCTTTGTGAAATTAATCTAAAAGCATTAGCAACATAAATTTACTGTATAAACAAACTTATAAAGAAATTGACTTAATATGAATCTCTTGCCTTCCTTGTCCCCAAAAGTTAACCTTGTAACATTGTCAAGAAGCTTAATGGAAAATAAATATTATTGTTTTCAACATAAGGTAGTTTCCATAAAATTCACGGCTTTTAGATAACATAAATTTATATAGGTGATTTTTGCTTCCTAATGATGCTCGATTTCTGCAAGAGTAGATTCGATACATGCGTTGATTCCTCAAGATCATAAAAAGGTTGCAGCAAAAGTTTATCTTGTGATTTCAGGAGATCTTGAGGGATTCAATGTTATGAATAAATATTTAGGGTGCAATCACAATCCGTAATGTGGTAAATCAATTAATTCTTCGGTTGCAAGAAAATTAAATGACATCAATTTGAAAATGGAAAGAGAGTGCAAATAATTAAATCTTGCAATAGAAATTCGCACACACAGTAAATAACAATTTAAATGCTAATTAGCAAGAGATACAGAGCGGTGTCGAGCTAGTCTGGTGGCCAACCCAGCCAGCTCACACCCTCGATTAACCTGGTTCACACAGTTGTCAGAATCATTAGATGTAATAAATAAATGGACAGAGCATGCTAGAAAATGGCTTCAATAAATTCTTGAAAACTGTCTTTTACATCAAGCAGACAAACACTCTAACTCCAGCAAGACAAGAGAAGCGATCCGCTGGTGATAAACGTGTGAGGCTACATTGGGACAACTCCTCTTCCCTTCTGTGCCTTCCTATCATGCGCACTGTCTCTGGCTCCCCTGATCGATTTCCCAACTCCCATATGTCTAATTGATTGACTACCTAACTTGTTTTATCATGAAAACTTATATATAAATCGGATTTACAAATTAGGGCTTTTATCAGCCAATTAAAATATAGAATATTATTGGTTTTAACAATTTGTCGGAATAAGAATTAGTTTTGCAACTAAATATTGAAAGAGGGAAAAATTCTGGTGAATCGTTCCTCTTTTATTGGAATGGTTGTTGAGGTGCGATTTGAATTAATTTATTTCCTCCTTGTGTGAGCTGCTCATAGGTTGGCATCAAAAATTCGATGCACATCTCATTCGATTAGATCCATATTGACCCAGAATTCTTCTTTCATCATAACCATATCATCATAGCGACTTTGGTCATAATCAAATTTTTGAGCAACGAATCCAGAACGATCACCATAATGACAATTTACATATTCATCGTTGTTGTCTGGGCATGGATGATGCTATGGGTCAAAGTATTTAAAATATATTTCTTTTGTTTTCTGGTTTCCACCTTGTTGAAGAGAAGTCACTTCTTCAAATGCACAACAAACGGGCAGTGATGCAGATGAACGGTGCCAGCAGTGCAGAATGTCCTTCAAAGTTCGCCAACTTCCCTTGCACATATGCCACCCCAATTTCCAACACAATACCTCAGTATTTTCATGACCATGAACCATTGTATTGTGGTAACTTCTACTAGAAATAATAAATTATATATTCGAAGCTGCCAATTTTATTTGAAAGAATAATCCTGCTCGGTATAGTAAAATCGAAAGAAACAAGGTAATATTACTTGTCTGAAAAAGCATTACATAATGATTTGTATGATTTGTATGATTTGTATGAAATGAGCAACATAACTTCAATGGTAGCAGCATTGTCCATTCATCCATGGAAGACTTCGTTGATATGATGCTGCAGCAGCCATAAGTGGGAAGACTAAGAGAATGAATAGGCCACTTTCCCAACTGTTTGCAGTAACCCTTGACTTGTCTCAAATACAGTGCGTAGAACTATTGCCAAAAACCCTCAATCACGAGTTAGGAAGAGCTCTTAGTCCTTCTATATTTTGAGGCAAACATGCTTTTAACTTGTTCTGATTCTGGAAATTCACTTTGGAGTAGCATAACATATATGTACACTTCTTCTAGTGTAGGAACGTAAGTGTAGTCCAGGAATCCTTTGGAGTGCAAGAAACCATGAAGTGGTGCAGGAGTTCGTTGCATGGTGCAGGCAGGTAAGTGCAAGTTCAAAGGTGTATAAAACATGATCGAATTCATGTTTAAACTTGCAACATACAAGCCTCAATTAATCTTTTATTAATGACATTTTAATCTTGTTAAAATAAGGGAGTAACAAATACTTGCACAATAATCATCTAACCAATCGACAACATGAGAGAAATGAATGAAAATAAGACAAAATTGAGGCCAAACATCCCCCCATGCTAACTATCTTGCATTTCATCATGCAAGGAAATCCAATACTATCACTTCCTTGTAAAAAAACAAAATTAGAAACATTTGTCGGCATTTAAAATTATGTTCCTGAAATTTTGCATGATCACATTTCCTGCGCTAGTTAAAGCTTGCTCTTAAAAACAGAGTGTTCGTTGGACTTCTTTATTTTCTTAGACTGATCTCAAGAAAACCTAAAACGAAAGCTACCATGAAAAAACTAAATTGCAAGAATGGTGTTATTACTTGAATAAAATAAATAACTTTTAAAAATTTCAAGAGAATATCTCAGAGGAATCCCTGATCAGAAGTTTCACTTTAATATATTCATTGTAAAAACCATAGTGTTAAAAGTAGACATAGAAATACTTTCCCATAGTGATCATTTTACCATTATCCATGTATATTTGATGCTTCTCTTGTCTGGGCACAATGAGCTACCTGCACTAAGGGTCCCACGCCCATAAAAATCATTCCAAAAATATAGATCTTCAAGGCATAACAACAGAAGGATTTTAAAGCCATTTACAAAGATATTAATAGTGAGTTTAGGTAAAGGAAAAAACAACCAAGTAAATCATAGTGTAAAATTAACTTTAATACCACAGGCATGGCCCTACTACTAGCAGGCGTCCATAGCCTTGACAGGGGTACCTTTTAACCTCATGAAATGCTTTTGTCCCACCTATTAGATACAGATTCAGAGTAATTTAAGAACATTTATTTTTTCTCTTTTTATAAGTTAATTGAAGGTCATTGTCCTGGCTTGGTAACCATCTATTGATAGTGTCGTTCATGAGAACTAACAAGAATGAACAATTCGTCTCGCGATGAGACCTATTGTCTTCCAGCTTTTCAACTGAAATCCATTACCCTGGCTTGGTGACCAGTGTGGTAATGTCATTCTCCTTAGGACCCATGATAACAATAGGTCGGCTCACAATGAGACCTCATATCCTTCAATTAATTTGTTTATGTTTAAAAAAAACTTTGATTATGATTAACCTTAGATAGGTTACTTAATAGGTGGGGAAGAAAACCTACTCCTTAAGAGTGTAGGATGGCGTGAAAAGTTTTTAATTACTATTCTTTACTGGTTGGTCATGCTACCCTAATAAGTTATTTAAAAAAACATCTCGGATAATGACCAAAAATATTCCTTGAGTTGATCATGTCAGGGTTCTTTATGAAAGCCGATTAGATTTTTGCGGGCATGGTCCACCATTGGAGGTTTTTCATCAATCCCTTCAAAGAGGACTTAAAAAATATGCTCTGAACAATATTTTGTTAAAAATAGGAGAAAATCATTACATGTAACTCATAAAAATATCCTTTACTGACACGTTAATCCATAATCAAAGTCACTTTAAAATATGAGGTATTAAGTGTAAAGTTCTTCTGACTAGTCTTACCACGAGAGTGCATGATAATAGAAATTTCAAAAGTTGTGCTTTTAAGAAATCACAAGTTCAAGAGTGTTGTTATAAATCTTTATTCATTATTCTCGTATTATCCTACCCTATTTTTAAAGAAATAAATATCGCCGTTAAGTGTAGGCATACTTCCAATGAAGCCATGTGCGTAACAAAATGATGATTATACTCACACTTAGTTTTAAAGAATAGACTTCAAGACATACCAAAGCATGAGAAACTTAGTTGCTTCACTTGATATGGTACCAGGAGTTTCCGAATAATGAGGAAATAAGGCGGCTTGATGACTGTTTGAAACCAGGATTCAATAGAATCCACATATTTATGATTCTCCAACTAATGTAAGTCTTCCACAGTTTGATAGTCACTTTCCTGGAGGCACAAAGGATCTAGTGAAAGAAAAACGATAAATCCCTCATGTTCAGGCTCAAATATTTGATTTTTAGATTGACAAGAAAGGTTGAGAGGGGTTCTAGGGTTTTAAGTTTCAACAAAATTTTCAGAACAAGTTCCAATGAAAGATTGCTCCTCTGGTGGTCTTTGAATTAAATCTTCCCAGGATGAATGCTCTGTAGTAATGGGGGAAGTTTCCAAATTCATTCCCTTTCCAAACATGGAAGATGTAGCATTTTGTTCAATAGGGGAGTCAATGGGAAGAATAGGTGCTTGAAACTGTTGTGCAACCTGATGGTTTAGATTAAGGTTTATAAGATGGTTTGGAGTAGGGTTTTGGTTAAGGCTTGGACTATGATTTGGATATGAATTAGGGTTAGGATTTGGACTAGGGATAGGTCTAGGTTTTAAATTAGAACAAGGGTTAGGTATAGGGTGTAGATTAGGGTATGGACTAGGGTTAGGGTATGGATTAGGGTTTGAATGAGAGCTAGGATATGGGTAATGATAAGAAGTAGGGTAAGTATTAGGATAATGGGTAGGGTATGGATTAGGGTTTGGACTAGGACTAGGGTATGGATTATGATTTAAATGAGATCTAGGGTATGGGTAAGGATAAGAAGTAGGGTAAGGATTAGGATAGGGGTTAGGGTATGGATTAAGGCTAAGGTAAGGTTACACATGCGACTGGCACCATGGAGGAGGATAAATTAATGGTGCATTGGAAATAAATTGTGGTTATTTTTTGTGCTCATATGATTGATTTTTCATTGGATATTTCCCTAGAGATCAGGATCCAAATGATTCTTGAGGCCATGGAGATATCTAGCTCAAGGAAAAGGGCCAAGGATATGGCCATTGCAGCCATGAAGTAGGATACTTAATTGGAGGAGGATTAAAATTTTTCCATGAAACTGCAGGATTATAAACATGTTGGGAAACCTGCTGAGGAAAATAAGAATTATTCCAAGTATCAAATGATAATGGGTTTTGAGTAATACCTGGTAATCAATTTGATTCCTTACTTGATTCTCTAAGTGTCTGCAATAATCTTGGTAGTGATGGGAAATGTTTTGTTGGATGATCCTCTTCACAAATTTTGCAAATTTTCAGGCTACTAAGTGGACACTTTCCAAGGAGGTGTTTCTTTCTACAGTTGGCGCAAAAGATAAGTGGTGGTTCTTCATCCTTTTCCAGTTCTTCCAGCAAATCCTCCAACTTTGAAATAAAATATTTAATAATATCATTTTTACGTTCAATAAAAATGTTAAATTATGCACTTGTTAATTCCTCATTGGATGAGTTGTATGTCTTTGTAGTAGCATAAGAACTCCTCATTGAATGATTCCTCAAAATACCATTTTCTTGTTTTTAACAAGCCCACAAGTATATTTGTTAGCACATGAATAGCGTGTATATATGTGGGTAGGGTGGGTGGTTCTTAAAACATTAAATAAAATGAGAAACCTTAAAGAAACGGTGCAGGAAAGAAATAAATTCAAAGAACATAAATTGCAAGAGAAACTAAGGGAAAATTTAAAAAAATGCGACAGATCACCAAGGTCAATCCCTTGAGAATCTCCCCAGCAATGGTGCCAAAATGTTGGGTGCAGTATAGGGACTATAAATGTACCAACATTTAATTTGGCAATCTGGATAGTTCGTTAACTTTGACATGCAACACTAGAAATGCCAGAGAAATCCCCCAACAACCTGCAAATGAAACTCTAGCCTATCTTGCGCATTAATGAAATCTTGCACTAAAAGAGAATTCAAGAAACACCAATCCAAACAATTAAAATCATGCGGGAAATAAAAGGCAATCTTGTACTATCAATGCGAAAGGAAATTCTAAGTACGAGAAAACATAAAGGAAATCAGAACTAGAAACCAAGTAGTGTTGACACAATACCAAAAGACTGTAAATGTTGGAATAAACTCAAAATAAATTCAAAAATGATTCTTCCTACACTAAATTTTCTTGCATTAATTCTGCTTGTACTAATTCTGTGTGAAATTAATCTGAAAGCATTAGCAACATAAATTTACTGTATAAACAAACTTATAAAGAAATTGACTTAATATGAATCTCTTGCCTTCCTTGTCCCCAAAATTTAACCTTGTAACATTATCAAAAAGCTTAATGGAAAATAAATATTATTGTATTCAACATAACGTAGTTTCCATAAAAATCACAACTTTTAGATAACAAAAATTTATATAGGTGATTGTTGCTTCCTAATGATGCACGAGTTTTGCAAGAGTAGATTCAATACATGCGTTGATTCCTCAAGATCATAAAAAGGTTGCAACAAAAATCGATCTTGTGATTTCAAGAAAAATGGAGGGATGCAATCTTACGAAGAAATATTTAGGGTGAAAGCACAATCCGTAATGTGGTAAATCAATTAGTTCTTCGGTTGCAAGCAAATTAAATGACATCAATTTGAAAATGGAAAGAGAATAAAAATAAGTAAATCTTGCAATAGAAATTTGTATGCACAGTAAATAACAATTTAAATGCTAATTAGCAAGAGATACAGAGTGGCGTCGAGCTGGTCTGGCAGCCAACCCAACCAGCTCACACCCTCGATTAACCTAGTTCACATAGTAGTCAGAATCATTAGATGCAATAAATAAATAGACAGAGCATGCTGGAAAATGGCTTCAATTGATTCTTGAAAATAGTCTCTTTACATCAAGTAGACAAACACTCTAACTCTAGCAAGACGAGAGGAGCGATCCATTGGTGATAAATGGGTGAGGCTACATAGGGACAACTCCTCTTCCCTTCGGCGCCTTCCTCTCGTGTGCACTGTCTCTGGCTCCCCTGATCGATTTCCCAACTCCTGTCTATCTAATTGATTGACTACCTAACTTTTTTGATCATGACAACTTATATATACATTGGATTTACAAATTGGGGCTTTAAATCAGGAAATTAAAATATAGAAGATTGTTGGTTTTAAGAATTATTTTTGCAACTAAATATTGAAAGAGGGAACGATTCTGGTGAATCGTTCCTCTTTTCCTATAGTGGTTGTTGAGGTGTGATTTGACTTAATTGATTTCCGACTTGTGTGAGTTGCTCACAGGTTGGCATCAGAGATTATATGTATATCTCCTTCAATCAGATTCATATTGACATGGACTTCTTCTTTCATCATAACCATATCATCATATCGACTTCAGTCATAATCGAATTTTCGAGCAATGAATCTAGACCGATCACCATAACGACGATTTCCATATTCATCGTTGTGTCTGGCGTGGATGACGTTGTGGGTCAAAGTCTTTAAAATATATATATATATATATATATATATATATATATATATATATATATATATTTTAATTTATTTATTTTTTTTTATTTTTTTTCCTGATTTCCACCTTGTTGAAGAGAAGTCACTTCTTCAAATGCACAACAAACAGACAGTGATTGCAGATGAACGGTGCTAGCAGTGCGGGATGTCCTTCAAAGTCTGCCAACTTCCCTTACACATATGCCGCCCCAATTACCAACACAATACCGCAGTATTTCCATGACCATTGTAACCATCATATTGTGGTAACTTCTACCAGAAATAATAAATAATATATTCCAAGATGCCAATTTTATTTGAAAGAATTATCCTTCTCGGTATAGTAAAATCAAAATCAACAAGGTAATATTACTTGTTAGAAAAAGAATCACATAATTATTTGTATGCAGCGCCACATCGTTTAAATTTCTCCTCCGCTATTACCTTCAATCAGTGAGATGACTCTGGTGACAAGCCTAATTTTTATTTCCAATCCTTTTCCAATCGATCAACGAGGGACTTGAAATGAGTATCATAACTTTAATGGTAGCAACACTGTCCATTCATCCACGGAAGACTTCATTGACTCGATGTCTGCACTGCTATAAGTGTGAAGACTACGAGAATGAATAGACCACTTTCCCCAACTGTTTGCGTAACCCTTGACTTGTCTCAATTCCAGTGCGTAGAAATATTACCAAACACCCTCCATCATGAGTTAGGAAGAGCTCTTAGTCCTTCTATATTTGGAGGCAAACATGTGTTTAACTTGTTTTGATTCCGGAAATTCACATTGGAGTAGCATAACATAAATGTACACTTCTTCTAGTGCAAAAACGTAAGTGTAGTCCAGGAATCCTTTCGAAGTGCAAGCAACCACGAAGTAGTGCGGGAATATGTTGCATGGTGCAAGCGGGTAAGTGTAGGTTCAAAGGTACATAAAACATGGTTGAACTAATGTTTAAACTCGCAACATACAAACCTCAAATAATATTTTATTAATGACATTTTAATCTTGTTAAAACAAGGAAGTAACAAATACTTGCACAATAATAATTTAGCCTATCGGAAACATGAGAGAAATGAATGAAAATAAGACAAAATTGAGGCCCAAAAATCATTGATCATGCAATGTGGGCATGATGAAACTTGTAAATATGAAATTTTGTGACAAATATATATGAATCTATACACGTACATAGGGGAGAGATGCCAGTAGACAAACATGTGGAGGTTGAAGCCACGTCATGCCACTGGGACCAGCGGAGGTGGTGCACAACACCTATCCTCCACATGTAGCCATGTTTCCTCCATAAGTGGTTACCGATTCAGCCTATTTACAAGGGTTTAGCTTGTCGTTTCCTGTGGTTACTTAGAGGCTTCTCAAACAAGCACCCTTATTATTTTCGGGCCGCAACTTGTCCATTTTCGCTCCCGTTGTTGCATGGTGTTGCTTCGATGTTGCTCGCATCCAATTCTTCCCTTCATGCGCAGTTTCATGGGTTATTGGATATTTGTGTTGCTGGTTCAAGATGTTGTGAGGTTGTTTATGCGAGGTGCATTACGGTTTTATCGTGTTGTTTGTAGTTCCCTCGTATGGTGCATCTTCCCGTGTATTCATCCGCATTTGTCCTCGTGGTGAATATAGCTCGGCTCGGTGGCGAATATGGTGGTTTAGTGCTCAGAATTTTTTTTTCAGGTAAATGTTGGATTTTTATCATTTTTTTTACCTTTTGTGCTTGTTCTGAGCATGAATCTCCACCATTTTTTGGTCTCAGGGATTTTTTCATTGTTTGTAGGTCAATGTGCTCAATGCAATTGGTTTTTTATGAGCATTTGGGGTTCTTGTGGTGCACTAGGGTTTTTGGAGCATATGGGTTCCAGTGGCGTGCTATCATGGAGGAAGCCGAGGAGACTCGAAAGGAGGAAGTAGAGGAGACTCGGGAAGGTAGGACTCGTCCCTACCAGTCTTACGCATGTGTTTTTAAACACATTTACCTTGAAGGATTAATATTTATCCTGTTGAGCTTGTTGCCTACGTTTTTAAACACTTTCAGCTTATGGGTTTTGTGTAAAATTGGCTGGTTTTGTCTTTAGGCTTCGTTTGTTAGCTTGTTTCTCTTGGTTCGTCTTTGGGCTTGTTTGTTAGCTTGTTTATATTGCAGGTTATTCTATGTAAATTCGGCCATAATTGTTAATTTTAGGTTGTCTTATTTTGTGTTAAATGTTAATTGTTAATTGAAGTTTGTCTCGCAATTACGGATTTATAGGGTTTTTTATAGGGGTTTTATTTGGGTTATTCATTGTAAATTCTCGCCATAATTTTTTAATCGAAGGCTATCTTATTTTGTGTTAAATTTTACTTTTTAATTGAAGGTTGGAAATTACGGATTTATAGGGGCTTTATATGGGTTTTATTTGGGTTATACTACGTAAATTATGGCCATAATTGTTAATTTGAAGTTTTTCTTATTTTGTGTTAAATGTTAATTGTTAATTGAAGGTCGGAAATTATAGATTTATACGGGTTTTATAGGGGTTTTATTTTGGTTATTCTATGTAAATTCGGCCATAATTGTTAATTGAAGGTCGTAAAATTTTGTGGGGGGAAATAGGTTGGGAGAACAATCTACGTTGTTTTGTGGGGGGAAATAGATTGGGGAAAATTGTAATTTTTTATTGTGCTTCTCCCGTGTTGTTTTGAATTTAATAGGTAAATTTGAATCACCATCTCATGGGAAATTGAAATTTTGAAGCATTTTAGGTGGTTTTGGTGTGTAACATTCGACATGTGTTTTTAAACACATTTACCTTAATGGATTTTTTATTCCTTTGTTGAGCTTATTGCTCTGTGGTTTTAAACACTTTCAACTCGATGGGTTTTGTGTAAATTTAAATGGTTTTTTTTCTTTCGGCTAATGGGTTTTTAGGTGGTTTTTTGGGTTTTTTATCCGATGGTTGTTTGGGTTTTTAGCCAATCATTTCTGAAAGCATATTTATGGCACTTTGTATTTATGTAAACCATATTAATGAATTTGATAACAAGATGTGGAGATTTTGATTGCTTATGGGTCAATTTTTTATGTAGAGTTGTGCATATGTATGTAATGGGACATAATCCTTTGTAGATGAAGTGAAATTAGTTTTTTTTAAATGTCTTATATTAGCTTGGGGATTGAAGTTAATTAATTTGATAAAAAGATGTGAAGATTTTGATTTATTATGGGTCAAAGTTTTATGTAGAGTTATGCACATGTATGTAATGGGCCAGAATGCGTTGTATATGCAATGAAACTAGTTTTTTCCAATGTATTATATTAGGTTGGGGATTGAAGTTAATTAATTTGATAACAATATGTGGAGATTTTGATTGCTTTATATGGGTCAAATTTTTATGTAGAGTTGTGCACATGTATGTAATGGGCTGAATTCTTTGTAGATGTAGTGAATCGGTTTTTTTTCAATGCCTTATATCAGCTTGGGGATTGAAGTTAATAAATTTGATAACAAGATGTGGATACTTTGATTGCTTATGGGTAAAATTTTTATGTAGAGTTGTGAACATGTATGTAATGGGCCAGAATTCTTTGTAGATGCAGTGAAACTGGTTTTTTTCAATTTCTTATATCAGCTTGGGGATTGGAGTTTTTGGGATGCGGACCATTTACATAGACTAAGATTTTATTATTTTCATTTGTTGATTGGGAACCTATTTCACAATTTCAATGTCTTAGATTAGCTTGGTGATTGAAGTTGTTTGGATGAGAACCATGTAGATAGATCGCCCAATCATTGTTTTCATTTGTTGATTGGGAACTTATTTCACAATCCTTATTGCACATCCACCCGGGAATTCCGAAGTGATGACATGGTTGAGAATACTCGAGAGGTATCCTTGATTAGAGGCCCTACAAATGGAATTTAAATCCATAATTATGATGTGTCAATGGAATGGGTTGTATAGTTGTTATTTCATTGCAACCTTTCTGTTGATTGAGCATACCAAGTCTATCGAGATGGCTACTTTAAATCCTCATTTTCCAGAGGTGATGTTCTTATTTTATTCTCTCAAATTTTTATGTAGACTTGTGCACATGTATGTAGAGTTGTGCACATGTGAAACATGTTTTTTTTTAATTTCTTATATCAGCTTGGGGTTTGAAGTTGTTGGGATGGGGACCATGTACATAGACTAATATTTTAATGTGTTCATTTGTTGATTGGGAACCTATTTCACAATTTCAATGTCTTAGATTATCTTGGGGATTGAAATTGTTGGGATGGGGACCATGTAGATAGACTAAGATATCATTGTTTTCATTTGTTGATTGGGAACTTATTTCAAAATCCCTATTGCACATCCACTTGGGAATTATGAAGTGATGACATGGATACTAATACTCAGAGGTCTCCTTAATTAGAGGCCCTAGAAATGGAATTTAAAGTCATCTTTATGATGTGTCAAGGGAATGGGATGTAGATTTTTTGTTTCATTGCAACCTTTCTGTTGATTGAGCATACCAAGTCTTACATATGGCTACATTAAATCCTCATTTTCCAACAATATGTTCTTATTTTATTCCCTCAAATTGTAATTTCCTTTTCCCACATGTTTGACATCTTTTCTTACCCTAATGTTCAATGCCAACACTTAGAGTTTATATGTAATAAGCACGGTGAGATTCAATCCATAATACCAATTGTCTTCTAATAGAAAATTCTTGCTTATAGTAGAGGATTTTTTCTCTAAGTTTTTTCCCAGGAAATAGTTGGCTGGAATGAACTAATATATCTATGGCTCATTAGCAGAAGACACCCTTCATCTATATTACTCTTGAAAGAGAAGTCAAGTAATAATATAATCTTATTTGGTTTTAATGGTGTCATTGATGATTGGGATTGGGCCTTTGCAAGTGAGCAAGTTAGAAATGTGCTACATTGTCAATTTATTAACTCCCAAGGAATATAAGATATATATTTTGTAGCAATTAGAAATTGTTTGATACATACTAATTTAAAAATATGATATATTGACTATGGCAAGTGTTATGATATTTTAAATAAGAAATTATAACTTCAGTAGATTAACAAAGTGGTGGTTGTTACATTCATATTGGTATCATGTTTTGGAAGTAAGGACATGAAAAATTTATGTTTCAGAAAATTTGTTAACTCCCAAGGAATATAAGATATATTTTTATAGTAATTAGAAATTGTTTGATACATACTAATTTCGTGAGGAAACCCAAAAGGATGCTTCCCAACATCCATGGATGTTATATTAGAAAACCTTTTGCATCCTTACCAAAATAGCATTGTGTTGTGGTTACAAAAATTAATTCATGCTACCCCTATGCTTGATGGCTTCCATTTCCTGCATTGCCCAAAAACTTTGAGTTGGATCTGCCTGACCCAAGTATGGTGTACTATCCAAGATTGGCTAATTAGGATGTGCTTGAATTTTTTCCATATGCTTGAATCCAATTTTCCCTTGTAGCCATGGAGGGACTGAGTATCCCAAGAGTCCACTTGTGTTACTAACCCCAACACCGAGTGCGTGTGTCATATAAATACGCTAGGATTTGAACATGCATCTGGTAGGGGTATAAGAGGTGGGCCTAACTCCCTAGCGCGATAGCGGGGAACTTGGATGTTAATAAGGCCCTCGTATTATGGTGTGTGCTCTGCAATGTGGTCCAGCGTGTTATAAATCAACCTATTTGCCTCAAACTAGCTTAGACCATGGTCTTCACTACTTGTCACCCCTCCTCCTTTTTTCCAACTCTTGTTGAACCTTTCTTGCCTCTCTCGCTTTCCTTTCCAATTTATTTCGATGTTCCTTATATTCCCTTGCTTTTTTTTCTTTCCAAAATTTCATTTTCTCGAGCTTATGTTGATGAAATCCTTGCAAATCTCTTTTCATTGGATAACTCATTATTTCACTTTTTAGATTAATGAATTTAATTCTTTTTACATTCAAACTCGAACATTTAATTCATATAATATTCAGATGTGAGCGATTTTGAACTCCTCCCATAACGAAGATAATTTGATGTTGATTTCCTTAATGAGGTCTGTCACTCTCTCTATCGGTAGCTTTAGGAATGCACTAAGTATTCTCTACTTTGTTTTCCCATGCTCCTTAGGACCCAACACTTGGCTTTCAACATCCGAGACAAATTATTGGCCCCCATTTTTGTCTTCTTTAGGTGCTTCATGTTGAATAGTCTCATCTTCGAGTGATCCATTTTCCACAAAATAATGAACAAGTTTGGTGTTCAACTCTAATGGTTGTGAAGGCATGTCTATGATTTCCTCATTGGTGGTAGACACATTATTTCCAGTGGTATTCATCATGGCCTCTACAAACCATGATGGTGCACTTACTTGGGTTGGCATGCTCAATTTCTCATTGTTTAATTTCATTTCCATTCCCTTTATCAATTTCATCACATGGAATATCACATGCATAATTGGAAGGTCGTTCAGTGGGTGTGACGACCTCAATGATATTGATAGCTAGTCCATGATCGAACCGTGTCTCACCGACATGTTAATCATCATCACCATAGAACAACCCTTCAGAAATGGACATCATACATTCAAAGCAACATGACTACATCTTCTTGGGCACCGACATGGTCTTGTAAGTTCTCTGATTCTTAACCTTCCACTTAAAATTCTTGGCTACAATCAATATCATGCATAAGATCATCAACATTAAGTGGCCATATACCAGTCCTCCTAAATCCAACATTGATATTATAAGGTGTGAGAGCCCTTTTAAATGTTTTACTTGCAAGCTCAGCTAGCTCAAACCTCTTTACTTCCACCCTCACATTCTTTGCCATCCATAAAGCTCGCTTGACCCTGAAATAGTTCTTGAAAGGACTAAACATGCGACATCAAGGTGCTACAATATGTGAGTGGTATGAGTCTGGAAATGTTAATAGGTCAATGCCCAAGTTATTGGCCTCCCCGATTGTCTACACAACCATGTGGCTTCCATGGCCATCTAAAATTAGCAAGTGTTTGTTTTTAGGCAAGACACCACCTAGTACAGAAGCAACAAAGTGGAAAATCCAATTTAGGAATAGTTCCTTTTCCATCCATGCATGTGGATGTGCAACCATGCATGCACCGAGTTCACAATTATGTATATAATTTTTTAGATGTGTTTTGCCTTTAAATAGATAAAATCTTGGTATTGATGAACCAATTGCATTGAAACAACAAAGAATTGTGATCCACTCCCTGATCTTAGGCAATATCTTAGGCACACTTCTACTCCCTCTCTTGGCAATTACCTGTATACCACAATTCCTTCCTACATGTAATCTTGTTTCATCACAGTTCCATATCTACTTTGGGGCATATGAGTGTTGCTCATATGCAACAGAAAGAGTGTTATATAACTTAAAAACAATTACAGGGGAATAGATTTAAAGCCCTATCTCTATCAAGGCTCTTGGTTGTACGTAACACAAGGTGTAGATGTCTCTTTTTAAACCCACTCCACCATGATTTAATGAGAAAAAATAATCTTTGAATGGGTTTAGCCTCCCTTGACATATTTGAGCTACTGTGGATTTAAGTTGTATAAGCTCTAACCCATGTCCTAATTGGGACATCTCCTTACACCACTCGACCACCTTGTCCTCCTCCTCTTCACTCATAAGCTGTAATAGGCCCACTACACTTTTTTATTAGTCAACCCATTTATCCAATAATGTATGTTATAGGCAACAATACCATGTTGTTTTTTCACATGCATGGATTTTTGTACCCCTTAAACTCAATTTCATCAATTGTAGCGAGCATGTCTTGCTTTGTCCAACCTTTGATGGCACTAATTTTATTTCTTGAACTTGCACCTTTCACTATGGTTGAAGGTGGCTATGTGGTTGATGGTGGGTCGGGATGATCTACTACCACATATTCCTTTTCAATGACATTCGTTGGGATCATTGGGATCATTCACATCACCCCCCCTCGTCCTCATCCGTTGAACTACTCCGCATCCCTCGTCCCTTGCCTCCTCATTTTCCTTGTCTCATCTGCAATAGAAAATCTTGGCATGGCTACAACAACCTGCATATTTACCACGAAATTATGATTTACAAAGAAATGTTGATTTTTCTCAGTAGTTCACCAATCATTCATGAACTGGAACTACATGTACATAACTCTTGAAAATAAGTACAAAATTAATATTACCATGTAAAAATAGTATTTGAGTACAACATGAGTAAGAAATTTTATAAGTATTACAACACAATTTCACAGTCTAAACTGTATTTATGTATGAATTCTAATATCATCATGAGAAAGATAAGTAATACCTATTATCGTTAACAACATGGAATCTTCTATTTTTTTTTGTGAACTCTTACATTTGTGTAGGCAACTTGGTATTTAATCAACGAGTTCAAGTTGCATCCGAGTGTATATTGTGTTATCGGCAAGGATTTTATCTTAATGCTAAAACCAAACCTAGTAATACATTCATATCAATGAGGAATTTTGTGAATTAATTGAGACTGTAGTTGAACATAACTGGATTACCTGAATAGTTGAATTTGGATAACATTGTTACTTTGAATTATTGAATGATATGGATGTATTTAAATTATGTATGACTTCTAATATCAATGTGAGAGAGATAAGTAATACCTATTGAATGTTAACAACATGGCATATTTTGTTTTTTGTTGTGAACTCTTGCATTTGTGTAGCCAACTTGTGCATTTTTTATTTTGAACAGAAAGAAACTTTGTTGAAAACCGTAGTGGACTAACAAAAACATAGGACAAAAATTTCCCCATAACCTTATAGACTAGTTTTATTTTCAATGGGAAACTTGATATTTGAATTGTGTAATAGAAAAGTGTAACCTTCATTTGATTTGTGATTGGAATTTGACAAGTGTGAGGTTCAAATATGTTGAAGCCTTGATTTACTCTCGCTAAACGAAAATTAGATGTTGACTTCTTGTGTTGTAAATGGATAGGAAAGAGTGTTTGCATGAAATTTGTTTTATTCATGGTAGTTCAACCCTATTTTATACTTTCTAGCATAGTTTTAGAGAGTTTTAAAGAGAGGTTGATCCATGTGTGTGGTTGTGGGAACAATGGAAAATTGCAAGGAACTGCTTACTAGTATTTTTATGAGGCTTATACCTTCTGAAAGTGAAAAATCTTGGCTTATATTCTACTATGGAGCTGAGAAAGTATAAATATAAACCTCAGTGGGAAAACTAAACTTCGAATTGTGTAAGAGAAAAATGTAACCCTCATCGATTTTTTATTGGAATTTGATAAGTGTGAGGGTTAACTATGTTGAAAGCTTGATTTACTCTGCTAAAAAAATAAATTAGAAGTTGACTTATTGTGTTGTAAATGGACTTCTAAGAGTGTTTGTGTGAGCTTTGTTTTATTCATGGTAGTTCAACCTCTATTTTATACTTGTCGACATAGTTTTAGAGAGTTTTAAAGAGAGGTTGAGCCATGTGTTTGGCTATTGTAACAATGGAAAATTGTAAGGCACTTCTTACAAGTCTTGTTTTGAGCCTTATACCTTCCGAAAGTGACAAAGGTCGACTTATCTTCAACTATGGAGTCGAGAAAGTATAAATATAAACCTTAAAATCACTCACACTTCGGAAAATGTGTTACTCGTATCTTCTCAAGTTAATTAAAGTTTTCACTCGATCCTTGACATCGGCTTACTTAGAGTAGCTTGTACAGATAGATATTCTCAAACATAAATACTTGCTTGAAGATCCATGCCGAGAAGTGTCCATTAGGACAAGGTCTATATGTGTCACTGCTCCTACTCTTTTAGGCTTCGACTTTAGAAGAGTTCTAGGTTTGAGATCCGTGCTATATAGTTAGATCAAGGTGAGATCCATGGGATTCTTTATGGTTGTTTCTTAAAGGTAAAGTCTTTTAGTACCAAGAACCCTTCAAATTGAGCTTTTTTACATTAAGTCGAGTATGTGTCCTTGATTTGTATGGTTGTCGCTCTTGATAAGGCCGAGGGATACTAAAATTTTATGTTATCCGTTTACTAGCTATCTATTTACTAAAATCCAGTTTTACTAGCTATCTGTTCACTCATATAACATTAGTTAAGAATGTGGTGTAGCAGTTTGTAACCAACCTAAAAATGAATGTTACCAAACAATATTTAATTATGAGTTAAAGTGTTGATGATTGATGGGTGTAGTGTGACAATGTGGTGTTTATTGGAAGTTATCAACAATTTCTTCTTCAATTAGCTAGCTTCCAGCTATTCCTCCACTAAAATTTTCTTAGAAACAGGCCTTGCTTAGAAACAGGTCTTAGAAATAGAAGCTAAATGTTTTTAAATTGAGCTGACTTCCTAATTTGTGGACGAGTGCAATTTGTGTCCATCTATCTATCTATCTCGTGGAATTATGATCTATGTCTACGCTATCAACACTTCAACTTTGTACGAGTATTTATATCTTTCTCTTGCATACTTGTGGGATTTACTTGATTGATTTTTCTAGTCTATGAGGATAGAAGCCATAGGAAACTTTAGGAAAGGAGGCATCGACCATAGAGAGG
Organism: Pinus albicaulis; assembly: GCA_034641835.2. Taxonomy (NCBI): domain Eukaryota; kingdom Viridiplantae; phylum Streptophyta; class Pinopsida; order Pinales; family Pinaceae; genus Pinus; species Pinus albicaulis. The sequence continues at coordinate 1,271,694,718 of CM076570.1, forward strand.
TTTCAAACTTCGAAGATCATTGAATAAGCATATAAGCATATACAAGTGATAAATAGACATAGACATTGGTATCATTATTCAATTAAAAATGGCTTTAGTTTATCCTGGTTTATCACTTAAAATAATGATAAAGTACTAAATATAATAACATTATTCAACAAAAACCTGTATGTCTCTAGCAATTGATGAAGAAAATGAATGTAACATTGTTCACGCACACGGTTGTATGTCTCCAAAAACTGATGAATATAATGAATATAACATTGTCTGAACACTTTGAATATATGTCTACAAAATGCATGTAACATTGTTTGAACACTTTGATTGTATTTCTGTAAAATGAATGTAACACTGCTTGAACACTTTAATTGTATGTCTACAAAATGAATGTAATGTTGTCTGAACACTTTGATTGTATGTCTCAGTAATGAATGTAACATTATCCGAGCATTTTGATTGTATGTGAACACTCCGATTGTATTTCGCAACAATTGATGAGTAGAATGAATGTTTCAAATGAAAAACATACGGCAGGGTTGATGTTTTATAGTTTTATGATCTAGAATTTAATAACTAGGGAATATTGGCATGGATTTCTATATAATAAATTCAAATGTGTGTTATGGATTGATTTGTACATGATCCAATGGATGATAATATTTCATGGTTGATCCTTGTGCTTTCTCGTGTTTAATTCTTGAATTGAAAGGGTTTTTGTGTTTAATACTTGAATTGAAATGGTTGGTGTCATTTATTTCATCCTCTGAACTAATGCCTCAATTGAATGGTGTCGTTTATTTTCTTAAATAGGTTGAATGGTTAAACACACATGTAGATATGGATGACACACATTTCACCTATTCTTGTGTAGGTATTACCTAGAAATGTGATGTGTTTCTCCAATGCAAAATCAGTGGGAGACTGTTTGATGGGATAAGTGTACTTTTATATAGAAATAAATGTAATGTTTTGTAGTGAATTCAAACTTAATTGGTAATTCGGAGTTGGAGGTAGTTGAGACAATAGGTCTTGTCAAATTATGATGTTAAGGCTTGGTGTTTGATAATTGTTGGTCTAATCGATATCCGGGCCCATTTTGGACATATTTATATGAATTATATAACTTAATATAAATTATTTATGTGCATATTTTTGAGATTTTATGATGTTTTATTGATGGACGTGTGGGACCCAGTACAATAACTAGTACTTGGTCCTTGCACAACAATAGAAGCCTCTCCCCTACATAGATATATATGTTAAGCACATTAAAATGTATGTGCAATGATTGTGTCACTCGTCATTTGGATCAAGAACAATCATGGGGAATGTCACACCCTTTGTGAAGTGGGTATCAAAATATATTACATCTCTACCTCACATATATATATATATATATATATATATATATATATATATATATATATATATATATATGAACTCCATTAGCGATAATATCTACATTCCAAATTTATTCCACGAGAGGTGACTATGAAATATGGACCTCAATGATCGTGGTCCGGCTGGTATTTGCGCTCATGTATATAAGAATATAGCAAGAAATGTACATGCAAACCCAAATGCACTCAAGCCTATAAATCATAACGCACCATGACTCAACCAACCAAGACTCTATGTCATGTTGACAAGTATTAATAAGGTCTTGACGTACCTAGAATCTCGGTCGATACCTCATGTCTCATCGCTTCGATACCCAAAAATCTAACTACTAGGAAAGAGTGTTACATTTGCAAGAAATTTATATTGGGAGAGTATCAATCAGTGGAGCCATGAGTGATTGGTGTAAGCCAAGCATAAAATTTATAATTAGGTGAACTATGAATAATGCATATATATATATACCATTTTGAAAATGGAAAAAGGATCCCTTATAAAGAGATATAAGTAATTAAGTGGTTAAGGGTAGAATTTTAAGACATATTGGTGAAAAAAGGTTGTGCCAAATTTTCTTTAACAAAATTCCCAAAAAGGGCGATGATTGGAACCTAGAGTTCGACTAGAAGAAACTCGACAAAAGAAAAAAAATTATCCCATCTCTTTAATTGTGCTAAGGAAATTAGTTAATTTAGGGAGCACTTCACTAAGACAAGTGGGGTGTTTACAATGACAATGGGTGCTTGATGAGGTTTGGGATTACAAAGGTAAATAGGATAATATGGGAGGTTATTTTGCACAATTATTATTACAAGATATCATCCCTTTCTGAAGAGGCCTACAAGTGGAATGGGAAAGTAGGGAGAGAGGGGATCTCTAATAGGTCGGACAAATTTTTTTATGCATAATCAGTTGTTTGAAAATTTTTTCAATCATGGATTCATAACTCCTTAATTTTATTCCATGAACCGATTTTTCTCGAATGGACTAGGTTTTGTGACCGAAAATATTATCCTTTTAATTTTAACCATTCATGGTCAAAAGAAAAGGATTTCGAGGCTTTGGTCTGGTATACTTGGAAAAAATAGTATATATATGAGTAGGAATCAAGTATGAAGGATTTTAGCCAAAAAATGAGATTACTAACTAAAGAAGTTAGACTCTTGGAAAGGAAGAAGAAGAAGGATCTTGTTAGGGAATTGAATGTTTTGGATAACAAGATCGATGCTTTAAGTGACCTGACACTTTCAAAATATTTTTTAGAAACAACAAAAATAAGGCTACTAAAACTTGAAGAGAGAAAGGGACATATTTTGAAGCTACAAGAGGAGTAATGGGGTTTAAAAACCCTAGCTATTTGGGTTAAGGATGGGGACAAGAATACTTGGTTTTTCCATAAACAGGCTTCAAAAAGGAAAAATTAAAATTCTATTTCGAATATTAGAGATGGTTAGGGAGTATACTCACAACTCAATAGGAGATTCAGCGAGAGGCGATGTCATTTTCATCCAATAGTACAGAGAGATAGAAGGGGATAATTTTGAAAAACATGGGCATTACATCAAACTTATTTCCTAGCATGGTTGATTCTAAAGAAAGCGAATAGTTGAGGAGGTTGATTACCAAGGAATTAGTACACAAGGTATTGAAATATCTGGCCAAGGAAAAGAGCCCTGGTCCAGATGGATGGTTGTAGAACCTTTTCTACACTTTTTGGACATTGTGGGCAATGGAATTTTGGCAGTGGTAGAGGAATTGTGACAACATTGTTCGATTTCGAGATCATTAAATGCAACCTTCATTGAACTGATCCCCAAAGTTTCCAAGACATCTTATTTTTCTTATTTTATGCCTGTATCCTTATGCAACATGGTATATGAAATGATCTTACAAATCATTGCAAATCGTATAAAAGTCACCCTATCCAAGTTTATTACTCTAATACAATTTAGCTTTTTAGACAACAAAAAAATCCATGAAGTTGTAGCTTTAACACAATAATGTATTCATTATATTAAATCATGCCAGCTAGAGGTGTGATTAATGAGGATTTATTTTATTAAATCATTTGACAACATGGATTGGGAGTTTGTAAGGTTCATCCTTCATAATATTGGTCTTGGAGTCTTGTTGGTAGATTAGATTATGGCATGCATTACATCGATGAAATTTTCTATTCTGATTAATGGGATCCAAAAAAAATTCTTTAAGGCATCCATAGGTATTACATAGGTTTGTGCATTGTCCCCTCTCCTTTTTATTCTAGTTATTTATGGTCTAAGTAGAGGGATTTGTGAAGCACGGACTAAAGGCATTATCTTTGGTTACAAGATTACTAAGAATATTATCATTAATCGTACAATGTTTGTTGATGTTGTTATTTTTATTTGGAAGGACTTTGCCTTGGTGTGGAAAGCATATCATCATATCCTTACCGGTTTTGGAGAAGCCCTGGGCTTCCTTATGAGCAAGTAAAAATATGTATTAATCTTGGAAAAGAAGGGGGAGATGGTGATTAAGGACATAGAAAAATACTTGAGGTGGTTTCAATATCTTTGGAAGAAGGATTAAAATACTTGGGTTTCTATTTGAAACCAAATAGGCATAATATTAGGGACCGGGAGTGGTTGATCAAAAAATTTGAACTCAAAATGTCACTTTGGTCACATAAATGGCTCACATTGGCAGGGGAATTAACTTTTATAAATTCGGTCCTCCATGGTATATCTATATACTAGATACATTTGTTCTATCTTCCTAAAGACATAATAAATATAATAGACTCTATTATAGTCAGGTTCCTTTGGGAATGGCTTGGTTATACGAATAATATTCACCTAGTTCATTTAGAAGTGTTTTGGTGTTTCTCTATTGATTATGTGATTTTCTGGAAGATTTATGATTAATTATATATGGATCACATAATTTTACACTCTGAAAGGATTTACTTGTCAATAACCTATGGAGATATTTAAAGGGTGAAGGAATCTAGCAATAGGTCATAAAAGAAAAGTATTTAAAACATAAACAGCTTGAGGATTGTATCAAAGAGGGGGATCTAGAGAAGAATGTGGAATCATATATATGGAGGAGCATGATGAAGACAAAACACTTGAATTTTGGAAATTTTAGATGGGAGGTTGGCAAGGGGAATAAAATAAAAATTGGTTTGGATGCCATAAATAGTGTAAAAGGAATACACACTTTTTAAATTCCTCTCCTTTATCATTTTTATGAAAAAGTGTTGAGCCCCTACAACAACCCCAAAATTTGACCCACTTCAAAATTTTGGAGCCTTAGCTTCTCAATAACTTTCACCTTCATCTATGTCATGTTCAGGTTTCACACCCTTGGTATCAATTCTGGTTTACTTCCAGCACTTGGGAAAATTTCAATATACAAGTTTCTAACTTAGGTTTCTCCCAAAGTTGCAAGTCACATACAGAGACCCTATCCACAGGTTAAACGATGCGACCTACAACCCTTTCAATCAAATCTCATTTTCCCCAAGTCTCTAAGCCACTAGGTCGCATAAATATTAACATCTTAAATTCAACGACTTTGACCATTACTGCTCATTAAGGCTCAAGTCCCATAGTTGCCTAAACGCCTGAGTCTTGGACTTGTTTCTTACAACCTGGAATTATTTATAACCTAGAGACCTCGTTAGTAAATTTATTCACCTACTTGATAGGTCACATTGTACGAGGGATTCTCACTCACGATTTTCCTTATCTTGTGACCCAATGACCTCCAACCCCACATGTGTGAAATTTTCGATATAAACACATTTCCCTCATTTGTCATTCATTGAATTATTAAAGCAATCGAAGCAACTGGTTTTTGATACTTAATAGGCATGTGAGTCCTTATCGTTAGGTGAGCGGCTCTTCTCCTACCCTGCAATCATCAGTTATTAAATATGTCTTAATCTCTCCACTTGACCTTACACCTTCTGTTTTAACTGGGATTTACTCACCTAAATGGGTCATTTCAAGGCAAAAATCTTCCTAAACCCTCGAGTCCTTTGTTCATTCACTCAACGTCATATCTCTAGTGTCCCACTTCTCATTTTAATAGCATTTCCTCACTCTTTAATTGCCCTTGATCCCTTGTTCCCTTATGATGTTTGCAGCCAGCCCTAGAATCCTCCTTTTCCACATCAATCCATGGCTTCACCACACAGCTACCAAGAGAAGTTAGGTCAGAATTCTGAAAAATGTGATCACCTTTATGTCATGACCTAATGACCCAGTCACATAAGCAATCATTTAACCCTTTAGAATTATCACCCTCCTAAATAGCCCTAAGTTGGAAGGTCGCAAAGTCGCACCATAGATTTATCTACAATTTTGTGACCTAGCAAGCATGTGACTTAGCGACTTCTCCACTTGTGACTTGGTGACCTCTCTAAATTGAGGCCCTACAACTCAACGACTTCCCCACTTGTGACTTGGTAAACTCCCCTAAATTTTGGCCCTGTGATCTTCCCTTAAACCATTTTTTGACTCAAGTTACTTGTCCTACCCATCACATTATGAAACTTGATTTACATTTATCTCTCTAGCCAATATTATTGATGCCATGATTTTCATCTTGGGATTTTCAGTTTTAAATGTTAGATGACATCGATTTGGATTGTATATCAATATCATATTTCTCTGGAGATATGGTGCCTCTGGTAGTCAAATCTTCCTGCAAGTGTAAACACCCTCCTCCTATATTTAACCAAGTTAATCGGTTCGTTGGGGTAAACATGTGTCGAGAGGCTACTATGATGTGATGTGACTCCAAAAGTACAATTAAGGAAGTGGAACTGACATGAAACAACTATGTTGACCTTCCACACATGGTATAAAACCTTCAGGATCCAACCAACCCTTCCAAATGACCAACCCCTAAGACAAATTTAAATTTTACTGATATGGACCCTCAGTCACTCCCATGAAAATCCATGCATGCGACTGAGGCCTTCTAGTCACTCCCACAATGAGGCATGCCAAAAAATATGGAATTTTTCAAGTATTTCTATGACAACGACCCAGGATTCTGAGCCACTTTTTCAGGGCTAGGTCTCAGGCCACTACCCAAAACTTCATGAAACTTTCATAAATGAATAATAAATTTAAGAAAATGTCACTAATGCAAACATTTTATCAAGGAATTGATCTAACCCCTGCTAACCATGACATACATTTTTCCAAACATGTTACAAATATATGTAATGTACATGTCATAACAACAGATATGAGCATAGGGGTCTCATACTTATCTGAGAATCGATAGAAAGCATTGAGGCCTTATCACAATAGATGCATTACCATATATTAGATAATATATCCATTTTTCATTCATTTAATAATCAAAACATGATGAGATCCATACATCAAGTCTGTTATAAAACATACTCATAACCAACATATAACCAACATAAATAACAAGGGTATAAAAACCATGAAAATCACATATGAGTAAGTATTTACCCATAAAATACAAGAGGGAAAGAGATATTATTAACATGTGTAAAATGCAACCAGGTTTTGGACTTCCATGTACCACCTGACCATAGACTAAGCTAAACGAAATATTTCTTTCAGCTAGTCACCCTCATGCCATATTCTAAGCATGAATGTGATATCTCATGGAATAAAACAAACAAAACCAAACCAGGGCTTCTAGAGGCCAAACCACCTCAACCCTCAACCAAAGATTCCACTTCATGGTCAGACATCACTAACCATCACCAGATTAGTCTCTACCAAAGTTGTCCAGGGCTCCAAATTTTTTGTTCCAAGCAAGGCTTCCAAGAATAGTAACTCAACCCACAATTGTTGTGAAGATTCCAGAGCATTTGTCCAAACAGGGATTCCGAGACTAGTAACTCAACACAACAAGGGCTTCAAAATCGTTTTTCCAACTAAGTCTTCTAATAATAGTAACTCAACCCAAGTTTTTACAGGGCTTCTAGCGTATTTTTCTAACCACGACTTCTAGGAACTAGAAACTCAACTCACAAAGAAAGGAACATTAGAATGAAACAGAAAAAGAAGAAGATAAAACCCACAAAACCATGGTTATCTAGGAAATGGAAAGGCTATGAAAAACCACTATCAATCTAGGAAAACCTCCATGCCAATGATAGCTCATAACCGAAAAACCACATGCATATGTCATGCATGCCAACACTAGCAAGGAAATATTACATGCAACTCAGTACCTGCAAACAAAAATCGATGTGGTTGCTGAGCTTGATCTCCTCTTGTGTTTTCCTACTTTTCCTTTTCATTCTTTCTCCAAATCCCAAGTATGCCAAACTCCTCCAAGATTAATCCGAGAAAACTCTATGTGTCCAAGAATATGAGAGAAAGATAATAGAGACAAAAATTCAAAAATAAATTGGTAAAAAGCTACCAATTTATCCTCATATGTATTTATATTAATGAGGCCTCTATTTCCTTAATTTTCCATTATTTTCCTTCATTTTCCTCCTCTCGTGCAACCTATGACTTTTCACCTTCCTTTTATCCTATTTCCCATTATTTTCATAAATGAAATGTCAATTAATGCCACCTTGCATTTCCAAATCTTTTGTCGTTTCCTTTTCAAATTTCCATAGCCATTAATTAATCCCAAGTGATCGCCATCACTATATATTTCTCCCAATATTCAACTTGGAATACGTGTCCCTGACCAAGGCATTATTTTACCTTTTTTAATTTAATTACCTGTTTTTTTTATGAGTGTTGTTACAAAACCCTCCCCCTTGGGGGAACACCTTCCTCGGTGTTCAATGACACCTACAGCCAATAAGATTGTTGAAAGAAAAAAACACTTCCCATGGAGCTTTGTAACTTATCTCGTTGCAGTATTTACAATGATCATACTGTTGATAAGCAAACCAATATGAGAAACATAAAAACATGACAACCATAATGACATGACACCCATACCACTTAATGGAGCTTTATAGCACAAATCATGGTAGAATTTCAATCCATATACATATATAGAACATACCAAAACATCATACCAAAACATATACCAAAAACATTTTTTCAACCAACGTATAGATAAGGATACATAGCCCGCATCTGATCCACCATCTCCCATGTAGATTCATTGGTCCTAAAGTGCTTCCATTGCACATTAACCTGCTCGATTGCTTAGTTTCGCATCATGAGCATCTTTCTCTAAAAAATATGTTGAGGTTTAGGTTGAAATTCTCCTTATGAAACACTTGCAATACAAACCAATTAATCACATGATCAACATATTCAACATACTTCTTAAGCAATGACACATGGAAAACATCATGGAATTTCATTGTCTAAGGAAATTCAAGTCGATAGGCTACTGTTCAATCCTTTCAAGAATCTTGAAAGGTTCATAATACCGAGGTGCCAGCTTGGCACTTGATTCAAATCTAAAGGAGCTCTTCTTGAGCTTGATGCGCAAATACATCTATTCCCCAACCTGAAACTCCTTAAAAAACCTATATTGATATGCATAGCATTTTTTTTGTCCTGTGCTACCTTTATATTCTTCTTGATTACTTTCATTTCATGTTCCATATTTTCCAACATCTCTGGTCCAATAAATATCATGTTAACTGGATCACTCCACTTGATAGGAGTATTACAACTTCACCCATACAATGCCTCGAGCGGACTCATCTTAAGTGACTCCTGATAACCATCGTTGTAAGAAAACTCAACCAACGGAAGGTACTCCTCAAATATCTTCTATCAATGCATCACATACATCCTCAACATGTCCTCCAATATCCTATTTAACTTCTCTATATTTCCATCTGTCTGTGGATAATAAGTAGTGTTGAAGGTCAACTGTAGACCAAAAACTGCAAATAAATTTCTCCATAAGTGAACTTTGGATCCCTTTCTGACACAATATTCTTCAAAGAACCACGCAAGCTCACTACATCTTTGATGAATACCTATGCCACATCACTAGATGAATACCTAGACTTCATCAGAATGAAGTGCAATACCTTTTTCAACTTGTCCACTACAACCATAATAGAATCATGTTGTATATATTTCCTCGACAAGCCTGTAATGAAATCCATGGAAATGACCTCCCATTTCCACTCTAGAATTGGAATAGGCAGTAGTAATCCACCTATATGGTTACACTCTCCTTTTACATATTGCCTATCTAAAAATCTAGCCACAAACTCTACCACTTCCTTCTTCAGATTCGTCCAGTAATAAAATTTCTTCACAGTTATCAAAATGAAATTCCCGCAAGATAAGCTTCTTTATCTCTATGTTGTTTGACACATATATCATGTCCTTAAAACTGAACAATCCATTTTTTGTTAGATGATAGTCCACATCTTGATCACTTGTACCTTGTTGTAACTTGTGCATAAGCCCTCTATACCTGTCATCATGTTGTACTTCCTGTAAGATCCAATCATATAATTACATCCCATAAGAACTGATATATTCTATATGATTTACTTATAGCCTCCTAATAAGAGCATATACAACCATGTTCTCTTTAACTTAATGTTCCTTATCTCAAAGTCGAACTCATTGATCGTGGCCAACCATCTAGCTTGTCTGGAATTCAGATTCGGTTGGTCAAATATATACCTTAATCCACTTTAAACAGTCATCAATATTAACCTACTACAAAGAAGATAGTGCCTCCACATATTTAATGAATGGATGATTGTTTCTAACTAAAGATCATGTGTCAGATAATTCTGCTCATGCTTATTCAATTTTTGTGACTCATAACATACTACCTATCCCTCTTGCATTAGGACTCCACCAAGTCATCTCTTAGAAGCATCTATAAAGACCATAAACTATTTGTTCGGATCTACAATATTTAACACTGGAGCATTTGTCAACAACTGATTCAATTGCTCAAAAATTGTTAGACATGCCACTTTCCATTCAAATTTCTTACCTTTCCTTTGCAATTATGTAATAGGATAAGAAATCTGGGAGAAGATCCTGATGAACCTCTTGTAATAACCCGCTAGTCCCATGGATGATCTTACATCATCCACATTCTAGGAGCTTCCCACTATATGATAGCCTTTATCTTTTCTGAGTCCACTGATATGCTTTCATTGGAAACCACATGTCCCAAGTAATGTACCTATGTCTGAAAGAAACTGAATTCGCTAAGCTTGGCATAGAACTGATGTTCTCTAAGCAACCTTAACAATGTTGCTAAGTGTTCGACATTTTCTTCCTCATTATTATAATATATCAATATATCATCAATGAATATAATAATACACTTATCTAGATAAGGACGAAATACAACGAGCACATAAAATTATTTGGAACATTAGTCAAACCAAAAGGAACTACAACAATCTCATAATGCCCATACCTTGTCCAGAAATATATCTTTTAAATGCCCTTTTATTTAATGTGTACTTGATGATATCCTGATCTCAAATAAATCTTCAAAATCATTGTTACTCCCTTCAGCTGATCATAAAATTCATCAATCCTCGACAACGAATACATGTTCTTAATGGTTACCTTGTTAAACTTCCTATAATCAGTGCACAACCTGAGAGTACCATCCTTCTTCACAAACAACACCAGTGTGCCCCAAGGCGATAGAATTGGCCTAATGTATCGTTTGTCAAACATTTCCTTCAACTACAACTTTAACTCTACTAAATATGTAGTGCTCATCCTGCATGGTGCCCTTGATGTTGGTGTTGCCCCTTGTACCAACTCAATAGAAAAGTCCACTTCCCTGTGAAGCGGAAAATCTGAAATATTTGCAGGAAATACATCTTGAAACTGCTATAAAACCGGATAACCCCTCAAGAAATCCACATTTTCAACTTCCTTACATTTATACCTGGAAATATGTACTGCAAAAAACACACACCCTTTTCTATGACTTCTCTTGGCTTGAATAGTTGTCACCATTCTTATCGATGTTTCCTTCTTCTTACCCTATAAGATTCATTGTTCCCCATTGTCATCCAAGAAATCAATCATTAAGGGAATTTTGAGGTCTAGAATGGGCCTCCTAAGAAAAATGTACAACCAAAATAAAATTTATAAGAACCAATAGGATTCAATATGATGATGTCAACCATGAGGGATGATTCACCATTTTTGGAGTAAAAAAGTAAAAAGAATAAAAAATAATAAAATAATGAAACTAGTTTTTCAACTCGTATTTTCAACTTATATCCCTAAGGTTTTATTCAAGTTTCAAGTAGGATTACTCATTGGATGTAAAATTTAATTCCTCATCCAAGGAGTACCCATGTTGCATACTTTCAATGGACCCTTCTACACGAAAAAGGATAAATACATGAAAAACGCTATTGCAATCATGTTTTTCATGTATTTCTGATTTTTCGTGTAGTAGGGTCCATCAAAAGTATGCAGCATGGGTACTCCTTGGATGAGGAATCAAATTATCCATCCAACGAGTGTTCCTGCTCGAAAATTGAGTAAATCCATAGGGAGATATGTTGAAAAAATGAGTTGAAAAAGTAGCTTTTTCTCTTTTCCCTCTAAAATTTGGTAATGTAATCTAATCTTATTTTATTATTTCCATTATTATTTTATAATTTCCTTAGGAGGCCCATTTTAGACCTCAGAATTCCTCTAATGAGCCTTATCATAGAATTCTACCTTAGTCCTGTGAAGATACAACTAGTCCATACCAAATAGCATATTATATTATCCCAACTACAATATATTCAAATTTTCTAATGTAGGCATACCATTCAACTCAAATGCACAAGCTATTACCTAGTGATGAAATATCTTCTTTGTACCTGTAGCCAACTACATTAACCAAGACTCTGCATGCACTTCTTTATTCAAACCACACTTATCCACTAGGTCAAGATTAACATAACTATAATTATATCCAGGGTCAATCAAAATAGAAACAACTTTATCACAAATCTTATCGTCCATCTTAATGATAGATGTTGGATGATACCTATCGGTTATCCATTACTTCATAAATCCGAGTAATACTTTGTCCAACATCCCCCATTGTTTGTGCCTCCTAAGCACTATAAATATGCATTCTACCACCCTAATGTTGTGGACAATCTCACCTACGATGATCCTTTCCACATGTCCAACACTATAAGGGATTCTAGCCTACACCCCTGTTCTGCTCATCAGACTGAAATTATTGTCCTTTGTGAGATGTATTGGACTTCTTAGTCGATGCTAAAATATATTTCTTACCTATGTCCTGAACTATAGTCTATCTCGTGAAATATATTCTATCATTATGGTATCCATCTTTATTCTTATCTTCCTACAAGGCATGCTATGTCAACTAAATAAAAGCACAAACATAACCAACATACCTTAGTATAGTTTGGGGACGATATTTCTTCTGTAATACTAACCATATTAGCATGATACATGTACAATAATAATCATAATAGTATATAGACATCATCTCAATCATCATTCAATTACCGTGAATGATGCCATAACCACAACACCAACTAGACATAATGCATTCGTAAGAACATATGTACGACACACATATATACACCATTCATATAAATACTGACATGCATAACCAGTGCATAACTGACATAAACCCATGATAACACATCCAACATGAACACCATTAAATTTCACATGGTGACATAACTGCAACCATGAACACCACCATGCATACACAATAAGCACCTATACCACAAGCATAAGAAACACATTTTAGAACTTAATTTTAGATTCAATACTGCTCATCTAATGTTCTAAAACATAAGACTCAAATCTACTTTGCTCATGTGCGGAGAGAAATTCACGATTAAGAAAATATATCAAAATCACGCATCATGATTTAACACACATACACGAGTATTTATCTAGGGTAAAACAACTACTCAAAATATCTTCCTACCTGTATTCCATTAGTCAGAAAATAGAGAAGAAATTAAATGCTTTCTCAAGCTTGAGCAACCTTTGCACAAGTATAATATATCTCATTGCTTCACAAGTCATCTCTAGTAAATATTTAACCAAATTTTTTCCTGCCCAAGTCCCCATTTCCTTGCGCTATTAAATTAGGAATTATCCCCTATTATTTATGGAAATTACTCATCCAGAACTGTGAAATCCCTGTAGGTCCATCTCTTGCTTCATGCACAACCTGTACAACTTGGATAATTATACAACTGATAGTACACTTCCCTTGAACTCCAATCTGAACTGGGTAACTCGAATTTCATGCTAGCATGAGTTAATTAAGGTTGATTGATTAGTTAACTAGTTGAACATTGAAGTTTCACCCCACTTCTAGACCTCCTATTAGTTCCTCCAACAATTGGAACTATTTTAATTGACCTTAACTCAATTTAACTGAATTAAATTGTTACAACTAAAATTAACTCAACCTATGCTCCTAAAATTTATGAATCATTGCAAATAACTCAAGTTAAGCCCTCAACTCAAATTAACTAAGTTAATTGAGTGAAAAAAATTCGGTTAACTCATTCAAGTTGTCTTGTGATGTGGAATTTTGATATTCTTCTAATAAAATTCAAGGGAAAATTTTATTAGGAATTTCTTGTTGCATTTTCAACACTCCCTCTCAGCAAGAAATGGATTATCAGATACCCCAATTCTGCCTTTATGGAACTCAAATTTTCCTCTTGACAAAGCCTTTGTCAAAATATTTGCATCATGTTCCTTTTGTAGGAATGTATTCTAACAACATGATATGCCTCTGAATGCAATCTCGTAGATGGTGATATGAGATGTCGATATGCTTGGATCGATATTGAAAAAATGGATTCTTAGAGAGTTTGATACAAATATGATTGTCACAATAAATCATAATGGGATTCATCATTTGAAAAAATAACCCAACAAGAATATTTCTCATCCAGATAGATTCACAAGCTTCTTGACTGGCAACCATTTACTCTTCTTCTATTGAGCTAAGTGTAATTGATCTCAACTTCCTGTTGTACTAAGAAACTGCTATTGACCCAACACTGAAAATTCCTCCTTAAGTTCTCTTAAAATCTGATGGACTCATAGCCCAATCTACATCTGTGAAGCCTTGAAACTTCACTCTCTTTGTCTGTTTGTACCAAAGACCATACTAAGTAGTGCCTCTGCGGTATCTCAACACATGTTTTTCCGCCTTCCAATATATTTTGGTTGGCTTAACCATTGCTTAACTAAGTTTTTTAACTGCATAACACATGCATGGTCATGTTTTCACCAAATACACAAGTGAACCCACAAGCTACTTATAAATAGTGGCCTCCACTTCTTCACCTGAAGTGGCATCCTCCTTCCTCCAAATTCCTGCTAGAGGAGTGTCCATGGTTTGCTACTCTAAATGCGGAACTTCTTCAGTATCTCGTTGGCATACTTTCCCCAAGAGAAAAATAGTTCCCCATATCCTTGCCATACTTCCAACTCAAGTAAATAATGCATGAGTCCCATGTCCTTCATCTCGAATTATCTTGCAAGATCCTATTTTCAAGACTTTATCAACTTCTCATCACCAGTTAAAATCAAATCATTGACATATAATATTTAATCAACAATTTACCTTCAACAAAAATATGGTAAAGGTTTTCATTTGCTTCACTTTCGGTGATGTTCAACTTGGTGAAATAGGTGTCAATCCTGGTGTACCAAGCATGAGGTGCTTGTTTCAATCCATACAACGCTCATTTGAGTATGCACATATGTGACTCTCTATTGAAGGTACAAAATCCTTCTGCTTTTTCAATGTACACCTCCTCTTAGATCACTCCATTGAGGAATGTTGTCCTTACATCCATTTGATGGATCTTCCATCCCATATGTAATATAAGTGTTAGAATTGATCTAATAGAAGAGTACCTTGCTACTAGAAAAAATGTAACCGATTAATCAATTCCCTCCATCTGAGAGAACCCCTTGGCCATAAATTTGGCCTTTTGTTTCTCGATGCTTCTTTTTGCTACTTGATTTACCTTGTAGTTCCACTTCAAACCCACCACTAATTTGTTCTCTCGTCTTGGGACCAATTTCCAAATATTGTTTTAGACTATGGAATCATATTCCTATACCATGGCATCAACCCATACTCAAGGATGGTTTTGTCTCAACTAGCTCACTCATCAGAGCCATGTACCCAGTGTACAGATCCAGTGACCTCCTTTGCCTGTGTTGTGATGTGCTTACATTCTCTCTAGAATCATGCATTAATATTTCCACTTCTCTGGTCCACTTCCTTCATTCTCTAGATGTCTCCACTCTCTAATCCTCTTCTTGTGATTGCTCCACAACATCCTGAGGTTCTTCCTTTTAAAGAAAAAGGTCCTCATCTGCATGTAACTAAATCTCCCTCTCAAGGGAGCACCTCATTTCCTTCTCTTCATCGAACTTCACATCTCTATGAACAACTGTCACCCTGAGAGATGGAAGGTACACCCGATAGTTGTGAGGTGTATCAGTGTACCCAAAAAATATTCCCAACTCATTTTTCAGCTCTATATTTTTCCTTGATTCCTTGGAAACATGACAATAAACTGATGGACCAAATATCCTTAAGTGTGACACATCTAGTTTCTTCCCTGAAAAAACTTCTTCTGGTGTACTCATCGCGATAATTTGATGAGGACTCATGTTTTTCACATATACTGTTGTGTTGCATGCTTCAACCCATAAGTGTAGAGGTAGTCCCTGATCATGCAACATCACCCATGCAACTCCCACAATACTTATGTTCTTCCTCTCAGCCACCCCATTATGTTGTGTGTTAGCGAGTGTTGTCAACTCCCATCGAATGCCTTCCTTTGCATAGAAGTTCTTAAAATCATTCAACACATATTCACCACCATTATTGCTCCTCAGAGCCTTCACTTTCCTGCCAATTTATTTCTCAACAAGTGCTTTAAATTCAACAAATTCATAGAATGTATGGTTTTTCTTTTGCATGAATAAAATCCAATACTTACAAGAGAAATATTTTACAAATATAACATAATAAATGTGCCTGGCCATGGAGTCTGTCAAGAAAATTCCACAAACATCAGAGTGGATCATTTCAAGGATTTCATGCACCGTACTATCCCAATCATTGAAGGTGGCTTTTGTGTACTTCCCCAAGGTACACCCTTTACATGTATTATGCTACTCTAGTGCTCCATTGGGGAGTATTGTGGTGATATTTTGCATGATTTTCAAATATCCATGGGGCAAATGGCCATGTATTCTATGACATAATTCACTGACATCTTGACTCTGCACCTGCTCTTCCTTTGTTCTCAAAGAAACACATTCTTCCACATTTAGTTTTTATAGGTTCCTCACCCGAACCCAGATCTAATTCACTTGTCCCATGGAGATGTGCCTTAGGAATGACTTTCCTTTGTTGAATATGACATCGTAGCTAGGTCTTCCAACACCGCGACAAAAACGAAATTCTTCTTTAGACCCGGAACAAATATCACATCCTTGAGTCTGAGAGGGGAGATATACTCCCTCTGAAATGTAATTGTATTGATATTGGTCACGCTATACCTCCCATCATCTCCCATCTCGATTTCCATCTAGAGGTCCCTCTCCTTCAAGTCACTGAAAATTTTTGGGTTTCCCACCATATGGAATGAGGCACCACTATCCAAATACCACACACTACCCATCATTTTTTTTTCCATGCATGCAATGACAATGAAATCCAATCAAATTGTGAAGCCAAAACTTCACCTGTCACTCCTCCTGAGGGCTTCTTTCCAGCCTTCTTGTGTGGGAACTGGCATATTGTACGAGTTCATGATAGTGAAAGCACTTGATTTTGGACAAGTATTTCTTTTTGCCCCTTTAACTGAAAAACCCATTTGGATTGGGATTTATTCCCTTTCCCTTTATTTTATTTTCCATCCAAGGAAAAAATTTCTTCTTCCTCACCCTTGGATGAGGTCTCGTCTCTCATGTTCTTCTTGAAATCCTCCTGTACCAAATATGACCATAATATTTCCCAATTTGGTAGCTTCTTCATCCCATTTACCAAATCCTGGTAGCTATGTTAGATATTGGGAAGGCCTAGAAGTTCTAGGCTTACCAAATCATCTTCTAAAATAATAACACCAAAACTCCCAATTTCATCACGACATTATGTGAACCTTCTCAGGTATTGTGCTATTGTGTCACCCTTTTCCATATTGATATTCTGTAGCTTGTCTTTGAGTGCTAACTTCTTGTGTTCACTACTGTTTTGGAAAAAATATGTCAATGCTTGCCACATTGCATACAAAGTTTCTTTCCCATGAATATTAGAGACAATATGGTCTCCTATTCCCTCCAATATGATCCTCCTCACCTTTTCTCCACACTTATTCCAATATGCTAGATTCTGAGCATCAACTGCTGCTGGTCTCATAATGTCATTATCAAGGAATCCCTTCAACCCATTATCTTCCATGAATTCCTCCATGTTGTCTTTCCAGGAAATATAATTTGAGCTACCCTCAAGGGCATACTCAAGCCTTAGAATATAAAAATCCATCCTACTTTCTCTAAAGACTAGATCCTGCAACCTCGTTCCTCCTGCAAAGAAAACTTCGAATTCTCTTCTCTACTCTGAATATGGCTCTGATACCATGTAGAAATTAATTCTAGACTTAATACTTCTCATGTAATTTTCTAAAACATAAGACTCAAATAATGTTGTGAAACCAGCTCCAAAAAGAGAAGAAAAGAGATATCAACGCCTTAGAAATAAGCCACTTTGAGGGGGAAACCTCCAATACATTACATGAATGAACAATTCTTGGATGATTCAAATTAAAAAAACCTCCTTTCTATATATAGGATTCCATGGTGCCACAATGTAATCCTAGCCGACCTAACAATAATAATTTAAGGGCACAATAATAACAATATGGGGGTTACAAGGGTACAATAATAATAATAACGGGGTTACACTAATAACAATAAGGGACTATACTAGTAATATAGGGACCTAATATGCCCCTCTCCTTCAAAAAAGTGTTGTCCTCAATGCTTGAGTAGCTCTGGGTGCTTCTGTATAAAATTCTCATCCTCCCATGTAGAATCTTCAGTGGGTAAGTTCTTCCACTTGATGAGATACTCTGAAATTGATCGATTCCGTAGTTGTAGAGTTCTTGTTTCCGTGGCCGCTTCAGGTTCCAATATGATTTTTCCTTCCTCATCAAGTTCTGGCAATATTGTTTGAACTGGAAGATTTTCGCCTATAACCTTCTTTAAGCATGAAACATGGAAAACTGGATGTACTCGCGAAGAAGCAGGAAGCTCCAATTTGTATGCCATAGTACCAATCTTTTGCAACACCTTGTAAGCACCATAGTACTTTGGCGATAATTTATTATCCTTCTTAGCTTGCTTGAGGGACATTTGTTTGTATGGTTGTAGCCATAAAAATACCCAGTCTCCTACATCAAAACTTCTCTCGCTGCGATGTTGATCTGCCTGTTGTTTTATTCAATTTTGTGCCAAATTCAGGTTGTCCTTTAAGAGTTGGATAACTTCTTGTCGATGCTCGATGTGATCTTCCACTGCTTGAACCTTCAAATTTTCTCTTAAAGATGATGTGATGGATGGTGGATGATATCCATAAAGTGCCGTATATGGGGTCATTTTTGCTGCAATATGGAAGGAAGCGTTATACCACCATTCAGCTAGAGGTAACCACTTGACCCATTGTGTTTTTTTATCAGGTACAAAACAACGAAGATATCCTTCCAAAAATTTATTTACTATCTCAGTTTGACCATCGGATTAAGGATTGTAAGATGAGATATGAGCTTATTGAGTACCCAACCAAGAAAGTAACTCCGTCCAAAAATTTCCAGTAAAAATGGGATCTCTGTCGCTCACAATAACCCTTGGGTTTCCATGTAGCTTTTGAATTGTGTCCATAAATGTAGTAGCAACTGTACTTGCTTTAAATGGATGAGATAATGCACAAAAGTGTGCATACTTGGTAAGTCTATCAACTACCACCATGATGACACTCTTTCCTTCGGACTTAGGTAACCCTATGATAAAATCCATTGAAATCTCCTCCCAACGTTGACTTGGAATGGATAACGGTTGTAGAATACCCAGGTTCTTAATTGTCTCAACTTTATTCTGCTGGAAAACCAAACATTCCGCCACAAAATTTTGAATATCAGATTTAAGGCCATTCCAAAAAAATTCTTTCTTCACCCTATGGTAAGTTTTTAAAAATCCTAAGTGTCCTCCTAAAGGAGAAGTGTGCAATTCCAAAAGAATATTTTGTTTTAGTTGGGAATTATTACAAAGATATAAGCGATATTTTTACCGAAAGTAATTATTTTTCCAACTAAATGTATCAGATGTACTAGGATCTTGCTGCAACTTTTGAATGAGTGTCCACACTTCTTCATCCTTCTTCCATTCCTCTCTTGCTTCGTTTATCAAATTTGGTTGGATAATAGAAATGGCACAAAGCAATGCTTCCACCTCTTCATTCTTTCTTGAGAGTGCATCTGCAACAACATTTAGCTTCCCTTTTTTGTATATTATTTCAAAGTCATAACCCTACATATTTGTGACCCATTTTTTCTGCTCTTCTGAAGATAGTCTTTGTTCCAAAAAATGTTTAAGATTATCATGATCAGTTTTTACCTTGAAGTGTCTTCCCATTAGGTAAGTTCTCCATTTCTTTAGTGCATGCAGTATTGCTAACATTTCCTTCTCATAAATAGGTTTTTGTAAATACTTTCCTTGATTGGATGACTTTCAAAAGAAATGGGTCTTCCTTCTTGCATTAAAACAACGCCAATTCCATTTCCTGAGGCATCACATTCCACAATAAGGGTTTTTGTGAAGTCTGGCATAGCTAAGACTGGTGCTAGGCACATTGCCTCTTTAAGATGCTCAAAGGCCTTAGTTGCTTTAGGAGTCCATGAAAATGCATCTTTCTTCAATAATATTGTTAGAGGTGCTGCTATTCTCCCATAATTCTTGACAAACTTTCGATAATACCCTGTTAACCCGAGAAATCCTCGCAACTGCTTTATGGTTTTGGGGGCTTTCCATTCCTTAATGGCTTTAATTTTGTTAGGGTCTACCTTAACACCCTCGTGAGATACAATATGACCCAGATATTCCACCTGTTGTACTCCAAAGAAACATTTGGATGTTTTTGCATATAATTGTTTCTCCTGCAATAGTTTGAGCACCCTGTCAACATGTTGAACATGATCCTTCGAAGACTTGTTGTAGATTAGTATATCATCAAAAAATACTAGCACAAATTTTCTAAGGAAGGGTTTGAAAATGGAATTCATCAACCCTTGAAATGTAGAAGGTGCATTGGTAAGGCCAAAAGGCATGACCAAAAATTCATAATGACGCTCATGAGTTCGAAATGTTGTTTTCAAAATATCTTCAGTCTTCATTCGAATTTGATGATACCTTGAACTAAGATCTAATTTGGTAAAATAAATTTCTCCATGTAATTCATCCAATAATTCATCAATCACAGGAATGGGAAATTTATCTTTAATGTGAGCTTATTGAGCTCCCTATAATCCAGACACATGCACCACGATCCATCCTTCTTGTGTACCAATACTACATAGAGCAGAGAAATAACTTTGACTAGGTTGAATTATACCCGCCTCTAACATTTCTGTAATCATACGTTCAATTTTGCTCTTTTGGACATATGGATATATATAAGGCCTAATTTTTGGAGGAACACTTCCTGGAATAAAATGAATAGCATGATCATGATCACGAATAGGTGGGAGTCCTTTTGGAGTTTCAAAAACCTTGGAATGATTGTCCAAGACTTTTTGGAGATCTGCAGAAATAGATGATTTTGATGTTGTAACTTCTAGTGAGCATAATTGTGAAATTATTCCTCGTTGTTCTTTCTTTAGAAGATTTGTCATGACATTAGAGCTTATTATCTTTCTTGGCTTCCCTACAATACCTCGTAATTCAACTTCCTTTCCTTCTGAAAAAAATTTCAAGAAAAGTTCTTGAAAATTAAAAGCTACCGTCCCCAAAGATTGTAACCATTGTACTCCTAGTACAACATCAACACCTCCCATAGGAATGGAAAGCATTGGAATATTCAATACATATTCCCCATGGTTAGCTTGATATTATGGCATTTTCCAGAGAAATTTATAGTTCCTCCATTTGCAACCATCACTTGACATTCTGGTGCTGGGTATAGGAAACAATTTAATTCCTTGGTTACCTTACAATGAATAAAATTATGGGTGCTACCTGAATCAATCAACACTATTACCTTTTTCTTCTTGATATGTCCTTCTATCTTGAGAGTTTGAGGAGTGGTAATTCCTACCAATTCATTACACGATATGGTCGGACTCATTTCTTCCTCTTCTAGGGCTGGTTCCTGGTGTATATCCTCTTCTTTTGAAGATTCTTGTTCATTTTCTTCTTCCTCTTCACAATCTATGTAAAATAATTTCTTCTCAGCACACTTATGACCTTTAGTGTATTTTCTATCACAACTGTAGCAAATCCCTTTTGCTCTTTTTCTTCCAATTTTTGTGGTGTCAACCTTGTAGGTTGTGGAAATATAGGAGTAGCAACACTTCCCTCTTTATAGAAGTGAGTGGTAGGCTTCCTTGTCGCCATAATTTTACATTCAATTTTTCTTGCCAACCTGAATGCCTTCTCCAATGAATCAGGTTCCAAAATGTGAACTTCATGTTGGATGTTATCCTTTAAAGTACTTATGAAGAGATCAATCTTGTGTTCCTCTGGAATATCAGTTACCCTTATATTCAATTTTTGGAAGTCCTCAATGTGCTCCCCCATTAAACCCTTTTGTTTGAGATTTATCAATTCGCTAAAGAAGGTGTTGCTCTTTGTATCCTCATAACGTGCTATCATTTCCTCCGTAAAAATTGACCAAGTGACAATTTTTTTACGGGAGCAAAGCCATCGATACCATACAAATGTATTTTGTTCTAAATGTAAATTTTCCATGCGTACATTTTGTGTGTTTTGCACATTATGGAGATCAAATATTGCTCCATATGTAGTATCCATGTTACAGGATCCTTTCCATCAAACTTCCTCATATCCATTTTTGGAATATGGTGGTTTTTCCCGCCAACATTAGATTTTATGAAATCACGATTAACATTTATTTGGTTCTCATCACGAGTTTCCTCTACTATCTTTTCACCATTAGGAAACATTTCTTGTATCAACTTTGTCAAACCTTCCATGTATGCTTTTAGATCATTCTTCATGTTTTCCATTTTCTCATCAATTTTAGCTTCCATGTCATCCATTTTAGATTCCATGCCAGCTTCCATGCCATATATCATAGATTCCATGCCATCTATCTTAGATTCCATGCCATTCTTCAAACCATCCATCTTAGATTCCATGCCATCTATCTTAGATTCCATGCCATTCTTCAAACCATCCATCTTAGGCTCCATGCCTTTCTTCAAACCATCCATCGTAGTTTCCACACCTTTCTTCAAAATTTCCATGTCATTTTTTGTTGCTCTTTGCGAGAGCGAAATTTGTTGCACTTGCTCTTGTAATTTTGATATGTCATGTTGCCATTCTTCGTCTTCATGAGTCATAGTAAAGCTTTCTAAAGGCTTAATGGGTATTGAATTCTTTGTATGGGCCATTTTAGAATCCAATACTGATATCTATTCTACAATATGCCCTTGGAATCAATTCAACTTGATTCTTCAAACAAGACATGCAATTCTGAAAAAAAAAATACACACCTTTTACTTGCTTTTGAGGAGCTATATATTGAAATTGAATTATCTCTATAATTGTGGATCCTCAATATCTAAAATTCATCCTTATAGTAGAACTCTGAAGCTTCTTTAAAATGCCACAGGTCTAATCTGATTTGGATTCCTGAAGGCAAAGTTATGTCCAATCTCCCACAATGACCCAATTTTGGACTGGTTCAGTAGAGCAAACTTGTACGACTTGTCACGTGTCACTTTTTCCTCCTTTGGCTCTGAAATTGATAGAAAAAAAACTGCAGTCCATTTAATTGCGTCCACTATTTACAGCATTCCAATCTGATGCTCAGAGAGAGAGCTATGAATATTTTTCCACAATCACCTCTTTGAGCTGAAATTCAGAAGCCTCAAAAAGCCCTAACTTCCACAGATCATATCTCTGAAACTATTGCGAACCAATGTCTGAAATTTTTTCACGATGTTCCTCAGGATTTAGGCTTCGCACTCTAAAAATTTCAACTTCTGAACCTTCATATAAAAAAGTTATTACAAAAATACCACGATGACCTGTTTAGGTTAAATTTAGGAGCCTGCAAAATGACCTAACTTTCACATATCATATCTCCGAAAATATTGTGAATCAAGCTCTGAAATTTTGCGACGATGTTCCTCATAATTTTGGCTTCGCACTCTAAAAATTTCAGATTCTGAACCTTCGTAGAAAAAAATTTATAGAGAAAATTCCACAATGACCTGTTTGGAGCAGCGAAACCCTATAATCTCAAAGCTCTGATACCAAATGTTGTGAAACCAGCTCCAAAAAGAGAAGAAAAGAGATATCAATGCCTTAGAAATAAGCCACTTCGAGGGGGAAACCTCTAATACATTACATGAATGAAAAATTCTTGGATGATTCAAATTACAAAACCTCCTTTCTATATATAGGATTCCATGGTGCCACAATGTAATCCTAGCTGACCTAACAATAATGATTTAAGGGCACAATAATAACAATATGGGGGTTACAAGGGTACAATAATAACAATAATGGGGTTACACTAACAACAATAAGGGACTATACTAGTAATTTAGGGACCTAACAAATAAACTCTACTCATCTACGGAAAGGAATTCACGATTGAGAACATATATCAAAAGCGTGCATCATGATTTAATACACAAACACAAGGATTTATCTAGGGCAAAGAAACTTCTCAAAACTACTTCCTATATGTATTGCATTAGTAATAAAATGAAGAATAAATGCAATTCTTTCTCAATCTTGAGCAACCTCTGAACAAGTATAATCTATCTCACTGCTTCAAAAGCCAACTCTGGTCAATACTTAACCAAATTTTTTCCTGCCAAAGCCCCTATTTCCTTGTGATGTTCAATTAGGAATTAACTCCTATTATTTATGGAAATTCCCCATCCATAACTGTGTAATCCCTGTAGGCCCTTCTCTGACTGTATGCACAACCTATACAACTTGGGTAATTATACAATGGATAGTACACTTCCATTGAACTCCAATTTCAACTAGGTAACTCAAATTTCATGCATCCATGAGTTAATTAAGGTTGATTGATCAGTTAACTGGTTGAACAATGAAGCTAAACCCTACTGATAGACCTCCTACTAGTTCCTCCAACAATTGGAACTAGTTTAACTTACCTTAACTCAATTTAACTGAGTAAAATTGTTACAATTGAAATTAACTCAACCTAGGCTCCTAAACTTTATGAATCATTGTACACAACTCAATTTAAGACCTCAACTTGAATTAACTAAGCTAACTAAATGAAAACAACTTATTTAACTCATTCAACTTGTCTTGTGATGTTTAATTTCGATTTTCTCCTAATTTAGTTCAAGGGAAAAGTAAATTTGGAATTTCTTGTTACATTTTCAACACACATATGTCATCGACATGTATGCATGACGAACACACCGCCCATCCATTCCAAGGGGTGAACCATGCTCTGATACCTCTCTGTAAACTCCCTCCTCCCATATTTACCCAAGTTAACTAGTCTGCTGGGGTAAACATGTGGCGAGAGAAAACTATGATGTGATTCAAATTTCTGAGTGTAGTTAAGAAAGTGGAAATGACATGAAAAAACCAATCTGAGCTTCCACACATGCTACAGAACCTTCAAGAGCCAACCAAACCTTCCAAGTGACCAACCCCTAAGAAAACTTGACATTTTACTATTATGGACCCTTGAACGCTCCCATGACAAGACATGCATGTGACTGAAGCCTTCCAGTTGCACCCAAAACAAGGCATGTGAGCGACTGTGGACTTTTTCAGGTAGTTTTGTTCTAGTGACCTCATATTTTGAGCCACTTTTTTAGGGCTGGGTCTTAGGCCACTTCCCATAACTTGATGAAACTTTCATAAATGAATAATAACTTTGAAACAAGGTTATTAATGAAATTTTTTTATCAAGCAATTTATCTGGCCCCTACTAGCCATGACAAACATTTCATCAAACATGTCACAAAAATATATCTAAGCATAGGGTTATCATACTTATTTGAGAATCATTAGGAACCAGTGGTGCCTTATCACAATAACTGCAGTACCATATATTGTATCATATATTCGTTGTTCATTCATTCAATAATCAAAAAATGATGATAGCCATACATAAAGCATGTCATAACACATACTCATAACAACCATATAACCAACAGAAAAAATAAGGTTATAGAAACCATAAAAATCACATATGAGAAAGTATATTTACTCATAAAAATAAAGAGGGAAAGAACTCTTATTAACATGTGTAAAATGAAACTAGGTCTAGGACTTCCACGTACCACTCAACCATAGACTAGGTTGAACCAAATATTTCTTTCAGCAGTCACCCTCGTTCCATATTCTAAGCATGAATATGGGATCCCATGGAATAAACCGAATAAAACCAAACCAAGGCTTCCAGAGGCAAAACCACCTAAACCCTCAACTAGTGATTCCACCTCACAGTTGGACATCACTAACCATCACAAGATTGGTCTCTACACAAGATTTCCAAGGCTCCATGAACTTTGTTCCAACCAAGGCTTCCAGAACTATTAACTCAACCCACAACTATTGTCCGGCTTCCAGAGAGTTTGTCCAACCAGGGATTCTAGGACTAGTAACTCAACCCACCAAGGGTTTCCAGAGATTTTTTATAACTAAGGCTTCTAGGATTATTAACTCAACCCAATATGTTAAAATTATTCCAGAGCGTGTGTCCAACTATGGCTTCTATGAACTAGTAACTCAACCCACAACCAAAGGAATATGAGCACCAACTAGAAAACAAAGATAAAACCCACAAATCAAGGC
Organism: Pinus albicaulis; assembly: GCA_034641835.2. Classification (NCBI taxonomy): domain Eukaryota; kingdom Viridiplantae; phylum Streptophyta; class Pinopsida; order Pinales; family Pinaceae; genus Pinus; species Pinus albicaulis. The sequence goes on from CM076570.1 coordinate 1,271,721,174, forward strand.
TATCCAGGAAATTTCAAGGCTAGGAAAAACCACTTTCAATCCAGGAAAACCTCAATTCCAATGACATATCATAACCAAGAAACCACATGCATATTCCATGCATGTCAAAACTAGCAAGGTAATCATACAAGCAACTTGGTACCTGCAAACAAAACCCGATATGGCTACTGATCCTAATGTCCTCTTGCACTTTCCTAATTTTCCTTTTCCTTCTTGCTCCAAATCCCAAGTATGCCACACTCCTCCAAGAGTGCTCCAAGAAAACTCTTAAGTGTCCAAGAGTATGAGAGAGATAGAATAGAGACAGAGCTCCAAAACTGCACTGACAAAAATCTACCAACTGATCCTCAAAATCCTTTTTATTAATGAGGCCTCTATTTTCTTCATTTTCATTCTCACATGCATCATGTGACCTTTTACCTTATTTTTCTCCTATTTTCCATTATTTTCATAAATAAATGCCAAATAATGACACTTTTCCTTTCCAAATCCTTTGTCATTTCCTTTGCAAATTTCCATAGCCATTAATTAATCACAAGTGATCCCCATCATTATGTATTTTTACTACATTCAACTTGGAATATGTGTCCCATGACCAAGGTATTATTTTACCATTATTAACTTTATTACTTGGATTTTTTACTAGGGTTGTTACAACAAGAGTGCAGAAAACAGTATCCAAAAAATTGTAGAAAGCCCACCTCCACCACCAATCTATAAATACACAACATGTAATATCAATAAGAGCACCAAGTTCTCATGGTGCAACATTTATTCAGAGTTCTAGAAGAGATACATTCCCTAGGACCAAGAGGAATTTATTGTATATATCAATATCAAGAGGTCTTGACTCCATAAAGTAGTTGTGCATCCACTAGTGTTCCCATGTGAAAATACCATTGAATGGATACTACAAAAAACTAATACATTTCATTGGGTTATAAGGAGGAATATAAGTGAAGCTTTCACTTCTTTTACTACTATTGATATTGCTGCCTATTATAAGCTACCAGAGCGAGAAGAGTCGTAAGCATTAGGTGGCTATTAGACTTTAAGCTATGAACCAAAGACATTCTAAAGTCTTGGTGGCAAGAACCCTCCAAGTTCAGAGTCAAGGTAGACCAAGTGTATAGAAAAGAGGGCCTTAGAATTGTTTATTATCTCAAGGCAGAAATGATGAACAAATTATATGGCAGGCCAGATATTGACACTATTTTTGTGAACCTGGGTCCCTATCATGTACATGACAACCACCATAGGAGATATTTTCAACTGAGAAATCATCCTAGCATCGACTTTGAAATAAAACATACAAGAACAAAGAAACCTAAGAAGGAATAGCCATCAGAGTTCTACTTGGAAACATACCTCCTATATGCATTGTGTTCAAGGTGTCAGTTTGAGGGATGGAGCCAAAACTAGACCCTTGAGATGTTTGAGGTTGTGCACATCTATTATAAAATATTTTTGGATCGAGGATACAATAATATGCGTGAGACTACTTCTGAGTAATTTATTGCTCCTTTGTACCAAATTCTCTTCGAAGAAGATGCTCCTTGCATGAAAAAGAAGGCTAAGGAAAAAATCATTAAAGTAGCAGATTGGTTTCCCATTGAAGAAGCCACCTTCATTAGAGTCTTTGTCTCCTATAATCCCCTTCATGCTTTCCCCAAATTTGTGACAGAAAATATGCTATTGCAAGAGGTTTGTTATCAGTTAACTACAGGGTTCTCTAAAACATTGGTCAAAGGTAAGAAAAAACATTGGCCCACATTCCCTTTTACTATTGGAGCATTCACCCTTGAGAATTTCAAAGAGGCTAAAGCATAGGATGAAGAATTTAAAGGATTATTCATCTTGCATTTAAATCACCGTAGATATGACACAAAGTGGATTGTGGTGGCACATTGTAATAAATCAGGTTTCAATTGGTCCTACAATCATACCAAGAATAATCATGAGGATAAAGTCATAAATTAGTAATATGCTACCAGGGAATTAGGTCCAAGTGAACAACACGAGAAATAGGATAAAAATGAAAAATCCCAAGAGGGTATAATATTGGAAGCCCGAGCAACCCAACTCAAGAAGAAGAAAGAGTAGTAGAAGAAGGATGGTAAGAAAAAGAGACATAAAAGCATCCATCAAGAAGACCCAGTGGATGAGCAGGAAGAACGAAAATAAAAATAAGAAACCTTAGAGGAAATAAATGCAACAATAGAAAGGAAGAAGCAAGATATGAGGAGGAAAAGAGAAGAGGAGCTAAAGAAAGCATAAGTAATGGTGTTATGCGGAATTGTGATCTATGGATAAACCAAATTCCCTAGGTGTGGTGCTAGTCACTTAGAACAACAGAGGAAATAATTACTATCACTTTCTCTAAAATAAGAAAATATACATAATGGTGAAAGAGTGTATTTGTGATTCAAGCTCTTCTCCTTCTCCTTCTGTCGTTGTTGTTGTCGCTCTCAATCCAACTCAAATCGCCAGATCGATGCCTGCAAACACAAACAGAGAACAACAAACAAAATGCAATATAAAGATATCTACTTATCTTACTCAATAAAATTGATTAAATATGAAATATATATGTTATTCAAGAATCCATTGCACAAGAAATAGAGACATATATATATGGGAAAATGAACATCAATATTTATTAAAGAGAAGAAGGGGGAGGTTACGACCAATGATCGATTTGTTGCCACCAGATCCGGCTTCTTCCCAGCCTCATCACATCCAACATCATACTAACATCATATAAGTACTTTCACTCTCTCAAATGATAATCCAACAACATAAATTTACCAAATTTCTCCCCTCCCTAGCACTAGAATGAGTGCTCAATTTATAGGGAAACTGATGGTAGTTTCTCAACGAATGGCTTTCTAATAATAGGCAAGACATGTTCCCAAGTTCAAATGTGTTATATGGACAATTGGATTAAAATTTTGATACATATGGACTCTTATAGAAGGCACTGGCCATGTGGAGATTCCCAGAACAATGATAATTCCACTCCCAGGTGTCCAACACACTCTTGAATGTCGGGAAGTGCATTGTAGTGCACCCTTGAATGGAGGATCTTGCATTGCAACACATTTAGTCCCTTTATAGGCTTCGTTGGTGAGACAATAAGTGATATAACATATACTTCAAACCTTGTAAATATCATAATAGAATCCATGAATGAATTTATCTTCTCTTAGGGCATATAGAAACTGAAATGTAAGGGAATGATAGACATTATTTCATTGGTCTTGGGGATGATTTCAAATTTGACCAGGTCATGGGGGATGATGCCCAAATTTCCCTATAACAACTTTCCCCAAAATCATGAAGTCAACATAATAATAATACTTGGATGAGATTCTTTATGATGTGATGAGCTGGAACTTGAAGTGGAGCGGTGACATGCATCAATCTTACAATACATTACATCATGATATTTTCATCTTGATCATGAATTTTTGAGGGAGACATTCCCATGCTCAACACATAAACTATTTAATAACATGTACATAGTTCAGAAAGTCATATACATTGGAATGTTTCCCAATACAGACATGCCTATAGATATAGGCCCATGTTCAGATGACGATCTGTATGTAAAGCCATCGTACAAATCATGTGTACAACAATCCTGAAATCGCAGCCCAGATAGATGAAACTAAATCTGGGGTATTCTTATCTCGTTCACTCGATCGTTTGGGTACAAGTCTAGCCATGCAAATATATGATTTGTAGTCGAACATGGAAAGACATCATTTGAATACCATCCAATTATGCGAGTTGTTAACAAACGTGAGAGAATTACCATTGATGTTAATGGCTCTCAAGGTACTGCAATACACTTTGTAATGCGTGAATAGGTGATTTGATGTCGAACGCCAAACAAAATCTTTCGGTCAAAGGTACGGAATTGAGAAACTTGTCGATGATGTGACAAGCCTCATGGTACTGGAAGATGATTTTTCTAAGTAAACTTCCTGGATGATGAGTTGATGTCGATAGGAAGCCACTTTATCGCAAAATGGGAGTTGCTAATTTCAGAGACAAAATGTGACTTGATATAGCAATGTTCAGGGATGAATTTCATGAAAATGAAGGTTTATGAGTATTGCAGAAAGACGAGTATTCACTGGATGACTTCTCTTGAATATATCGGTGACACTGAGATGAGTTGGCAGCATTGACCCAAAACTGAAGTGAAGTTATGATGAACCATAGGTATGAATAACCATCAAGAAGAGTACCCAACCCAAAAAATCACGATGATGAGTGAAAGTGTCATGCTCAAGAATGAACTGCTACCATAAAGTGTTATGTTCACTTTCCCAATATTTCCCCAGTCATTTAACAAGCTTGAGGAGGATAACATATGTTTGATCTATAATTCAACCCTTCGGGTGAATGCATCACTATTTAACAATTTAATGAGTCTAGCAATAAATGAAACTTGATTCTTGCTATGATTGACAAGCCCGTCGCTATTTTATGTTTTAACGAGCCTAACGACAGTGACAGCACAGTCCTTTTTCATACTTAAGAGTTTGAAAAAGAGTACAAAAGAAACTCCATGAGCCATTTTTCGTAAATTTGTCGCTCAGATCTGAAAAAGTGTAAAATGATATCTGAGAGAACCTCCTAGTCACGTTCGACTAAGGTTTTCCTTTTTCATAAATAATCTATCTCAGTCCAGAAAAGGGTTAAACTTATAATTAGTAGATGTTGTTTCATTTAATTTTACGAGCTCGAAAAGACAAGTGCGTGGAAATATTTTCACATTATCGGAGTCTGAAAAGAGCTAAAAGAAGACTCCAGGGGTTCCTTTTTCGTCGTTATCGAAGCTTGAAAAAGAGATAAAAGTGTGCTTCAAGTCCTTTTTCATTTTTATCAAAGCTCGAAAAAATAAGGATAAAAGTATGCTTTGTGGTCAAATCATTCTTGAATAAGTGTGCACAACGAATCTGCTATATCAGTTATAAAACCTATTCAGAACAACATCTAATGGATTAAAAATACCTATTACATAGCACAAAATGAATAAAAATCATAGTCACAACATTTAATATGATTTTGAAATAATAAAATGACTAATTAAAAGAGTTTTACCATTCATTTTTACCATTTGGATTTTGGAGCTCTGAACAAATTTTTGCCCTCGAAATTCAACAGTTTATTGGAACATATTTTGTGGACAATTTTCCTCGCCATTTGATCAGGGTTGGAGCTATGAACCTTCTATTTCCTTTAGTAGCATGTATGTTTCATTGCAATTTTTTAGGATTTTGGGCCCCTTAGGCTAAATATATTTTAAACTGAGGGAAATGCACCCTTGAATGTTGAAAGGTGTGTTGTAGTGCACTAGAATTAAAGTTCAGGTGCACTTGCAATGCACTGTCCCTTGACCTAGGGTGCATTGGGCACAATTTCCATTTATTTTTCTTGTAGTGTGCCCAAATTTTGCCTATTTTTTTGCATGAAATGGATCCTTATGAGTCTTATGATTGTGTTTCAAGTTTTCATCAGACCAAAATGATGATTACATGGAGGGAAATAGAACATGAGGAACATAACTTGATTTCCCTAAACGATCTGGGTATGGTAAGATCCCTCATAGACTGTGGGTTGCTAAAGTACTTCAGGATTTTAGGTATGAGGCAACAGATGGAACTATTGGAGTTCCTTGTTCATTCATGGGATCAAGCGATAGAGGAATTTCACATTGGGGACAAATTGGTCCCAATATTGGTGGAGGATATTTATTTTCTCACAGGATTATCGAGGAGAGGTCTGCACATTTCTCTTTTAGGGTCTGCTCTCGAAGGAGAGACAGTGAGAGATTACATATTGCAGTATTGCAATCTAGGGATTGAACCTAGTAAGGATGGGAAAATAAACATAAGTGATGTAAGTGACTTGGCATTAAGGACTATCCTATTCACTACCACAAAGCTTGTTGGTACTGCTACACTACATGTGGCAAATAGATCTTACATGCAGTATGTGCTAGAGTGCTTAGAACCAACAATTTTTAACTGGGTTGAGGTTGTCCTCTTTTAGATGAAATAACAACTGACCAAGGCAAAGGGAGGAAGGAATAAAATTTTCAACTATGGTTTGATCCTGATTTATCTTTCCTTAGAGAGGATTCCATTGATGCAACCTCAGCATGTGACATTGGGTATATATGGACCTAGAGATCCAAGGATGAAAAGATGTGTAGAACTGATAGCTAGACATGTTGGTCAATCGACCATCGTGTTCTTGACTGCATTATTCACTTGGTTCATGGGACAGATGGTCTCCATCGATGATTATGCATATGCAAGTGTAGAATTCCGAGGAGATCTAGATTTCGCTTTACTAGATGGCGCTCAATGGGGTGCAATTGGTAAGAATGTTTTAACCATGTTTTTTTATTTTTCCAAGGTTTATACATGTTTTTGTATTTTGATGTTTCCCAATACTAAACTAAATTTTTGATGTAATGCAGATGTAGGTCGAGTTCGACCCGTGGGACAACCAGAGTAGAAAGTAGACAAGCCAGCAGAGAGGGCTGTCGGGAGAGAACTCCTTCAGGATTTGGATATGACTAAGACTCTTGCTAAGATACAACAGCACATACAGGGATTGATTCTCAGGATTTCAGATTGTCGGGTCAAAGAGTTACCTATGATACTGCAGTGCCATACTATTGGCGTTCCTAACCGTTGGATGCGGTTATTGCGTAGGATAGCTAGATCAGTAGCATGTTACCACAAGCATCACTAGTTTACTTTTGAAATTTTGCATAAATTTTGAGTTCATATGACCAATGTGTCTTGGGCACAAATTTTGTAAAAACCTATAAATATCTATCTATTTATTTTTAGTGTTTTCCTATGTTTATTGCGCAATCCTATTCAATTATGTGATGTGAATTGAAAATATGTCTTTACATGTGTTGCAAATGTCTGTTCATAACATAATTCGCTAAGGAATCAATTAATGTGTTCAAGTTTCTAGAAATGTGTTGATATTGAATGAAATCAAAATGTCTTTCCAAAATTCAAACTCTTAGGAACATACGATGCAGTGTTGGATTTCTGATAGTATAAACACTAATAAGTTGTAGTACCACAAGTTATGAGTCTAACCTAATGATGATGTAGTTAATACCAAATGAAATATCATCAGAGAGGAGTTCGATCAACACGTTATACTCAGAGATATTGCTTGTATATCGACCGATACAAATCCCTTGAAAACTCACTAACTCGTCGTTCAGAGCAAAAATGGCCCACACTGCAGAGGATAGATTTTGCGTACTACGACTAGCACCATCAGCATACCCAACGAATTGTTCCAAATATTCAGACATCTGCGATGAAATGTAAAGCGTATTACTAACTTCAAGAAAACTCTAGAAAAACAAACTAAGATAGTAAATTCAAATCAACAGCATATATAGAATATAATACAATATTTTTGTACGCTCATGTTTAAGAATAGTAACGTTTTAGATACAACCCATTTCAGGGTTGTGCCAATGGAATTCCATCATAATATACCAACTCGTAGGTGCCCTTAGCAAGAACTCTTTTGACAATATAGGGGCCATGCCATAATGGATCAAATTTCCCTATACCTATTACATCAGCTTCCTGATCATAAAGAAGGACCAGGTCACCCTCTGAGAATATGTGAGGTTGGACATGCTTACCGTATTGTGCCTTTATACGTCTCTTATGTGCTTCATTGCCTAATGAGGCTTCACGACACGTTTCATCAAGATGGATGAGGTTAAAAAGACGTGCTTCTTTCAAAGAGGTGTCAAGTAACAAGTCAATTGCGATTTTTAACGATGTTATTTCACATTGGATAGGCAATATAACTTCCAGACAGACCATACACCAATTGATAGGGGATAAATCTGGTTTCATTTCTCACCGAGGTTCGGTATGCCCACAAAGTCAAGTACCAGATTAAATGCCAATTTCGTTTATGAACTCCTATCATTCATTGAAGCATTCGTTTAAGAATCTTGTTAATAAAATCAACTTTTCCATTGGATTGTGGATAATAAGGAGTAGAACTATCATGCGACAATCCTAATTTGGCAGTCAACTCATTCATCATGTGACCATGAAAATTCTTACCATGATCTGTGACTATAGCCTGTGGAACACCAAATCATGAGATGACATGATTAAAAAAGAATAATACAGTTGTTTCGCCTGTGTTGTTGAATGTAGGCATCCCTTTGGCCCACTTGGTAAAGTGGTCTAATGCGACAATAATATAACCATGCCCCCGGATGGATGAGGGTTGCAGGTCTGAGCTCATGAAGTCAATGCCCCATTTTAAAAATGGTCCCACAGCGATAACAGGATGCATCGGCATTGGCAATTTTCAGAATTTATGATCAAATATCTGGCACGCATGACAATTTCTGATTACGAGAATGCAGTCGCGAAATATGGTAGGCCAAAAGTAACTGGCGCGAAGTATCTTCTGCGCGGTATCATATCCAGACAAGTGTCCAGCACAAGCCCCAGCATGACAATCATTTAAAACCTTCCCAACCTCCTCATGAGTGAGGCACCTCCTTCAAATCATATCTACACCACGATGATAAAGTGTATCGCCGATAATCAGATAATCTTTGGCTTGGTATCGAATACATCGTTGTTCAGAGCGAGAGGTATCAGGCCGAAATGTTTGGGTCTAGAGATAAATGATAAAATCCCCATACCAAGGATCAAATGATCCATTCATAAACAGAGACTCATCAGGAATAGATGGTTCCAATGTAGTAGTTTTACTATCAGAGGGAAGGTTGCAGAGAAGCTCAGCCAAAACTAAAGACTTCTTTGACTTGGATTTGATGAATTCCAAATCAAACTCTTGTAAAATGACAATCCATTTTGACTACTTGCCCCCCAGAAATTGATGTGATGAAATGTAAGTAATTGGGTTGCAATCCAAAATGACAATGGTCTTCTAGAACAGGATATAGTGGTGAAATCTTTGGACAGCTTGAACAGTCGCCAAGGCAAGCTTTTTGACGTATGAATACTTCACTTACGTATAATTGAGATTACGACTCAAATAATATATCGGATGTTCTATCCCATATTCTTCTTGGACCAGTACCATAGCAATGGTCATATTAGCCATGACGATATATAAGAAATAATCACTCTGATAATTGGGGGGATACATTAATGACGCCTAAACAAGAATATCCTTGACAACATCAAAAGAAACTTGCGCAACCTTATCCCAATGGAAGGGAATCCCTTTTTTCAAGAGTCGAGTAAATCCTTTAGCCATTTCAGCGTAGTTGGGTATGAACCTCCTTAGGAAGTTAGCCTTTCCCTAAAGTTTCTATGACTGAAGCAAAATTGATGGCACAAGAAAATTAAGAATGGCATGGATCTTCACTGGGCCAATTTGAATTCCTTCTTTTGAGATGATGAATCCTAGAAAACGACCAGAACCAACACAAAACAAACATTCATTTGGATTAAGGAATATTTTGTAGTGTTCATAGCGTAGACAGATAGCTCTCAAATGCATCGGGTGATCAGTCTAGTTTCGTGAATGTGTGGGTAAATTGTCTAGATAAGGTTGAACAATATGATTGATGTCATTGAAAGAATAATCCATTGCTCTCTGAAAAGTTTCCCCAACATTCTTTAAACCAGATGGAGTTTTAGATAAGCGAATGTGCCCCAAAGATAGATGAATGTTGTCTTATATTGATCCTCTAGGCGGATATTAATTTGATTGTAGCCAGAAAATCCATCCATGAACTAAAATATTTCACATCCAGCACAAGCGTCAATAATATGGTCGATAAAGGGAGTAGGATAGTTTTCTTTTGGACAAGAGAGATTGACATCCCGATAATCAACGCATACTCTAATTTTTCCTTGTTTATTCCTGACAGGAACAATGTTGAAAACCCATTCAGTTAGCAGAATAGGGTAAATGAAACCAGCACACAAAGGTTTTTCAAATTCTGCTTTAATGGCACGGGCCTTCTTCGGATGAACAGGACGAAGGCATTGACGTACCAGTTTTACATCAGGGTACATGTTAATGGTGTGTTCAACGATACTAGTATCTATGCCTGGAATTTCCTCATAAGACAGAGAAAATACATCACGAAAGAGAGAGTGACAACTTTTGAGTTCTGATGGAGAACAAGACACACCGACATGATTTTTTTCTACAACATCAGGTTTGGTCGAAATATCGATAGAAATGGTTTCTTAAATATTTGATAAGTTTCACTCAGATTCGATTGCATTAATGGGAAAAGAATTCAAAAAGAAAGTTTTGATTGATGGGTGATATAGTTCAATAAGATTATCTTATTCGTAATCCTAAATATGCGAGAGATTATGATGATCTTCCCATGGTTCTCCTTCTGGCATCATGGATTCCAAAATATTCTCATCTATAAAGAAAGTGGATGAAAAAGGATCAGATGGAGTACCAAAATCTAATAAACGATCAACCCAAATGACCGGCGACGATGATTTCAGTTTCGCCACCTAAGCCATGTAGATTTATTTATATGCTACCTCAATTGGGTTTGGCGGTAAAAAATCATCCAATGTAACAACTTTAGAATCACCCGTAATCTTCCTTAAGATGGATGGAGTGGAAGATATCATGTATTAGGTCTCTATATTTGCAATTTCTGCCAACGTCGCAGGCTGCGGTAATGAAAAGGTTCCCATGAGGAAGAATCCTTTAAGAGTCCTACACCAATGTTCTAAAGTGCGAGTTGGGGTGCGTGAACTAATAGAACTCTTCCAGTTACCTGGGAACTAGAGGCAAAGAAGGGTATTTGATTGATGATTGTGATGACACCTTTATGTGGAAAGATAATCATTCTAAAATATGTAGAGACAATCACAGTCATCGCATATACCCATGGCCTTCTGAGTAAAATGTTGTAATCAAGGGGTCCGTCAACGACCTCAACTTCAACATTTACTATTTTTCCCCCTAGTTTGCATGCAAGTTATTGATGATACCACAAGGCTTATATGTATGTCCATCGAAAGCTTTCAACGTCATAGGTGATTGAGATAAGCACGAAGAGCCAAGTGACTTATAGTAGTTTAGAGACATAATACACGTAGATTTTCCCTCATAAATAATGGTATGATGAACGAGGTGATTGAGAACATTTACCTGGATGGATAATGTCAATTCTGCTGGTAATTGTGGCACATAGCCCATAGGATTAAAGACTACAAGATTGGAATCTGTCAAATCGATTCCGCCAATTGATGAAAACAAAGCCTATTTCTAGGAGGGACAATTTTGAAGTACCTCGAGCATCTACATAGCTAAATGGGATTGAGCCAAATCTTCAACTATATTATAATTTTTAGCAGCTTTGACTCGAGGATTAAATTTCAATTTATGAACGACTCCCTTTGCTGGCTTTATTGTCAATTCAAGAATAGAAATTTGCGGTATCGATTCCATAGACGAATTTTTGGTTGAGGTAGTAGGTTGATCAGTAGCCTGACTACCGTAATCCTTATTACACGTTGACACCAAAACATCATTTGATGGCTTTGAGATAGAAAGCATAAGCACTTGGGAACTAGAAGCTGGATCTGTAGCAACTAAATTTGTGTCTGGATTCGGAATTCAATCTATCAACACAGTGGATGCATGTGAGGTCTTAATCAATTTTGAGAATTTGGCACGATGAGGAAAATATCGAACAAAGTGATCCTCATTACAGATTATGCAAGGGTAACGAGGTTTCTGATTTCCAGTTTGTTGATCAAATGATCATTCCTACAGGGTAGAATTTTTATTTTTCTTTGATTTCCCCTTTTTCTTACTTACAGGTTGCTTGTCACTTTTTCCTTTGTCAGATGACACGGCATGGATTTCGGAAGAAGGTGCAGGATGAGATGCAATAGAGTGATGTGTGCTTACAGTAAATGATACCGTCATTGGAATGAGAGTCTTTCGATGGAGGAGGAACGGAAAAATTAGTTCGCGACGCATTGGGAATTGTCTCGTAGAGCGTTCCAGGCTGAGTATAAATCAAATATAAGTACTAGGCACGAGCAATGACCTGCTCTTTAGTGACGACACCACCCTTAGTCACGTCCTAAGTTATATATGGTAATAGGGACTTAATGAACCACTCAGTAAGGAGTTGATCAGGAACAAATGTCTTAACCATTCTACGACAATTATTGGGGTTCACAGAGATGGCTTATTATCGACAACTCTAGTGCTTTCTCATTTAATTATCAACCCAGGGTAAGTATTCTTATTTAAAGAGTGTTGGCACAATATATGTGAGTGAGGTTGTCTAATAGTTACTCCTTGTTACTTATGAGGAAGAATTTGCTAACTTCCTAAGTTCACTTATCCTAACGAAGGGTGGCTTGGATTGATTTTTAACCTAAGATTGAGCAGCTATCTAATTTAATTAAACAATAGTCTAAATGAACTGAACAGCAATCTAGATGAATCAAGCAACAATTGAATTGAATTAAATAGCAGTATAAATAAACCAAACAACAATGGAATTGAATTGAACAACAGTCTAACTAAACTGAACAACAATGGAATTCAATTGAACAACAGTCTAACTAAACTGAACAACAATGGAATTGAATTGAACAACAGTCTAACTAAATTGAATAGCAATGGAATTGAATTGAACAGCAGTGTAATTAACTGAATAGTAATGGAACAGTAGTATATTTGAAGCAATTTAAGCAAATTGTACAACAATTATTTATGTAATTTTGCAATGGAATTCTATTTATGAATTAATTAATCAACATTGATCGACAGTTGAACGCTTCACTGTGCTAGAAGGGTAATACAATCCATAAAGATAGATAACATCGAAATCATCTTATTCTATGATCTATAACTCAAGTGCAATGGTATTGGAAGAACTTGAACCATCTACTAATGATGAAGCATTGTCATAAGCCGTAAAATAAGATTGCGATTATCCTAATTCAAGATCACGATTGCTAACAATCCTGAAGAAAGAGAAACTGTAACTTTATTGAATGGAAATATACTTTACAACTGCATCAGATACTTAAGCATTGGTTCTATAGCTACATAGAGTATGAAAACTGCGATGAACTTCCAAGGGTTGGGCCCAGACCACCAGAAGCTCAAGCGCACTAAAAACTTCAAAAGATTAATGTTCAAGGCTCTCTATTACATCTAGTGATGTTACAAAAATACAATTAGACAGGTTGGTTCTAATGTGTCGATTGTAGAATGAATTTCCTATCCTTTCTCCAACTCCCATTTCTCGTTCGTCCTTCATCCTTTTAAAGGCGATTTAAAAAATGAGAAAGTATTTCCCAAATGACAACCTGCTGCGCATGGATGTCGTTTGAGTTCTTGGGCTCGAATTTGTCTGTCTACCTTCTTCCGGCCGCTGGGAGTTATCGATATCTCATATGTCTGCGCTCGTTGGTTAGCTTCCATTCCCTATTGGCCCAGCCACTCTGCTTTCCTGCATGCGGAGATAAGAGAAGTCAATTTTCTGTTATAAAAGCATCATTTTCATCATTAGCCTAATTATTCTAGTTCTCATAATCTTTTCTCTCTTTATTGTTAATATGAAGAGGAATTCCCCCAAAATTGTAACATAATTTGAAGTAATTACAGGGTGAGAACATACCTTAATTTGGGCCCAACATACTCCTCTGCTTACCTAATTGCATGTCCTCATGCAAACAGATGATTGAGATGTAATTGTGTTAAGGAGTAGGCAGGGTAGACCTTTTCGTTGTATGCTTTGAAGCATTTTTTTTGTTTCATGATTGCAAAGGTAGCGCCTGTGGATCCTTCTAGTAATTCGTAATTGTGATTATAATCCTTGGGAGGGTACCAGAGGAGAGGGCTTATGTATCTACATCCTAACCAGGAAAGTCCCATGTTGTAGACCAGGCTACTGTATGAGAGGAATCTAGAGGCACCAGCCTTGAAATTCCTGTAACTGAATGGCTCCCTATTCTTCACGTTGTTCATGGAGACCATCCATCTTTGCTTAGCTACTGCTAAGGTCGCTTCACAAATGTCCCCAAATTATTCTCATCCATTTTCTATGATATCCTTATGGATAGGTCCCAACCTAGTCTTCACACCTCACCTTCTCATGAAGTTTTTGTGCTGGATGATTAGTTGCGGGGGTTTTTTAGGCTCCCCCTAACACATAAATCTAGGCCATGCTCTCTTTTTTGTAAGATGTTGTAGGCTTTGGCCCACCTGAGCTGGTTTTTAGCAAATGAAAGGAAGTCTTGTAGTTGAACATCCCCTATAAAGGGACTAGGGTTGTTGTCCGTGTCTTCTTCTAAGAAGAAGTTATGCATGTAAATTTCACATAGGAGGTGTTGGACCTGCTCATCTTGATCATTACAACAATGGAAAAATTCTTCTATGGTCCTGAAAGTAGTGGATTTTCCTACCCTAACAGCTTTAACTTTCAGGAGTAAATACCGTTCTGTTAGGAACAAGGCATAGTTGGTCGTCGGAGCTCTGCATGATAGTGCATCATTATATAGAGAGAAAATTGTATAGATTCGTTTCTTAGCTTGCTCCACCTATTCTTGTAGCATTTTAACCTTTGCCTGTTCTCCTCTGAGCTGGGCAAATGTTTCGTCTTCTATGGAGGAGAGGTTAGTGAACTTTTTTAGTAGTGCTTGATATTCTTGTAATGGCACCACCTCCTTCCTACACTGTGAGAGCTCATGTCATACTTGCACTAGTTCATTACGTAATTTTTGGTTGGCAACTTTCTCTACTAGATGGGCATAGGCAGGGGCTTCCTCTGTTTGGGTCCCCTTTTCTTCTGTAACCTTCTGCTTAGTTTAAGTAGAGGCTTCAATGGTGTTTTCTTGTTTTTTCTACATTTCAGCCTCAGTAGTGTCTACTAAGTTGGTCTGAACCTCGGCTTCTGTAGTAGTTATCAATTTGGTTTGCATTCCAGTTTCAACAGTGTCGACTAAGTCAGTTTGTGTTTTGCCTTCGACAGTATTTACTAGTTCTGTTTGAGTTCCTGCAATGGAGGTTTCTTTCTTTGGCTTCTGGGCCCTTGTTTCTTTCTTCAGTTGTTTTCTCAGATATTTTACCAATTTCTTTAATCTCTTGCACGTCCTGCTTAGTTTCTTACTTCTCTTTTCATTTGAATCTTCACCTTTCCTAATTTCACCTTGTGGTAGGGGAGCGGAATTCCCCTTTTCAGGGATGGTGTCTAAAATGGTGCTTCTGATTACGTCTTCAGAATTTACTTCAATGTGAGGGTCCTAACTAGGAGGAGTGGTGCTACCTCCTGGTGTCAAAGGGGTTGTCTCCATTTCTGTTCTTTGCTCCACAAGGACAGTGTCACCTGACTGATCTTGTGATTCCATTATCTCCTTTGTCTGCCCATCACAATACACCTCATAATTATAAATATGGGACAGAGCCTCATCATCTCGAGGTTACTCTTGGTCAAGTAGGACATTAGTGTGACCAGAGCTACTGGGGGTGGCGAATTTATCAAAAATTTCCTCTTTCTCTTGTACTCCCAATGGGTTTCTCGATTCGTAGTATGTCCTTACTTGTCCTAGGACTCAAGCCATTTCTTCCTCGAAATCGTGCAAGGGTGCATGGGATGGTCCTGCTTCCTCCATGAGGTTCGCGGTTCCTTGGAGTGTCTTGGACCGTTTTTTTCTGCTTGGTTTTGAATTTGAGGTTCGGGTCCTTTTTCTTCTTGGTGTATTTACCCTAGGGGCTCAATTTCGGTTCTGTCAGGGTTTATTTCTGGTTCCTGTGCCTCAGGGTTAACAAAATTATCCCAGGATATTTGCTGCCTATCCATCTCATGAATGATAATTAATTTTATTAACCCCTGGTGATTGACCACTACTTGGGGATTTTTGGCTTTCCTCAATCGAACAACAGTATCATGCAATATGGAATTCAAGAAGGCAGGAAGATTAATTGAAATTTTTTGCTTAAGTATAGCTAAAATTTTGAGTTGTCGAGGTTTTACCACGTCCCGACATCCTTCACATGTAATAAAATTTTGGATGAATGCCGCCAGCTCCTGCCATGGCTGGTGTAGAGAGGTAGGATTAATCCCTCTATTTTTTCATTCCAACGTCTCCTCCGAGTTCTGGTATGCTGCTACTGCTTCTCTCGGGAGGAGATGCTTCTCTGCCCATCTCTCTCCTTGCACTGGTATTCTGGAAACTTCTGCGATAATTCGCTTTGTGACTGGTATAATTTGACCTTTGAATCTGGTTTTCCCTTCTTGCAGATTTTGCAAAAACTCGATTGCAATTCCCATGTCGAATCCCTGTAGTTGGTGTACATATGTCAGCCATCCGGCTTGCTAGAGGATGGCACTCGCTGCCTCTGAAATTGGAAAGTTTGCAGGCTCGCTTCGAAGGGTATTTCCTCCCATAGCTGATATGCTCTTTTCCTTTGATTTTATTTCTTCTTGGCTCTGTTGTTTCGACTAGATGTTGTATGCAAGAGAAAAAGAGATTGTGGCTCTGCACAGATAATCTTCATGCCTTAATTGTATTGTTCTTCCGGTTTTATTGATGTGTCTAACGAGATTTGTGCAGGGGTTTCACATGCTTTCCGAATTAAGACCAATTACACCCCCCTCCTCGAAGAAAGGGTGCCCACGCCCTCAAGTACGGGAGAGATTTGGTCGCTCATGAATGCAGACAGGGGAATGTCAGAATTTGGTAATGATAATCTGCATGTGAAGGAGTGGGTGGTTGAGTAATTACTAAAATATGCAGTATAAAGGTCAGATTTAGAAGTTTTCATAATTTCATCTAGTGCGGAAGTGACCAGAAAGCGAGAGGAAATAGTATAACCATTATTGCGATATAATGTCCTTATTCAAATGAAAAGTTATGACGGAAGCAAGACTGAGTCAAGTAATGATTGGTGTCATCATCTCGAGGTTCAAATATGTAAGCATATCTCTATTAGTTATTCTTGTGACAGGTCATAATTATCACTAATTTAAGTAATATCTTGTGAGCGAAGAATGGAAGATAAGGTGTATATAAAAGCAATTGGCTATTGAAGGATCATACTTTCATACCATAAGCAGAGCCACTACTGCCAGTAGGCGTTCATAGCCTTGATAGGGTTGCTATTTTAACTCGAAAAAAATGAGCCAGGATCCTTATGTAAAAATAGTTATTCTGCCAATTTTATGGAGAGATCACCATGCTGATACGGTGGTAAGATAACCATGGTGCCACTTACTAGAGTTGTAGCAAAGTGATCAGGTCAGCTCGTGATGAGACCTCCTGTTCTTCAAGTAGTTAAGAAGGTCATTACCCTGGTGTGGTGGCCATTGTGGGCATGTCACTTGCTACACCCTTATGAATGTGGTAGGCTGGCTCATGATGAGAACCCCTATCATCTCTTAAAATTTGCATGTAAGTGTAGTACTTCCTTTTGAATTGTAACATCTTGATCTATAAGGAGGTCACTATGCTGGTGTGGTAGCCAGATAGTCATAATTCCATTCACTAGAATTGTAACAGAGTGATCAGGCCGGCTCATGATGAGACCTCCTATCATTCTAGTAGATGAGAAGGTCATTACCCTGGTGTGGTAGCCATTGTGGGCATGTCACTTGTTAAATCCCTATGATCATGGTAGGTTGGCTCGTAATGAGACCCCCTATCCTCTTAAAGATTTGCATGAACACATAATAATTGCTTTTTACATAGAGGGAGGCTCATTAACTCCTTAAGGGTGAGGGATGGTGAAAGAAGCAGAAAAAAATTACAATACCATTAATATCCCTTGTTCCATTCCTTCATGCTAGAGGGACATATTACTTGAATAGTGCAGAAAGATATATCATCATAAGGTCATGTATTGTATGATATCATATTTGAATTGAGGGTGACTTAGCATTTCATTTCATGTGTGCATAATGTCAGCTTCCTGTTTAAGAATTATAGTGCCAAAGGGCCATCATATTTGTAATTTTACCATTTTCCTTCTCTCTTTCAACTGCCATTCCCTACTCAAGATTATTCAATTTGAGAAAAACACAAAAATAATGGCTATTTAACTTGGTCAGACAATAGTTGTTCAAATATTGAGCAATAGTTGTTCACAAATTGCTCGGCACAATTAAAAACACTCAAAAAACGGCTGTTCAATTTGAATGAACATCATCCATTCAAATATCAAACAACAGTTGTCCCCGAATTGAACAAAAAAAAATAAAAACACATCAATGACTGTTCAATTTGATTCAACCATAATCGTTCAAAGATTGAACAGTATATGTTCACGAATTGAACAGCAAAAACGCCAATGAACAATTGTTCAATTCGAATGAAAAGTAGTCATTCAAGGATTGAACAACAACTATCCATGAATTGAACAATAATAATAACAACGCGAAAATGGCTGTTCAATTTTGGTTGAATAGCAGTCGTTCAAAGATTGAACAACAGTTGTCCAGGAATTGAAAAAATAAAATAAAAACACAGCAGACGGTTGTTCAATTTAATTGAATAGCAATCGTTCAAAGATTAAACAACAGTTGTCGATGAATTGAATAGAAAAACTAAAAACGTGAATGAACGGATGTTCAATTTGACTGAACAGTAGCCGTTCAAAGATTGAACAATGGTTGTTCACGAATTGAACGAAAATAAAAACACAACTTACAAGGAAAATAAATTTCAAATGTGAAGAATGTACAATAAGACAAGACATTTATATACATTATTTACAAGTGATGCTGGCAAACCTCTCATGTACTTGAGTTTGTGGGGTTATCACCCCCTTGCACCACAACTTGGATGGTGGGATCGTTTCGTACCTATTGACAGAAAGATTCTTTCGTGAGAGGTTTGTGATAGAGGTGTACTCTATGTTCGTTAACTCGAAATGTTGAACCAAACCCATGTATGGTGGTCAAGGTGAGGGTACCATTGCTATGTACTTCCTGAATCTCATATGGACCGAGCCACCTTGTTTGTAGTTTTCCTGGAAAGTCTTGGAATATGGAATCATAGAGGAGTGCCCAATCTCCTTTTATAAATACCTTCTTCTTTATTAGGTTGTCGTGCCACTTGGATCGCTGTTGTTGGATGATCGTTGTGCGTTTCAGGGCTAGCAGTCGAATTTCATCCAGTTCGTTTATTTGTTGGATTCTTCTAGCTTGAGCTTCTGTTAAGTCCAATCCCACTTCTTGGGCTGTTCTCAGAGTTTTAATTTCGAATTCAATACGGAAGATAGGTTCTCTCCCAAATACTAGCTGATATGGTGAATATCCAGTGGTATTTTTCTAGGTTGTATGATAAGCCCATAAGGCTTCTAGTAGTCTAGTGGTCCAGTCCCGGCGATGTGATACTACCTTCTTAGTAAGGATTGCCTCCAGGACTTTGTTGGTGCTTTCGACTTGCCCATTGGCCTGCGGGTGGTAAGGAGACATAACTCTATGGATGATATGATGATTTCTGGATGTGATCTTATTGCCTGTGAATTGTGCCCCTCCATCGGTTATCACCTCCTTTGGCAAGCCGTATCGTATGAATAGTTCAAAGAGAAACTTAATTACTGATTCTTCCATAGCTCTTGACAAGGCCACTGCTTCTACCCATTTGGTTACATAATCCGTGGCAACTAATATGTGGGCTTTCTAGTTTGATGGTGGGTTGAATGGCCCAACTAAGTCCAATGCCCATCGTTCGAATGGTTCCACCACAAATTGTGGTTGTAGCGGCATTCATCAGCTTGGCCTGGCTGGCCCATTCTTTGGCAGCTATTGCAGGCCTGGACATATTTCTTTGTGTATTTGAAAATCGTAGGCCAATAATAGCCTAATTGCAACACTTTATGCCCTGTCCTGCGTTCTGTGAAATGGCCACCACAGGGTTCATCGTGACAGGCTTGTAAGATGTCATAGACTTTGTCTTCCCTTATACATCTACGTATGTGCATGTCAGTCCCTATATGGAAGAAGTATCCCCCAATCCAAGAGAATATTGCGCTATGTTGTACAATCAGTTTCCATTATCTTGATGTTAAGTGTCTGGTTAGCTTCCCTACTGCCAGAAAATTGTCCACATCTACATACCATGGTGTTTTTACCGCTACAGCAAATAGATGTTCTTCAAGGAATTGATCATCAACTTTTAGCGTGTCATCTGTCTTGGGGACCCTGGACAGAAAGTCTGCGACCACGTTTTCCTTCCCTGTATAATCTTTGATTGTTATATCGAATTCCTGCAACAACAGTAACCAATGAGTTATTTTCCCATTCGTGATTGGTTTATTAGCTAAATATCTAATAGTAGAGTGGTCAGTATACAGGAACACTTGATATCCAGTTATATAGTGCCTAAATTTATTGATAGCATAAATGATAGCCAGGAACTTCTTTTCGGTCACGATATAATTTAATTCAAAAGGAATAAGGTTTTTGCTGATATAATAAATAGCATAAGGTTTTCAGTCTTCTTTTGGGCCAAGGACTGCTCCTATTGTTGTATCAGATGCATCAAAAGAGATGTGAAAGGGAAGTTTCTAGTTAGGACCTCGCAGGATTGGTGTTGTGGAGACCATTCTCTTCAAGTTTGTAAAAGCGGTGTCACATTTGTCAGTCCAATGGAATTCAACATTTCCAGTCAATTCATACAGAGGTGTGGCTATCTATGAGAAATTTTTTATAAATCTGCGATCATGTCTTGCATATCCAAGAAAATTGCACACCTTTGTCTATGTACAAGGTGTGGCCAACAGAATGATTACCTCTATCTTAGCCGATTCTACCTGTATTCCAGCTGCAGAAATATAGTGACCTAGGATTACCACCTCAGTCATCATCATGTGGCATTTTTCGTTGCTTAGACATAATCTAGTAGAAATACATCGTTCTAAAACTTTTTCTAACATTTCTAGAGCTTGATCAAAGTCTTCTCCATAGGGTGTAAAATCATCCATATAGATTTCAAGCCCTTCATTTATTAAGTAAAAAAAATTCTAATTATGGCTCTCTGAAATGTTGATGGGGCATTATATAATCCAAACGGTAAAACTTTGTAAGCAGAAGTGCCCCACGGGCAGGTAAAGGTTGTCTTATCTTGGTCTTCGGGAGCTATTTGGATTTGATTTTAGCCGTTGAATCCATCAAGAAAGGAGAAGACTTGTTTCCCAGCCAATGTATCAAGAACTTGGTCAATGTAGGGGAGGGGGAAATGGTATTTTTTTGTTGCCTTATTTAATTCTCTGTAATATACATAGATTCTCCACTTCCCATTATTTTTAGGGACGATTACCAGAGGGGAGACCCATTTGTTTTCTAAAATAGGATAAATGAAATTTACATCTAACAATTTTTGCAACGCCTCTTTTACAATATCTTTTAAGTGTGGGTTTAATCTTCATTGAGGTTGTCTAACGGGGTGTGTTTCCCTATCGGTATAGATGTGGTGTGTGCATAATTGTGGGTCTAAACCCTTCATGTCTTGGTAGTCCCACACAAATTCCCCTTGGTGCTTCCAGAGGACTTTTATGAGTTTTTGTTTTTGGTCGTCATCGAAATTACCATTAATATTCAAAACCTTTCCTGGCTCGATCTCAATAGGTATGCTGTTACGAACAGTGGTTGTAGAGATATGTTGAGTCTTGAAGTTTGTCATAGGATCCTCTTGATATTCATGTTCGAGGATTGTTTTCAACATATAGAATTTTGAATTTTCAGGCGAGGGTGACTGATTCATAAAATTATTGATTACATCATCTTCAGTTTGATCCTTGAATTCGAGAGCTTCTATTAGTGTCAGAGGTGGATGAATTTTTTACTCCCAATATGTATCTGGATGTTTGTGAATTTTTACCATGGGTAAGCTTGGTTTGGCAGGCAGATAAATAATGATATTTTTTGTAGAATCTCCTCTAGTGATAGTCATGCTACCTACTCGACAGCCTATGTAAGCATCAGTTGTGGCCAACCAAGGTCGTCCAAGAATAAATAGGTGCCCTTCCATCCTGTTTTTTGGATTAATGACTAAAAAATCAGCTGGGTATTCCCATGAGTCCACAGAGACCATGATGTCTTGCACTATTCCTTTCGGTCTGATAACAGACCTGTCAGCCAGTTCCGGAAGTGTGGTCGTATGTTCTAAAGCTGATATGTCTAGTTTTTTGCAAGCTCCAGTAGTTAGGATGTTAATGGCTGCCCCCAGGTCAACCAATGTGTTTGGAAATGAGTGGCCAGAGATTTTCACAGTTACAATGGGGTTTCCCAGGTCTTCATATTTCACAGGTGCTTCCCTACCTAACAACAAGTCAGATAGCATTCCTATCACATGAACGGTGGGTGCAGCCTTTGTTTTCTTGACTTGTTTTTATCCACATAATTCTTTGATTGTATTTCCATAGATGGGAATGTCTTGGATGCCCTTGAGAAAAGGAATTTTGACACAAAGGTTTCTTAATTCCCCCATGATATCAAAATTTGGAGCGATTATAGGCCTAGGCAGATTTAATCTTTCAGGAAATTGAGGCAGAGTCACCCTAAGTTCTTCAGGTCTTTGTTGATCAACTGTTTCCTTTTTTTTACATGTTTCTGTTATATTCGTTAAGCTAGGTTCTGTTGAGGTTTCAATTCGGTACTGAGGTGGAGTCGTGGCTTCTATCGGTAAGATGATATGTCATGATCTTAACCTTAATTCATTGCACTATTTCTATTCGGCATTGGGTTTTGGATTTTCTATGATCTGAATTAGTTGAACCGGTCTATTATTGAGATTAGGATTGGGTTGGGCTGCCATTTGTGGGCATATGGCAGGCTACTGGTTATGTTGAATTGGGTAGGAAGCTGGCAACATAGGTTGATTTTGGGTCCCTGCTCCTATCAGCAGATTGGCCATTCCCATGGGTCACTGCCAATTCCAATTGGTGTTTTGAGTAGGGGGGTTTAGTCACTGGCTTTGATACGGGACATTTTTCCAGTAAGGGGGAGATCAAGGAAATTTCTGCCAATTATTCCCTGATGGAGGTTGTGTATGCCAGGGTGGCATAGGAAATATGCTTGGTTTGGGCAGGTTGGGAAGGATTTTTGAATCTAACAAGTAGTTGCAGGGTTTTTCTGGCTAAACTGCGACGAAGAAAATTATTGAGGCAGGTCTTGTGGTATGCCAGGTCGTGCTTTCCATTTCCGACGCTGATTCATTAAATAGACTAGCTCTGTCTCTTCCTTTGCTTCCTTGTAGATGGCTTTCAGCCCGGGAAGTGAAGGAAACTGGTCTGTGGTATGATCCTTAGTGCAGATAGCACAAGTCTGAACCATGTCTAAAGGGCATTCCCTCTGGCTGTGCTTCTTCCAAAATCTTGGGCAAAAGATGGCCAGGTTTTGCTCCACTATAGCTTGTTTATTTTTGGCTTGTAAAACTTCAAGTTGTGTTGTCAAGGTACCTAGAATGTCAGTTTTGAAATTTTCTAATAGATTTCCAAATTATTCTTTGGTTACATTGCCATTGGTTTGCTTAAGGTCTATCTTTCTTCATAAAATCACGCCCAACTGGCCTATTGCATGAGCTACCCCGAGAGCATCTAATACATAAGGAAATAATCTCATCGTATTCTTCCTGGTAAATATCTCCCTTCCCCGCTATGTTAAGCATCTCAACCCATTCTTCCTTCATCCCTTTAAGCATCGTGGCTTTTAAAATGTCCTTGGATAGCGTGGTATATGGGGATCTTTGTAAATTGTATTGAAATATTTCTACGTATTCTTCTAATGTTTCATTGTCTTTTGCAGACATATTGAAGATTTCATCTTTTAGATCTCGAGTTCAGCATTAGTCTTGGTATTTGGTAAGAAAAATGTTCTTCATTTGGTCCCAGTTATTTATAGTTCCCCCACCTAATCCCATGAACCAGCATAGCGAAGTTCCTTTTAAGGTAGAGGGAAATAGTTTTAGTTTCTAGGGATCGGTGGTGTAGTCATATCCTCTGGATAAGACATCAAATTCAAATAGGAATGCATCAAGATCTTCTATGGTTAATCCATGAAAGGTGGGAGTGTTTTGCAAGGGAGTGGCTTTCATAGGGGAATTGGTAGCATGATCAACAATAGGGTATTCTAATGTTGATATCTGCCTCTGATTCTGATTTTGATTATTTTCCATCTGATCAAAGAGGTGCCAGAAATATTCGGGAATTTCTTGATCTGGAGGAGTAATTCTAATAGGCTTGGGAGGTGAATGCGGTGGGGGTTTTACAACACTTCCCTGATCTGGGATCCTAAGTAATTTTGTTTCAATCACTCCTTTAGGGGACTTAGGTTCTGATATTGCTATGTGAATTCCTCCACTAGTTTCTCTCCCCCCCCTTCTTGTAGGTTGCAAGAGCCTCCCTCTTTTGAAGGGTCAGTGCCTATATGATCGGTAGTCTACAGGATTCGCTCAGACCCCTCTGTCTCGCAGTGAATCTTGGTGTAGGTTATAGATGGTGAGGCTTCCGCCTGAGGGAGTGTGTTAGGACTTTGAATGGAAATAGTTTTGGGTCCTATAGATGCCTGAGATTTAGCTTTCTTAATGATTTCGTCTATATATCTTGTTCTTCCAAGGATCACTGGTCCTTTGGATTGTGAGGATGTTTGCTAATTATTTCAGATTGTTTCTATCTTTTTATTCCTAGACATAAAATAAAAGCACCTATCTTATGGTTCTTTGCATGACTTGCTGGTAAGCGGGCTAGAGGGCAAGCATGTTGCTTTCCAGTATGCAGGTTCTTACCTCTTGTTTTCAATACCCAACTATTCACAACAATGGAGAAAGATGAATGAAGGAGATGACTCTTAACACTCTCCCCGGAAATGGCGCCAAAATGTTGGGGCTCACATAGATGGCTTATTATCGACAACTCTAGTGCTTTCTCATTTAATTATCAACCCAGGGTAAGTCTTCTTATTTCAAGAGTTTTGGCACAATATATGTGAGTGAGGTTGTTTAATAGTTACTCCTTGTTACTTATGAGGAAGAATTTGCTAACTTCCTAAGTTCACTTATCCTAAAAAAGGGTGGCTTGGATTGATTTTTAACCTAATTGAGCAACAAGATTGAGAAATTATCTAATTGAATTAAACAACAGTCTAAATGAACTGAACAATAATCTAGATTAATCAAGAAGAAATTGAATTGAATTAAACAATAGTCTAAATAAACTGAACATCAATGGAATTGAATTGAACAACAGTCTAACTAAACTGAACAGCAATGGAATTGAATTGAACAACAATCTAACTAAACTGAACAGTAATGGAATTGAATTGAACAACAGTCTACCTAAACTAAACAGCAATGGAATTGAATTGAACAATAGTCTAACTAACTGATCAGTAATGGAACAACAGTATTATTGAAGCAATTTAAATGAACCGTACAACAATTATTTATGTAATTTTTTAATGGAATTCTCTTTATGAATTAATTAATCGACATTGTTCAACGGTTGAACGCTTCGCTGTGCTAGAAGAGTAATACAATCCATAAAGACAGATAACATTTAAATCAGCTTATTCTACGATCTATAACTCAAGTGTAATGGTATTGGAAGAACTGGAACCATCTACTGATGATGAAGCATTGTCATAAGCCGTAAAATACAATTGTGATTATCCTAATTCAAGAACACGATTGCTAACAATCCTGAAGAAAGAGAAACTGTAACTTTATTGAATGGAAATATACTTTACAATTGCATCGGATACTTAAGCATTGGTTCTACAACTACACAGAGTATGAAAACTGCGATGAACTTCCAGGGGTTGGGCCCAGACCACCAGAAGCTCTAGCGCAATAAAAACTTCAAAATATTATTGTTCAAGGCTCTCTATTACATCCAGTGATGTTAAAAAAATATAATTAGACAGGTTGGTTCTGATGCATCGATTGCAGAATGAATTTTCTGTCCTTTCTCTGACTCCCCTTTCTCGTTCATCCTTCGTCCTTTTAAAAGTGATTTCAAAAATGAGAAATTATTTCCCAAACGACAACCCGCTACACGTGGATATCATTTGAGTTCTTGGGCTCGAATTCGTCTGTCTGCCTTATGTCGGCTGTTGGGAGTTATCGATATCTCATATGTTTGCGCCCGTTGGTTAGCTTCTGTTTCCTATTGGTCTAGCTACTCTGCCTTCCTGCATGCGGAGATAAGAGAAGTCAATTTTCTGTTATAAAAACATCCTTTTCATCATTAGCCTAATTTTTCTAGTTTTCATAATATTTTCTCTCTTTATTGTTAACATGAAGAGGAATTCCCCAAAAATTGTAACATAATTTGAAGTAATTATAGGGTGAGAAAATACCTTAATTTTGGCCCAACAAAGAGTTTGACTTGAAGTTCATCAGATCCAATTCAAAGAAATCCTTGGTTTTCACTAAGCTTATGTGAAACCTTCCTTCCCATGATTCTGAATTGACATCTGATGATTCTATCCCTGACGATTCATTGTTTTTGATTTCATCATCTGAACTATGCTATGGAGACATTCTGATTTATCTCGAGACCTAGAATTCCTAATCTGATACCTTACGCTCCGACCAGCAATGTATCTAATACCAAGCCAAATATTACGTTATCATTAGTGACACTCTCTATCAACGTTGTATCAATAGGATTTTACTTAGGTTCCTCACACATGAGGAGGCTAAGAAATCCCTTAACAAATTCCATTTGGGGGCATGTGGTGGAAATTTATCTGGCTATACTACTCTGCAAAATATCTTACGTGCTGGTTATTTTTGGACTACTATCTTTCAAGACTATATTTTTGACATCTAGAAGTGTCATGCATGCAAAATTTATGAATGTAATACATGTGCTCTGTCTACTCCATTGCATCCTGTTATCTTTATTGGAACATTTGAGAAATGGGGTATGAACTTTATTACGTGCAACCCTCACTCACTTGGGGGACATGGTTATATCATTGTCATGATAAATTACTTTACCAAATGGGCTGAGGCAATGCCCACATATAAGAACAATGGAAAAAAAAATGCATATTTCTTTTTCAATCACATCATCGTACGGTTTAGTGTTCCACAAGCCATAGTTATAAATCATGGAAATTATCTCTAGAACCATATGATGACTCAAGTAACTTCCAAGTTGGGACTTTCCTACGAAATTTCCAATCCATAATATCCTTAGGCTAATGTACAGTTTTAAGCTATTAACAAAGTTCTTCAAAACATGCTTTACCATATGATAGGGGTCCACCAATCAAACTGGAATTTTCTTATCTATTCTTTCTTGTGGGAATATTGAACCTTAGTGAGGAATACTACCAGATTCACACCCTTTCAATTGGTTTATGGTTTAGAGGTGATCCTCCCAATCAATTGTGATATTCCATCTCTCAAACTAGCCATTGAAATTATTCCTACCACTTGTATAGAAGAGAAACATCTTTTACATTTGACTCGTTTGAATGAGATTCAACATGATTCTGCTATAGCTAATGAAGCTCATAAAATATGTGTCAAGGTGAAATACGACAAAAGTGTCAAGCCTTGTATCTTCTTAGGAGGAGACCTTGTTCTTTTGTATGACCATCAGGCTAACAAGTTAGGTTTAGGAAATTTCCAACCAATGTGGTTAGGCATGTATATTGTCAAGTGTATCCTTGAAAAATGAGCCTATGAGTTATTTGAATTTGATGGAGTCCCTTTCGCGCATCCTAAGAATGGGATGTACCTCCAAAAAACTATTCTTGATCTCATGCAAAGTTCACTGTGTATAGGGATACATGATAGGTGTGTTGAGTGTGTTTACAATGTGTCTCTTCAGATTTTCCTATGGTTTCTATTGATCCTTTTATGTTTTATTTGCAGATGTTTGCATCCTTTGAACCATACATTGGTTATGTCGTTGGTGATATTCATAGTACACAGAATCTATCCTTTGTGGCGTGGGCTATATTTTCTCCAAATGGCGAGTTAATGAGTCTACAAGGAATTTGTATTGGTTGCTCTACCAACAACATCACTGAGTATAGCACAATGGTCAAACTAATATCTCATGCTATCTCACATGGTATCCGTATATCTGCCATTTAGTCATGAGACTTGAATTAGAGCTTGTGGTACTAAAATTAGCCAATGTTTATTCAGTCATAAATCCAACCATCTTAAGCATGTTTAGAAAGGTTCACCTTCTAGAAAGACATTTTGATTTCATCCAATACGAAAAATATTTCTAGAAATATAAATACATTGTCATATGCATTGGCTAATAATGTTTTAGATATACATTTGCAATAAATGTAAATAATTTTCAATACACATCCCATAAATTGAAAACAACAATAGAAAAATGGAAACACTATATATATATATAAGATTTGGTTTTACAAAAAATTTGTGTCCAAGACACAACTGGCCACACGATTTATGTAAAAAACATATGCAGATAGACTATTAACCTCAACAAACTAATATTTCTCATGATAATGTGATATCGCATGAGACATATTATGTTGTAGCCAACCAATATGGCTAGGCACTCCGATATTATATCACTGAAGTTACATAGGGAAATAATCACCCATGGTCTCATTAATTCCATGTGTTAGCCTCTCCAAGTGACACTCCACCTATGCAAGGGTCTCTTCTACATCAAGATCCTTCAATGCATCCCTTCCTACTATGACTATTAGTGTTGGTACTGCAGCCTCTTGTGGCTCTCCTGTGCAATAGAGATATGAATCTCCTATAGGTCAAATAGGTCCAACATCTTCATGAAACAAATCAATAGTTTAGTCTCATAAACATAAAAAACACAAAAAATTGTAAAAATTCTTAAAAGCTTTAAAAAATGGTTCAAATGTCTTACCCATAGCACCCCATTGCTCTCCCTTAGGAAGTACGAGCTTAGGGTCATCATGGAAATACGCTCTTGTGTACAGATAATCCTCTATCATGATCAACTGTGTATGGAACCATATGAAGAAGGATGGTGTGAAACTAATCGTTGATGGGCCTGCATGTCATTCCAGAAGGTATATGCACCTCCCCATTCATGGAACCATCATATCAATAGACTCATGCATAATCTGTTGAGGTTGTAGCAATTAAATCCTCTCTAGGGAAAATTAAATCAAAATTTAACCATATACACAATTTTTCAGTTTTCCTTCCTTTGCTTTAGTCAGTTGTTACTTCATATTGACCAATACCCTATCAATCTAGTTGAATTTGGTCGGCTCGTGACACTCTAGATTGTACTGGATGTATGATATGTTAACTACGTGAAGTGTTGAACTACTGACAAATCTAGTGATAATGAAAAGGATTGTTATTAGAGGCACATATGTCACATATCTTATATTAATTTTCCCATCTATGTCGGTTGTGCTCAATGTATATAATGAGTGGCAAAGTAACCCTTTACTGACTCTCCTCCACTTCTCCCTCCTAGGAGAGATATGGGAGCACCCCTCATGGAAAAACTTGTGAGAAAGTATATATCCTCCACTTTGATCTTGATCTCTAATTAAAAATTGCTTGAGGATTGTGAAAGTTTGCATGTGAGTCAATTAGGTTCTAAGCCTCTTTTGTGAAATTATTAAAAACATAAAAATGTAATTTAAACTGGATTTTTGCAAAAAAATATAAGACAAAATCAACATAACAACAAACACACAACAAAAATTAATGAAGGAGTTCACGCCTCTTGGGCTATGTCTCCTGGTCTAGCTTCCAAAGGTTGGGCCTTATTCAGTATGCTCTAAAAATGGTGTTTACATATATTTAAAATACTCCAATGGCTTCAGCATCCACTCCAATAGCTTCAGAGCTATCAAAAACCCCTATCTAGCCTCTTTCTACTCCCAAAAAGGCCAAAAACTCAAAAAGTTATGTCTCTTTCTCTCTTTTCCCAAATTTTGTAGCTAAACTCCCCACAATTCAGCGCAAGCACAGGTGCCCCAAACGTGGAAAATTCCATCCAAACCTAGCATGATTCCCACTTACTGGGTGAATTTGTAGGATTGTTACAATTTCCTCTAAGCCCCCAAATTTTTGCGCACACCTGGTCATGTGGGGTCCCATATGACCTAGGGATGGCTCGTGGGGCTAGGCCCCTCTACTAGCACTCTCAGCTTAACCATTGAGCTGGTCACACGGGGAATTTTGGCTAGTAGTTAAGGTTTAAAATAACGGTTAATATATGTGGTTAGGCTCCCCCCAAATGTGCCATTTATTAAAACTTAAATACAATTTCAAAACATATGATATTAAGAAACACGACGGTGGTAGAACGGTAAGACTGGTGGTTTTCTTGTGGGAGTTCACGAGTTCGACCCCTACCAAACTCACCATAACCCTTCCAATAATTTTAACCAACTAGGAGGCACCATGTGGCAGCCTCTCATAGGCCTGTCAATCAATCAATAGAATTTCCCCAATTCGGACCAATTTGCAATTGACAAATGGAACACCCTCATTAGCCCATCAAAATATAGTCAATGTTCTAGCCAATGGTCAATGGTTCAATCAGTGGTACGGATTGCTGACTGGGCAACCCTATCATCCAGAAACCAATTATTTTAGTTGCTTCCAAAAGTAGACAAAACATGATTGCAGTAGCATACATAGTCATTTTTTCATGAAACGAGTTGCGATGGATTCAAAAAGACAAGATATACCCAAGCACACTAGTTTTGTTTCAGTCTAAGAAATTTTAATTTTGAGCAAAATATTGATCCACTCAATCAATCCTCATGACTGTAAGCTTTTGGACCAAAAGAAATCACTTTGGGTTGAAAAATAGGTGAGGGTATGGCTCTATTGATGGGAAAATCTGTCCGGCCAACAGCAGGGGATCTCCTCGGTGAAAGGTCCCAATTAGACCTTGAACCGTTTGGAATAGGGATCCCATCCGCGGTGTGGGTCCGGCTACCAATGATTTCTCCTTTCTTTGGGTCTCGCTTAAACTCTATAAAACAATGGATACACACCTAATCAAATGATACAAGACATATGATTGATGCATTAAATGTACATGTAACACTATGAGTAGCAAGAGGAAATAATAAAGCATGAAGACTAAAGGAAGTGTTGTTAACAACACTTCATTAGGGTCATGCTTGTAAACTATTCAGACCACGAAAGAAACAATTCCTCATGGCAAGAACACCCTTCACTTCCTAAAATTTTTAAATGATAACACAAATGCTAATAAACAAAGCCATCAGCGTTCATTAAGAAAGTGAAATGAACTCAACCACCATTAACATACTCAGCAAACTATTATGCAACTATGATGTGAATTGAAGATACAGTTCCCTTAATCTAAAGATGTTTAGAAACTGAAAATACAATACTCAACAGTGCTCATACATAAGACAAAACCAGATCCACAAAGGGATTTTTCAAAATGCTTGTATTCATGCTCAAATGTATAATCCAGATAATACAGTGTACTAAGCTCAAGTCCCCAAAAAAAAGATCCTTTTTACAAGCTCCCGAAGGAGTATTTATAATACAAAACCTGCCCCTTGGGCTTCCTTGAATTTTCATCTTCCTGACCGTTGGGTTTCCTTGCGACCTAGTCTTGGGTCATCTGCAACCTGCGACCTCGGCAAATATGCGACCTGCGACCCAGTCGCCGAGTCGCTGGGTCGTGTCGTCGAGCGTTTGGCATGGAACATGACTTCGCGACCTGGCAACCTGAATAAATCTGTGACCTCAGCAAATATGCGACCCACGACCTTGGTAAATATGCGACCTGCGACCTTGGTAAATTTGCGACCTGCGACCTCGACAGATGTGTGACCTGCGACCTTGAAAAATTTGCGACCTACGACCCAGTCGATGGGTCGCTGGGTCGCGTCATCGAGTGTTTGGCATGGAACACGACTCCGCGACCTGGCGACCTGAAGAAATCTGTGACCTGGGGTTTTATCCCTTCTACCTTTCTCCTGTTGAGATAGTCTTAGCTCCTGCTACATGAACCAGCATTTTCTGGGTAAGCGACAAACTTCCTTGTCTGGGTCGTCATCATAATCTCCTCATGTTACCATATGAAAACCAATCCTTTCGAGCGTTGTCATCCCATGCCAAAGTTGAGCGGTGCAACGACCATCATATCCTTGCATGTCGGGCGCAGAGCTAAACGATCCCTAAAAAGCTGTGTATTAGCGACCTTTTCGATCAGAAGCCTCCACTTGCGTGTAGCAGCATAATTAACATTCATGCATGGCAGCATGCATGGGCAACCTGCGTCCATGTAATGCGGCATGAAGAAAAGGGAATCGTTCTGTCCAGCTCACTGTGGATGTGTGGAAGGTCACTATGGCGTTGATTATGGCGTTTTCTGATGAAACGATTTTACAATCGTGCATATTGTAACCTCCTCCAGCAAAACGTAACACTGCACCATTTATAAATGGTCATATTTCACACTTCTGCATTTCATTTGATTATAACCACACGATAGTTATTTTATCATTATCTTCGTAGATATGCTACAAGGTTTGACTCCATGTTTAAACACACATTTTGACCAAATATTATATATCTGCTCCAAAGAATAAAACTCCGCCATAGAAATGTTTAAGTCCATTCGCAATGTATTTTCCTATAGCTCTGATCCGTGTTTTAATTATAACGTTTTACCGTTGTATATATATATGTTTGCTCCAAACAGTTACTGTAAGTTGAAAACCGCCATCGAACCTTTGCGCCCAGTCGTAACGCACCATAATTATTACGATATGTTACTATAGGTTTGTCATACACTCTGCCCCATGCTTTAAACATAGGTTTTGATCACTATATCTGCCATAGAAATATTTAAGCCCATTTGAAATGTGTTTTCATATAGTTCTGATCCGCCATTTTATATGGTTTAGAAACTACATTGTTTTGCGCCTTAGTTTAATTATATGATATTTAAAACCATAGCCTTGGTCCATCGATTTGCACCCACCGTGTAGCTTAGGTTTAACAAAGATTGCTTCCCAAAGGTGCATTTAGATTTCTGAAATTGTGCCAAAACTTGCCAATGCACCCATCACCTGAAACATCAAACCTAACAACCGTACTTTTATGGGTGATGATGAAACTGAAAGAAGTGTCGGATTTAAAGCGATGAACTCTATCGTTCATCATTATTCTTGAAAACAATTGAGGCCTGTAAACTTGGAGAAACTGGATCATACTCCTAGATCACTCCTACTTTGTCGATGTAAGTCCATACTTAATCACCAAATTGACAGTGATGACCTTTCCAATGCTTATCAAGACGCATTTTGAACCCGTGAACCATTTCATTCAACTGCAGAAAATAGAAGAAACCCTTTTAGCTGTGCCATTGTCTTTCCAACATCAACATGTGCATTTTTGCACTGCGGCTAGGCACGAAAACACCTTTGAATGAGATTGTCTTTCTTCAGGGAAATCTTCTAAGTCCACTTTGTTCACTCGGGCTATACTTCTGGTTGAATTGGTGAAATGTGCTCCTTTGTGTGTACACATCGACATTGAGCTGGTATTGCGCAGGATCTTCAAATTTCCTTTACGGTGAGATATCTGGCAAGCTTAGATCATAGAAAACGCTTCTGGTTTATGTGAGATGGCATCCGGTACGGAAATTTCCAAACTGAGCGTTTTTAAGTATCTGGTGGGCACTAGTGAGGAAATCCTTTTGCATCAGTGTCATAAAGGTTCTTTCTCTGCTCAACATGTATCACACCATCCTCCTTTTAACAGTACTGGTCACTTGCTCCTCCTCCTCCCTTGTTTCGCAACTTTGGCCTTGTTGTTGAGCTCAATTTTATTTCCCTTGATGTTGTGACAAGATTGAGGAGTTTGTCACCCGTGGGGTCGACCTATGTGGAACATTACAACATCACAATTACTCTTTGATAATGGTGTCCCTAGATAAAACATATGAGACTAGTGAGCTTAAAATATGTATTCAATCAACATGCTTAATGACCCATGGCGAGAGGGCCTTTAATTGTCAATAAAAAAAAAGGTTTCCATTCAAATGTATGCATGGAAATCTTATTACACATGGCACGATGCGGTAAGAGTGTTCGAGCGTATGCTGGATGATCCCTCACACATATGGCGTGATTGCAGCAACAACATCTGATCATGATGGTGAGAAAGCTCCTGAGGGGTTGGGGATAGGTCGCTGGGATGTCACTGACTGCAGGTCGGGCGAAAGACTTTAACGACTAAGTGAGCAGAGGGGGAACCCAAAATTTTAAATATACCCAAAATTTTGGGTGATGTTGTAGCGGCTACAACAAATGGTGAACCACTGGTAGAATCCAGCATCTCTGTCAATATCACAACAATAGTCTGAGTCTAGATAGTGATGCAAGGGAATATTGAATAAGTTCCATGGGTACCTTTTGTATTACTTTAGCCCTTTACAGGTATGCCTAATCCTTGTGCCTCAGCTAGGACTCACTAATTAGAAACACATCCAAGAGAATTCTCACAGACACCAGTAGCCTGTTGATGAAGTGAAGAGCAAGGCAGTGGGTTTATTATTTTCAGGATTTTTTAAAGTAAGTTTCTGGTGTTGCTCCACTGCCAACAGGCCTGGACAGTACCTCGGCAGAGTCACTTCAAGAAATCACAAACGTTGCTCTACTGCCAGTGAGTCTGGTCAGTACCCCGACGGAGTCATTGCATTACCTCTCTGTGTAGGAAGCCTTTCTCGATCCTTTACCCTTATTTGTTTCATGTTCTTGTAGCACTTATTTTCATGTGCTCGTGGCACTTATTTTTCATGGGCGGATGAGGGATCCCGACTTATTTTATGAGCAAGAGAGGTTTTTTCTTGTTTTACAGAAATTGAAAGATATCCTGATTTGGGTTTGCCCTTGTGCCAAACCTTCACATCCCATCTACCACAATAGGTGAAGCGCGCAAAACAGATCATTAAGATTTCCAAGACTATGCTGGGCACAAGGCTTAGGCTTACGGGTATTGGGCCATTCAAACTCATTAGGTTTCCCACAAACAACTGGCTCGTATCTCCCCAGCTAATAAGTTTATACTCATAGGATATTGTTGAGAATGTGACTTCGATGACTGGTCCTAAGAGAAAGCTGCCTCTTGAGATAGCCACCACAACCTCACGTAAACAATGGGGTTACTATTTCGACAATCAGGGCAAAACAAGACTGCAAGGTGGTAGGGTTTCAATGAGGGCTCGTGCAGTGGTAGGCGACATGACAGAAATGATGTGAGGAAGAGAGAGTATGACGCAATGTAAAAGGCGAGGCTCAAAATTCCATGCAATGCCATGTGCGAGAACGATCAACCAGCTGTAGGTGGAAAAGAGGCGCAATACAAGCAGTGATTATTTATGCAGCAACCAACAACTGAAAAAGAAATGAGTGGAAAAAACTTGTAACATGATGATGCCTAAGATATTAATCATAAAAAATAATAGCAGAAAAACTTTTAAATTATAAAGTAAAAAATTAAAACTTTGAACTAACAAATTTTTATTAACAGGTCCTAGCTAGCCTACACCTAAAACCCTAGTTTAACCAATGATGCAGTTGGGTCATGTAAAATCAGCTTTCCAGTGCAGCCACCACATTAATTCCCATCTTGCAACAACAGCAATTCTTGGGATCAGGGCTAGCATCAAAAAAAGTGTAGTAACAACAAAACTTACCTGAAGAGCAGGTGCAACGGCAAGAAGATCATAGATACTCACCAAAGAACATGCCAGAATAGATTGTGCAAGCTGAATTCCACTCTCATCCTGATACACAGCAATATGTTCTTGAAAATCAACATTTATAAATGACACACATCCATCCATGCACAATCCTAGGTCTGATGGGCGCTTGGTAAGCCATTGCCTATTTGCAAGCACATTCGCCGAATAGGGTTGGTCAAGCAAATCAGTAACTTCATTGTGGTGGTGGGGATAACTGATTTCATGGAATGGAAAAACTAAGCATGTGCCAGGGGAGTCACGGATGTTTGCGTATCCGAGAGCAGAAACCCTAATTTTGAAAATCCTAGTTCGGAGTTGCTCCTGGAATCTGTCAAGGATATGAGGATCCGAATCCACTTTTAGTGGAGGCTGCAATTCCTTACCGTTTTGAACAAAATCTGAACGTTCGAGCGAGGGGTTTCCCAACTTTGATTGCTTGGCGAGATTAGCAGGCGAATGGGTGTGATCCTCAATTGGAGTGATTGGAAAGATATCAGTGGGCTCTATATCAGTTCGGCTAAATGTTTGCGCGCTGACAGATTGATAATCCAATGTATGAGATTATTTAGATTTGCCAGGATGGGGTGGATTCACCGTAAGGTTTCCGAGAAGTTGAGGGATTTGGGAAAAATCACATGTTAGTGCCTGATTGCAACTGGTACTGGCTGGGCAACAACTGGAAATATTAGAGACAATGACTGGCGTTTTCTTGCCAGTGAATAAATTGGGGTATATCGGTTGTTTCACACCAATTGCTGGGGGACAGGAATATGTGCTCAAGGAAACCTTACTAGCATGAAATATCCGCCCAGATGAAATGATACCTGATGTGGTTATGCTAGGAGGAGCATGGTATTTGGGAGTCATTATTTCAGAAATCCTAAGCTGAGAAACCCTAGTTGGAGTTGTTTGAGGGGTCTTGTCAGGATCATAAGGACTAGGGGTAACGGTCGGCAGAAGCGAAAGCGCTTGTATTTTCTAATGGGTACTTGAATCTTCCCAAAGAGAATCATCGAATTCTGGTGTCTCCATATGGTCGACAAAGGGATGCGAGTGACAATCCTCAGCGATATGATTGAATATGTTTTCAGATAATCAGGGATCGCCGTAACCGTTGATTTGATTAAGTTGGGTACCTGGCATGTTGGGCTCCCTGGGAGTTACCGACTGGGATGGGTCAATAGAGGGGACATCTTGAGGTTGCCCTGACCAGAAATCGCTCCTATAGTTGTCTAACGATTTCGAGTGAGAAAGATCAAATCTAAAAGATTCATCGATTTGGGACTGTGATTGTGAAACAACATCTGCGTGCTTATGATTGTCGCCAATACCAGTATAAGGAAATTTTGCGTGTCTCGAAGAAATTATTGGCGTCACAGACTTGTGAAATAAATCGTGGAATAATGAACGAAAAGATTGAGCCGCAGGGGTTTTAACCATACAAGGTTTTTCAATAGGCACATCTATGTCATTCAAAGAAAATAATGATCTGAGAGGCTCTTTAAGGGGATCAACCTCATTCAGGATAGGAGTTGATTCATAATCAATATGCGGATCAGATCGAGTGGGCTTGAGGTAGGTTTCATGAACCGGGAGAGATAATGTGCCACTATAGTTTTCAAGCTCTGATTCGACAGGCTGCGTGAAAGATTCAAAGGTAGTATAATAGGCTTTATCCTCTTTCAAGGTCACAACTCCACTACCTAGCAACTCAGGAGGAGGAGCAATAATATCACAAATAGAAATACTCTCCAGGGAGGCCGGAGTGTGGTCTAGACTCGGGGAGGTGGACAAGGAAACATTGGGGACGTAGTCTGAACAACGGGCAACTTGCGGGTCATCATAGGGAACACTAGGATCAGGCTGGGTTGTTACTTGTAATTGTTCAAGGGAAACGAGGATCACATACGTGAACTGTTCTCTTAACAACTTCCAATCGACATCCTTTTCAGGGAACGCAAAACAATAATGAACAAATCTGATGGAAAATTCATCTAGAGGTTCTTGAGGTTCCATTTTGATGTCATTTAGCTTTATCAATACACTTTGAAAATTGTACCTGTGAAAATCTTGTTGTAATTCACTGGCGAGTTGTTCAAACGAATGGAGGGAAGCCTCCGGCAATGTGCGGCACCATTTCTTAGTGCGACCTTCGAGGGTGAGGAAGAAAAGCAAACATATCAAACCTTCATTTTCAATTTCGTAGCACTCACCAAAGTCATAGAAATCTAAAAGGTGTTGGGTTATGAACACTCTGTTTTCACCGTCGAATTTTAACTAGGACAAGTGATACATAAGTTCATCGGGGATGAGACATCGAGGCTCATAAAAATCCGACAAAAATCTCGGGAGAATGATTTTGGAACGAGCCATTACAGATATGAGATTAACTACAGGCTCTTAGGGCTCAGCTTGTCATCTGCCCTCCTTCTAGCGCTAATTTTGTTGACGGGAAAATCTGTCTGGCCAACAGCAGGGGATCTCCCCGGTGAAAGGTCCTAATTAGACCTTGAACCGTTTGGAATAGGGATCCCGTCCGGGGTGTGGGTCTGACTACCACTGAGTTCTCCTTTCTTTGGGTCTCGCTTAAACTCTATAAAATAGTGGATACACACCTAATCAAATGATACAAGACATATGATTGATGCATTAAATGTACATGTAACACTATGAGTAGCAAGAGGAAATAATAAAGCATGAAGACTGAAGGAAGTGTTGTTAAAAACACTTCATTAGGGTAATGCTTATAAACTGTTTTGACCACGAAAGAAACAATCCCTCATGGCAAGAACACCCTTCACTTCCTAAAAGTTTTAAATGATAACACAAATGCTAATAAACAAAGCCATCAACGTTAGTTAAGAAATTGAAATGAACTCAACCACCATTAACATACTCAGCAAACTGTTATGCAACTATGATGTGAATTGAAGATACAGTTCCCTTAATCTAAAGATGTTTAGAAACTGAAAATACAATACTCAACATTGCTCATACATAAGACAACACCAGATCCACAAAGGATTTTTCAAAATGCTTGTATTCATGCTCAAATGTATAATCCAGATAATATAGTGTACTCAGCTTGAGTCCCCAAAAAAAATATCCTTTTTACAAGCTCCCGAAGGAGTATTTATAATACAAAACCTGCCCCTTGGGCTTCCTTGACTTTTCATCTTCCTAACCGTTGGGTTTCCTTGCGACCCAGTCTTGGGTCATCTGCAAGCTGCGACCTCGGCAAATATGCGACCTGCGACCTAGTCGCTGAGTCGCTGGGTCGCGTCGTCAAGCGTTTAGCATGGACCATGAATCTGCGACCTGGCGACCTGAATAAATCTGCGACCTCAGCAAATATGTGACCTGCGACCTTGGTAAATATGCGACCTGCGACCTTGGTAAATTTGCGACCTGCGACCTCGGCAGATGTGCGACCTGCGACCTTGAAAAATTTGCGACCTGCGACCCAGTCGCTGGGTCACTGGGTCCCGTCGTCGAGCGTTTGGCATGGAACACGACTCCGCGACCTCGCGACCTGAAGAAATCTATGACCTGGGGTTTTATCCCTTCTACCTTTCTGATGTTGAGATAGTCTTAGCTCCCGCTACATGAACCAACATTTTCTGGGTAAGCGACAAACTTCCTTGTCTGGGTTGTCATCATAATCTCCTCATGTTACCATATGAAAAACAATCCCGTCGAGCGTTTTCATCACATGCCAAAGTTGAGCGGTGCAACGGCCATCATATCCTCGCATGTCGGGCACAGAGCTAAACGATCCCTGAAAAGCTGTGTATTAGCAACCTTTTCGATCAGAAACCTCCACTTGTGTGTAGCAGCATAATTAACATTCATGCATGGCAACATGAATGGGCAACCTGCGTCCATGTAATGCGGCCTGAAGCGCAGGGACTCGTTCTATTTAGCTCACCGTGGATGCGTGGAAGATCACTATGGCATTGATTATGGCGTTTTTTGATGAAACGATTTTACAATCGTGCGTATTGTAACCTTCTCCAGCAAAAAGTAACACTGCACCGTTTATAAATGGTCATATTTCACACTTCTGCATTTCATTTGATTATAACCGCACGATAGTTATTCTATCATTGCTGTCGTAGATCTGCTACAAGGTTTGACTCCATGTTTAAACGCACATTTTGACCAAATATTATATATCTCCTCCAAAGAATAAAACTCCGCCATAGAAATGTTTAAGTCCATTCACAATGTATTTTCCTATAGCTCTGATTCGTGTTTTAATTATAACATTTGACCATTGTATATATATGTTTGCTCCAAACAGTTATCGTAAGTTGAAAACCACCATCGAACCTTTGTGCCCAGTCATAATGCACCATAATTATTATGAAATGTTACTATAGGTTTGTCATACACTCCGCCCCATGCTTTAAACATAGGTTTTGATCACTATATCCACCATAGAAATATTTAAGCCCATTTGAAATGTGTTTTCATATAGTTCTGATCCGCCATTTTATATGGTTTAGAAACTACATTTTTTTGTGCCTTGTTTTAATTATATGATATTTAAAACCATAGCCTTGGTCCATCGATTTGCACCCACCGTGTAGCTTAGGTTTAACAAAGATTGCTTCCCAAAGCTGCGTTTCGATTTCTGAAATTGTGCAAAAACTTGCCAATGCACCCATTACCTGAAACATCAAACCTAACAACCATACTTTGATGGGTGATGATGAAACTGAAATAAGTGTCGGATTTAAAGCGATGAACTCTATAGTTCATCATTATTCCCGAAAACAATTGAGGCCTGTAAACTTGGAGAAACTAGATCATACTCCTAGATCACTCCTACTTTGTCGATGTAAGTCCATACTTAATCACCAAATTGACAGTGATGACCTTTCCGATGCTTATCAAGACGCATTTTGAACCCGTGAACCATTTCATTCAACTGCAGAAAATAGAAGAAACCCTTTTAGCTGTGCCATTGTCTTGCCAACATCAACATGTGCATTTTCGCACTGTGGCTCGGCACGAAAACACCTTTGAATGAGATTGTCTTTCTTCAAGGAAATTTTCGTAGTCCACTTTGTTCACCCGGGCTATACTTCTGTTCAAATTGGTGAAATGTTCTCCTTTGTGTGTACACATCGACATTGAGCTGGTATTCCGCAGGATCTTCAAGCTTCCTTTACGGTGAGATATCTGGCAAGCTTAGATCATAGCAAACGCTTCTGGTTTATGTGAGATGGCATCCGGTACGGACATTTCCAAACGGAGCGTTTTTAAGTATCTGGTGGGCACTAGTGAAGAAAGCCTTTTGCATCAGTGTCATAAAGGTTCTTTCTCTGCTCAACATGTATCACACCATCCTCCTTTTAACAACACTGGTCACTTGCTCCTCCTCCTCCCATGTTTCACAACTTTAGCCTTGTTGTTGAGCTCAATTTTATTTCCCTTGATGTTGTGACAAGATTGAGGAGTTTGTCACCTGTGGGGTCGACCTATGTGGAACATTACCACATCACAATTACTCTTTGATAATGGTGTCCCTACATAAAACATATGAGACTAGCGAGCTTAAAATACGTATTCAATCAACATGCTTAATGACCCATGGCGAGAGGGCCTTTAATTTTCAATACACAAAAATGTTTCCGTTCAAATGTATGCATGGCAATCTCATTACACATGGCGTGACTGCGGTAAGAGTGTTCAAGCATATGCTGGATGATCCCTCCCACATATGGCGCGATTGCAGTAACAACATTTGATCATGATGGTGAGAAAGCTCCTGAGGGGTTGGGGATAGGTCGCTGGGATGTCACTAACTAGAGGTCGGGTGAAAGACTTTAACGACTAAGTGAGCATAGGGGGAACCCGAAATTCTAAATATACCCAAAATTTTGGGTGCTGTTGTAGCGGCTACAACAGGCTCCCTCACCCTTCCAATCTCACACTAGCACATTTGGCTCAATTTTCGGTGACCAAAATGTCCCTCTTGTGACACATAGGCATCTCAAGAGGGACACTTTGAGGTGGGGAGAAACATCGTTTCCTATCCCGTCATAATTCTGAAACTTCTAATAACTGTCAGTAGAGCGACACTAATTCCAACGTTTTTTGGTCGTGTCACATTTCTGACATTTCCAAGTTGTGTCGCTCTTCCGACATTTCCAAGTCTTTGTCGCTCTTCCGACGTTTCCATTTTTTCATCGCTCTTCCAACGTTTCCATGTTTTTTTCACTCTTCCAACGTTTCCAATTTCCATTTCCCTTCCAAAATTGCCAAGTGGTCGTCAGTCTTCCAACGTTGCTAATTTTTTGTCGCTCTTCCGACGTTACCAAGTGTTTGTCGCTCTTCTGACGATGCCAAGTTTTTGTCGCTCTTTCGATGTTGTTGAAACGTTGGAATACCGAAAGCAAAAAAACATATATGGAAGAAAAAAAATTGACACTATTATTGGACAACTCCATTGGTTTAGCTCCATTATGATCAAGCTTAATGCTATTCATTGAAGGCAAGCGTAAAATATCCTTAGGAAGAGGCCCCTACAGTCTGTTATTGCTTGCACTAAATTTAATGATATTCCTCAGTTGTCCGATATTTGGAGGAATGATTCCACTGAACCGATTTTTGGACATATCTAACAGTTTTAGCTCCTTTTATCCACTAATATTTGCAGGAGAGTGGCATGTCTGATCAAACCAAGGATCTCAACCACTGCTTCATTTTTTTTTTTCATAATCTTCTTCACAGCCACCTCCTGCCCATTCTGGAAAGTGACCTTGTACTCTTTTCCAAATCCTCCAGATCCAATCACATTCTCCTTCGTCAACTGTTGCAGAATGTATGCCTCATTTATTTCCATGCCTAAGTGAAAATATGTCACTTCCCATTGCAACGTTGAGCTGCGTGGCTTTCCCACAAACAAAGTTCTCACTGTATTATTGGTAATGAAAAACAAAAAAAATATAATTTCCATGGCTAGAATAAAAATTAAAACTAAAATTATAGGCAAATAATCATGTAAATATCTCTTCTTTGAAGAACATCATCTTAACCTATACTAGAAAGGCAGATCATCACATAGGTCTGGATTGCCGAGAAAACTATTTTTATAGGCCAAACCCTTGAAAATGCTTGGAATTGAGCAAGACAAGTGGTCGTCAGATGCATTTAATGTTCCTAACCTCAGT
Organism: Pinus albicaulis; assembly: GCA_034641835.2. NCBI lineage: Eukaryota > Viridiplantae > Streptophyta > Pinopsida > Pinales > Pinaceae > Pinus > Pinus albicaulis. Next base: position 1,271,764,124 of record CM076570.1, read on the forward strand.
TTCCCCAATTCAGGAGGAATTCTCCCCATTAGTAGATTGTTTGATAGGTCTAGAGTGTGTAAATTCTACATGGAGCCTAACCATGTTGGAATTCCCCCTGTAACCAGTTGTTGGAAAGATTGAGTATAGTAAGTTGTGCCAATGAGGTATTCCATTTTGGAATTTCCCAAAACAACAAATTTTTATCAAGCTTTATGATATTCACTGAACACAAGTATCCCAAGACACACTGGACAAGGTAATGATGTACAAATGTAAAATTTAAGAATGGCCGCACTGATTACTTCACTCAATATTGTACACATTTGTTGAGTATTTTCTGCGAGACCTACGTAACTGAAACTTTGTTAATTTTTTGAGAGGGCATGATGCATCAAAAGCCACATGGTTCAAATGTTTTTCCAATGTGGTCATACATCATCCTTACCTATTGAATAACTTGTTGTTCCTATTGAGAGGTTTTAGATAACTTTTCAAGTCATGAACTAAAGGTATTTTGTTCAATGTCTCAGATCTTCTATTGATGAAAGTTATATAGTGTAAACCTTCCATATATCATTGTTGTGTTCTATCAAAAATTAGTTTTTGTATAGGAAAATTATTCAGGTGTTACCAATAAAACCCCATGAAGATACATAGAAATTGACAAATTCTTGCTAATTTGATGATATGTTTTAACTGTTGATTTCTTTAGTTTATTTCATTGTTGACATGGTATCCATATCACTTGTAAGCTAAAGTGTCATCTTTTAATTAACTTGTACCTTCTTGGTGTTATCACCATAAAAAAAAAAATTTAAACTCTGAAAGTTTACCTTTTTCTAGTCATGGTGTCAAATAGGTCTTGAGTCGTTTCATTAAAAAAGAAAGGGTAAGTGATATGTTTAGAAGTCTTCAAAAGTTAGTTTTCATTCCCAAATAAGGTATTTAAGTCTCATTTCATGGTTAAAAATTCCCATCCTTCATTTAGAAGTCATTTCTTTAACCTTTAAAAAATCCTCTGCAATTAGCCACAAAACCGTAATTTCGTAGCGTGGTCAGTTCAAAAACTATGTTTCGCGCTACGAAAGCGCTGCTACTTTCGTAGCGCATATCGCCAAAATTGCACTAGGTGCGCTATGAAAGTGCAGATTCGTAGGAAGGTCATGTCAAAGCATAAAAACTATCAGAATCCATTAGGTTTTCATATAATGACATCATTTTGAGTCAGTTAGGGATCATTTCCAGAACGTGTAACCATTCATACGCATCATTGCAATCATAGAGGTGTCATTTATGAACATAAATTTCAAGTTTGAAAGGCTGATATGTGTTACTCACTCTAGTTTTCATAACAAACAGTGAAACATATATGTTTCAAGTTCTAAGCTTATGGTCATCTGACACAACAAAACTGAAAGTCAGCCCAAGGAGAGAGGGTCAACTATAGCGTGGCTCTGTCAGCGCTTCTTGTCCGAAACCCCGTTCTCCTCCCCCACGTAGTCTCATTTGACTTATTTGATGTATTTATCAAATTCAAGGAATTTGATAAATAGCATAAACAACGACCTTTTTATTATATATATTTCGGCTCTATATTATACCCGCCAACCTTATAACAATTACACTCCATACTTATATTAATTATCCGCCAATCGTTTAATTAACAACTTTATTATGCTTCGGGCCCACACAAACCAGCGACAAAATCCAACGGGACACACACCGTACCTTAGTTAAACGTCGGGCAAGTCCATCGTGCGACCACCGTTAGATAGCAAGGCTCCAGATCGATGGCATGTACGCATATCGCTCGACATCCTGGTATGAAATATAACGTGCGATGGCGCGCTTTGACAGTGGTTTTCCGTGGGTCCACCCTTGCCACGCGTCGACGGTTCTATGGAATTGCTCCAATTTTGGGAATACCACTCAACCTGCAAAAGCGGTGCGATATGGGCAATCCGCTTCCGCAAATCCGCTCGTGGTTTTGGCACAGTGTTTGACTATGGGTGTAAGTCTGGTTCCGCTATCCTCTTGTTCATTAACTCACGTATAATCCTCGGGTCAGGTTCCGAAAGAAAAACATCTCTGTCTCTTTATTAAGTGGGAATTTTATATTTGAACAATGTTCATGACCACGGTTCTCTACACAGGCCTCGCCCGTGGGTGGGGTGAATTCACAGGGTTATCCAAACAATTTACGGGAATTAAAAGACAGAGAAACGGAATTTTCAGTGCACAATCGCCTCATAATTAAACAATTCTTCACAATCATCAATTCAGACAGTTTGGAATTCAATAGGGCTTGAAGTCTATTCAACCAGAAGCAATTGCTCAATAGACAAATTTTTATTGCAGAATCTCTCCTTTCCTCTTTTTTTCCTCTCTTCTGCTCCTTCCATATACATCAGAGGATTACATTTATATACAGGAACATTTTTCTGTTCAGTTCCTCTGTGAGGACAGTTTTAGAAAATCAACAGCCTAATTAAAATAATTCAACTAACTGAAATATGACAGATAGACTAACTGAACTATTCGACTTCTACGACTCTAACTGATCTAAATAATACAGTCAACTGAGGTATTGACACCTAGCTGTTTACAATTTAGATGATTTCGAACCCTCCTAGCCACAACATGTGGAAAAACCTCCTACATTGCTGGCTAGTGTCTAATTCCCCTGCATCATCATCTTACACCAAAGTTATTCTTATCTACCATCAAGCGAGCCTAATTTCTTTTCATCAAGTGAGGCTGATATTCCTATCAAGCGAGGTTGATCATTAAATTCTGAAGGAAGCATAAAGAAATTTCTGAAGGCCAGAATGACAGAGGAGAAAAAGAATCACATTTCAGGGCATTTCTTGAGGTCAGAACCTAAAAGCATAGGAGTTTTAGCTAAAGACAAAACAATGTTAGAGGCTTTCAGAAAGGCAGGATGTTTGAATTTTTGTGAAAAGCTGCAGGGAGGACACAATCAGGTAACAAAAGAATTTTCTTTGCATTTCAGTGGTTCAAATAGAAATATTGGAATCTTGAATTTGTCAGTAACTCTTGAGACTATAACCCTAGTAACTGAGATACCTAGAGGACAGGAAACATGGTTTAAGGGTTTCACATTTGACATGTAGGCATGCAAGATGTTTTTAAATCTAGAATTTACAAAGATGGATTTAAATAATGAAATTCCCATAAGATGCATTAAATATAGCTATGCTAATTTACTCTTCAATATCCAAAGGTATCTCACATGCGAGGGCAGATATCATAAAGTTTATTGCTACCATTTCAAACTTCTATTACGTCTTACAGGTATGATATCCTTAGACTTGCCATTTTTCCTATATAGAAGAATTGCTAAGATGGCAAATAAGGTTCAAATGAAATTTGAAGGATGTGAAACATCTCTGTTTCACCATGGTTTAATCAAACTGATGGTCTTGAATGAACTCCAAAATATTAATAGAGATTGGTCACATTTTATATTTTTATGTGGATTTGGAATAGAATCTCAAACTCCAGTAAAAAATCCTAAGGCAAAAGAATCTCTACCAGCAGAATCCAACAAACCTGCAGTTGCAAGGACAAAAAGGTTTGTGAAATTGAAGCCTAGGAAACAAGTAAAGGAATAGGTAGAAAATACATCAGTTTTCATTGCAAAAACTCCTCTACCTGCAAAACAGAGGTTGCAAGAAATTGAAGAAACTACACAGAAAGAGACAGTTGGTAAACAAATTCTACAGAGACTGACTAGGAGTCAAGTTGCAAAAGAAAAAGGGAAAATAGTGCTTTTAGAAACAAGTGATAGTCTAGGTTTGAAAGGGAACTTAGATGATATTTTGCAAGAAATAGAAATAGAAGAAACTCCTTTAGAACAAGCTGACTTCATAAGAATTGATCAAGGTAAATAGAAAAAGATGAAGTCATCTAAGAAGCTGGAGTTCAAAGATGAAGATGCAGAATTTGTCTTCAAGGCTAGGAAGCTTGCAACTAGACAGTCAAAGAGGATAAAAGAGCTTAATTTTGAGGTGGAGAAACCAAATTAAGCATCCACTGTTTGTGAATAATTAATAGATATTTCTTTGCCTATATCAGAAAATGCCAAAAACTAAGTATTCTCAACACAAACAGTAAAAATCAGTTATGAAGAGATGGAGGAAAAATTAAAATTAGCCAATCATTAAATTTCCAAGTTAAATAAAAGAGCTAGAAAGCATGCCATTGAAAAAACAAGTTTCAAGAGAATTAAAGCCCTTTGGGAGGGTGAAAAGGTTTCTAGACCAGAAATACCTAGCAGTGAGGAACAATTTTTCACTTGGACTGTACCAGCCATAAAAGAAGCAAAATTTGTGAGAGTTATGAATACTCATTTGAGGGCCAGCAACAGGAGTTTAAGAAGACAAGTTGAAGACTTGCAGATTTAGCTAAAAATATCTCAAGAAAAGTCAAAGGAACAGTGAAACAGAGTAATGTAACAGTGCAGAAAAATGATCAATTTATAAGTCAATCTTTTATTAAGGTGAAGAGAAAATTTGAAGAAGGTCCTCTTTTTGAAGTTAAGTTGCTATATTTTTTGTGAGATAATATCAACCCTTATGAATTCTAAGTATCCATAACTTACAAATTTTGAAGACTATTTTGAAAATTAGCTTGCACAACAGTTTCGTAGCACACTACGGAACTTCTGAAGAAGTCTTTTGCACATCTAAATATAAATTTTGGAGGGAAGTTTAATGAGCTTTTGGTTTAAATATGCTGGTGGAAGAATGGATATAATAGATGGAGGTTCTAATGAAGAAAACAGGTGAAATATGATTAAAAGGAAAGGTTTTACATCGAGCTACAAAATGCGCTATAAAAACAAGCTACTTTCGTAGCGCAGGCTTATTTTCTACCCTTTTACATCATTTCGGAGATGGTTTCTACACAACTGGAATATTAAAATATTTATGGGAATATTTAGAAAATATGACACATGTGAAACTGATCCATCAAATGATCAAAGTACTTGAAAACTGACAATGAAAGTTAAGGGCTGAAAAGTAGGAAACATGTTTCCTAATTTTTAGGACAGTTTTGTCATCATCAGCAGGATCACATCAAGGTTGAAGACAACATCAAAGTTCGAAATCATGGGATTGCAGCTGGAAAAGGATGAATTAAAGACTAGATAATGTTGTTAGAAACATATTTAGGATTTTTAGTCCTATTAGAACTAGGACTTTTCAAAGGTAGTATAACTGTCATTTTGTAATTAATAGCATGTTTCTAGATTAGGAAAGGTGTCAAAGCATGGGAATTCGAATTCTCTAGTGGAGGATGAAAGAATCCTATATTGTAAATGTTCTATATAGAGAATGAGGTCGAATTCCACCAGGTTGGGCTTTTTCATTAGCAATAGACTGTGTTATTGTATGTCACTGTGTCTTTTTCAACTTAATACAGAGATCTGTTTTGACAACTCAAGATTCATAAGGATTTTATGTTTATCATTGTTCTGTGTCCTTCCTCAATTATCTATTTGTAGTATTATTTCTATGTGATACTTAGAATTCATTTCACAATGCTCTAACTTCCTTCATATGCAAATAGACTGTGTTTTTTCATTGTGTTACTGTCTTATTCATTTATCCTAGACTCCAAATGCCTTGAATTCCATGCTAAATAGATTGAGATGTTTTGTTGAAGATTATCTTGACTCCATGGCCCAATGAATGATTACTAATCTATGATACAACCAGTTATACCATTTTATCTTTTTACCTTAGAGTTAGCCATATATTCATTAATAAAAAATCATAAACCTTTGAGAGAGCCCTCTCAGATTGAGGAGGCTAAGCCTTAGCCAAAATATTGGTGTGAAAGAGTTACACAAAGTCTACTTGATGAGCAGCCTATCAAGGTCAGATTTCATGATAACACTTGATATGAATTTGCATTCATCCTTCTGTGATCTCATGTGATTTCCTTAGCCAGGGGTGACCAGAGTCTTCTATTTCTTTCTTCATGATCCTATGCTAATCTATTTCACAAAAATGTTGATGGAAGTTAACATTGTTGTCTACTTGTCTTCTGTGCTCAGTTCTATCAATTAAAATTTATTGCAGTTCACACTTTTAAATGGGCTTATTCCCTCGTTTGAAATGGATGCATTCTTCAAAGACAATTACACTTAAGAAAGTGCATATCATTTTGTGGCACCTGACATGTGCATGTAATAGGTAGAACTGTTCACTTGAACTCAGGTATGATATTTATTCAACATGTTTGGAAAAAATATCACCTATGGAATCAAATGAAATTATTTACTCGATCAACATGGTTACACCTAAACGAGGTATTAACAATAGGAATTGTGTCCCACAATCATATATTGTGCTGGAGGTGAGGCATCTTGCACAGATGGACTCAACAATCAACATATTTGTAACCAGTCTGTGTGGAACTACCAGGGTAAGTGACTAATGAGGACTTCCCAAACCACGGTGAGACCGTGGTTGCTTCATAAGCATGGGCCTATGTTTGAAATTTGATCCTAAACAACTCAATAAAAAGATATGGAAATGGTGTTAAAAAAATTTCAAAATTCTGGAGCAGTGTCAAGTTTAGGTGTTTTCCTTGCAGTGATAATGGTACCAATTCAATGACAGTTAAATTTCGAGGTACATACTATCTTCTTTTCTTCAACAAGAAAACAGGTACATTCTATCATCACATGGATTAGTACGCAAGGGTTCTTACAGTACCCCAAAAATGATATAACATTGAAGATTGGATTCTGAAGATAAATGGATTTAAAAGATACTAGTTGAAATAAAGCTCAACACACTTGCATGAAATGAAAATTCTGAATCAAATTACTAGGTGGAAAATGCTGAATCAAAGAAATATTTAATCTATTGAAAGAAAAGAAATTTGGAAACTAAATGTCCAAAGCCTACTTCTATAGGAAAGGAAATAAAAATTCAAGAGATAAGCAAGATGGCTAGACTTTTGAGAAACCCCACAATAGTGGATGCGTGGCTCTTCACTCATGTCTTACCATACTCTCTCCGCCTTGTGACTTCCCTGCAATATCCTTGAAAATATGTAAGAAAATTTTACCTGAGCCAAAATACAACTCCCCGGCAATGGCGCCAAAATATTGGACAGCTTAATTGTCGGATTAAACCTTTGAATATTAATTATCAATCGGGGAGTCGTAAACGCGAGTTGTACTGCGTATTGGCTTAGCTTAATGGTCAGAATATAAATATATTCCTTTGTAATGATATACTAGGAACTGAAATGAAAACACACCTTTGTTGGAAAACAAACAATCTTGAAAATGAGATCTAGCCAATTTCATTCACTACAAAATACATACTGCAATTAAACTGTAAGGCTATATAAAGAAATCCTCAATCACATAGCATTCTCGCACTCAAATTCTACTTTTTAAATCTCCTATGATAGTTTGAAAAAAACTAATCTATTTATTCCTCTCATCAACGTGAAACTATCACTTGAAATTAATAAGCAAACAGATCACACAATATTCTAATGACAACCTCACACATTAAACTAACTAGAACTACTCTTCATAATAAATTCAAGATTCAAATTAACTATGTCTAAAAGAAAAATACTTTTCTTCATATAAAATAACACTTAAAATATCCTATTAAAAATCGCATTACAAATAATCTATGATAAACCTTCTATTTAAAGATTTTAATCTAAGTGAAACAAATTATTCAAAAACAAGCTCACTCTTCGAAAGCATGCAACTCAAAATGAAAACTAAATCAAAATCATGTAAATCTATGATGAAAACTAAATCACTGCTACCTGCACAATCAAATCTGCATTCAAACTTGCTCTTACAAGGAAATGATTACACTACGTAAACAAGAACAATTCTAATTTAAAAAGAAATTTAATTATTAAGCGAAAACCTGCTATGCATGAACAAATAAAACCTTGAATTAACATTCTAAATGGAAGTGTTACTTATTCAAAATCGAACCATACAATCTATTCTAACTACTCAATCAAACTCAGAAATTGGAAAAAAAAATAATAATCTAAGTGCAGAATTAGGAAATCTAAGATATTAAAAAAACAATTTTAAAACAAAAATATAATTCTACAAATTACACCAAAGTACAATTCCTAAATCTATGAAGAATGAGGGACTCAACTCTAGGTTGCGGTGGATCCTTGCCACTCCCTGGAGAAAGTCCTGAACTAGCTCAACATTTAAAAATAAAATTACAGTGCTTATATAAAAACAAATGCAGAAGCCAAAATTTATTAAATTAAATCAAAACATCCAGTCAAATATTAATTAATAAATATATAATCTATTGTTTCTCCCTTACAATTCCTTCTCCTCTGCAAATTGGATGCTGGTTCTACATCTGAGATATTCAACCTCACATATGAGAAATTATGCTTTACATCTGAGAAATTCCGCCTTTTATTCCTATCGATCCTATCTCTTTATAATTAGCGGACTCACACTAATTCCTCCCTAATTACATATGAGAAAAATTAATTTTTCATATGAGAAATTCTGCTCTCTTCGTGACGGATTAATTAATTCCTCTTCCCCTGTCTAATTGATGGACAGACTCTCTAATTCTCTGCATCAGAGAAATAAAAATTAATAATCCTTAGTGTTTTATAGTAGCCGAGCTGCTCTTATTAAGAGTCGATTGTTGCCTAAGATACAAAAATAAGATTTAGGATAATGCAATTTGGGCAAAATTGAAACCAGAAGATTTTCTTCCCATTTTTAGTTAGAGTTGGGTCAATCCCAGCTTCTGGAAGACTTGATCATTTGGCCTTGTTGGCAATGACAACGCACATCTTCCTGGGGCATCGCACAGTTGGAATTGGTGTACAATACGATGAGGTGCTCATTAGGGGAATTTTGAGGTCTAAAATGGGCCTCCTAAGAAAAATGTACAACAAAAATAAACTTTATAGCAACCAATAGGATTCAAGATGATGATGCAACCATGGGGGATGATTTACCATTTTCTAAATAAAAGGGTAAAAATATTAAAAAAAATAAAATAATAAAACTACTTTTTCAACTCGTATTTTCAACTTATCTCCCAAAATTTTTACTCAAATTTCGAGTGGGAGTACTCGTTGGATGCAAAATTTAATTCCTCATCCAAGGAGTACCCATGTTGCATACTTTTTATGAACCTTGCTACATGAAAAATGAGAAATACATAAAAAAACGTGATTACAATCACTTTTTTCATGTATTTCTCATTTTTCGTGTAGTAGGACCCATCGAAAGTATGCAACATGGGTACTCATTGGATGAGGAATTAAATTTCATATCCAATGAGTACTCCCGCTCGAAATTTGAGTAAAAAATTTGGGAGATAAGTTGAAAATATGAGTTGAAAAAGTAGTTTTTTCATTTTTCCCTCTAAAATTTGATGATGTCATCAAATCTTATTTGATTCTTTCCACTATTATTTTATAATTTCCTTAGGAGGCCCATTTTAGACCTCAAAATTCCCCTAATGGACCCGTTGAATATCATGGAGCTTGCGATTCTAATATCAATATGCCCATGCAGATGACAAGACAAATTAAAGTTAAAGAGAGTATGCATCCAAGAGGGAGGGTTCTTTGTAGAGGGAGTTATTTCACAGATGTAATTACAGTCATGAATACTCTATCCTTTGACTTTGACTTACATCCAGCTTTTGTACTTATGAGGAAAGATGACCTCCAATATGACTCCCAAAAACCATGGTAGACAGTGGCATCCTGGCTCTAGAAATTTATGAAAATGTCCAAATCTCTCCTGATGAACTGTAGAAAATTAATGGAATCATGTTGCTGTGCTTCATATTGTGAGATTTCCCATTCAAGAAAATCAAGAAGATATGTCACAATCTTCCTCCATCCTGTAGGGATAACTCTTCTCCCATAGCTGGCATGTTTTGAGCAGAAGAAATGATAGTTGTTGTTATTGGTGATACATGAAGCAGTCCACACATAGTAGAAAGAGGTGTAGGAGCTGTCACACACTAGTAGTCTACCCCAATTTTTATGTTGGTCATAGTAATTGTAACAGTGCTAGATGAACCCAACATAGATGTTTCCACTATTTCCACGGTTGGGATTGAATTAATAGTTGTTGTTCGTGCTCCAGATGCACTATTAGTGTTTGCACTTTATCCATTGTGACATGTTGCATTACCATTTTGATCATTGTCTACTTCCATAGATCCTTGTTCAAAGTGTGTCTTATGTCCTGATTGTGAACCATTTGGAGAACCTCCGTCACTTCTTTCACATGATCCTTCACTTTTACCTTACCTCTGATTTTATTAAATTTTTCTTGCACAAACCTACAACAACTTCACAAGGGCCATCTCATATTTCTACTTGAACTTACAAATAGAATTAATGTGTATATATATTTTGATTGCTATATCTTCCATTGAGATACACCACTTAGGAAAAACCACTTCCTACTTGGAGACATTACAAGAGAGCACAATAATTGGTCACATTAACACAATTTCCTATTATTGGGGAGAGAGAACCCAATACGTTCACGGTCAGAAATGATTTTCAATGGAATATTTCCTTGACGATAACTCCTTCACGAAGCCGAATTTTGCCAAACAGTTTTTGAGTTATATGAAACGGGGTGCTCTGAACAAAACCCATGTCTCATACTTTAGAGATTTTGTTCCATTTGGTTGCAAAATTTATATTTTCACCTACAACAATCTCGTACTCAACTACCCAGCTGCTGCTTTTATGCATTTGGTGAATTCGTTCTCAAATGCATTCCTGCACTGAACCTTCCTGCATCCAAGAAGGAATTTATTAAAAACACTCATCAAATTAACTAATAACAAGAATTTATAAATCAATAGCTATTGCTTCTAAATTCTTCTAATTAACAACATAATGGATTAATAATGATTCAAAACACCAAGTACACGTATGTATTTATTTGATAAAAATCGTGAAAACATGGAAAAAAATGCAGCTCAACATTTGCCCCAAGATGAACTTCTTGCATGTCCTCGTGCAAGCCAAAACTATACGATGATGAAATAAGGTAGGGAAAATGTCAGTAATGATTTTAGCAATTAAGGATGAAGATTCCTGATATTGTAATGCATTCATTAACCCACGACATTACTATTACTATTACATTACCATCTAAAACCATGTGAAATGATAAAACAAGATCAGGTACCGAAAGTAGACATTATGGGGAAAAGAGTGTTGCACATACCTGTTACCATGTCCGAAATGGATTCCCTATTTTGTTTCTACCCAAATTCGTATGATGAAAATCAAATTTTGTTGAAAAAGTGCAGTTTCAAAAGGAATAACACAAGATTCATGTACATATTATAACAATCTCGTACCTAGGTCATGCAACACATATTTAGAGGCAACTACAATCAATACGCATTGTTGGCAACCAACACCTTGTGAGTAGTCATAATTGAGTAATTCATCACTTTGAATACCATGAGAATTAAAGTGAGTTATGATACCAATCAACAACTTATTTATTTTAACACTCTAAATTTCATTGTCATCCAGATTCAAAATTGAATTTCCTCTTAATCTAGTACAATGAATAACCTTCCCTAAGGGTACCACTTCATTAAAGATTCATGATTTTTGAAAGATAGAACTTAAAGCATTATCTTCAAATCATCTTAAAACAATTTCCCAAGAAAAAATATGGTTCTTAGGGAAAGAGAAGGATAACCAACCAAATCATAGTATGCAGTTAACTTTAATACCACAGACATGGCCCTGCTGCCCGCAGGTGTCGATAACCTTGACAGGGATGTATTTTAACCTAGAGAAATGTCAGTATCCCACTTACTAGATACAGATTCATAGTTAGCTCATTTTCCTCTTTAGATCAAGGCCACTGTCCTGGCTTGGTAACTAAATGATGGCAGTGCCACTCATAAGAAGTAACATGAATGAATAGGCCAGCTCGTGATGAGACCTCCTGTCTTCCAGATTTTTGGCTGAAAGCCATTACTCTGCCTTGGTGACAGGTAGTAGTAATGTAATGCATGTTAGGTCTCATGATCATGGTAGGTAGACTCACCACGAGACCTCCTATCCTTCCCTAAATCTTTGTAAGCTCTAATTATGATTAACCTTAAAGGTTACTTAATAAGTGGGGAGACAAATCCACTCCTTAGGAGTACAGGATGGCGTGAAATGTCTTTAATGACTAATCATTGCTGGCTAATTCCTCTATCCTAAGGACTTATTAAAGATATCCCCAGACAATGACTTAAATATTCTTTGAGTTAATAATTCTAGTGTTCTCATGAATAGCTCATTATGATCATAACAAGAGTGGTCCATCATAGGGGGTTTTCCAATAGTACCTTTTAAGGGAAACTAAAAATATATATCTGAGACGAAAACTTATTAGAGTGATTAATCATGGTTACTTTTGCAAAATCATAAGGTATTAGAGTGAATTGTACTCAACAATATTTGTCACAAATGTGTGTGTTAACAACTAATGTGGATCAACGTAGTTTTAATAGCCATGATATAAAATTCAAAACCCTAATAGCATTATAATAGCTTTATTCATTTATTCTCCTACCCTAATTTACCCTAAGAGGCGAAAGACTCTCGTTTAAGTATAAGAGTACTTACAATGAAGCCATGTGCGTAACAAAATGCTGATTATACTCACACTTAGTTTTAAAGAATAGACTTCAAGACATACAAAAGCATGAGAAACCAGTTGCTTCAATTGATATGGTACCAAGAGTTTCCGAATGCTGAGGAAATAAGATGGCTTGATGACTGCTCGAAACCAGGATTCAATGGAATCCACATATTTATGATTTTCCAACTGATGCAAATCTTCCACATTTTTATAGTCACTCTCGTGGAGGCACAAAGAATCTGGTGAAAGAGAAAAGATAAAGCCCTCAAGTTCAGTCTCAAATATTTGATTTCAAATTTACAAGAATGGCTAAGAGATATTCTAGGGTTTTGGGTTTCAAGAACATTATTAGAACAAGTTCCAATGAAATATTTCTCCTCTCGTGTTCTTTGAATTATACCTTCCCAAGGTGAATGCTTTGTAGTAATGCGGGAAGTTTCCAAATTCATTCCCTTTCCTAACATGGAAGGTGTAACATTATGTCCAATAATGGAATCAACAGAAATAATAGGTGGTTCAAACTGTTGTGCAACCTCATGGTTTAGGTTAGGGTTTAAAATATGGTTTGTGGTAGGGTTTTGGTTAAAGCTTGGACTATGATTTGGATTTGGATTGGGGTTAGGCTTTGAAGTAGGGTTAGGTCTCAGTTTTAAATTAGGACTAGGTTTAGGTCTAGGGTGTGGATTAGGGTATGGACTAGGGTTAGGGTATGGATTAGGGTTAGAGTATGGATGAGGGTTAGGCCTAGGGTAAGGATAAGGGCTAGGTAAGGTTGTACATACGGTTGGGATCATGGAGGAGGATAACTTAATGGTGCATTGGAAATAAACTATGGTTGTTGTTGGTGCTCATATGATTGAATTTGCATGGGATATTTCCCTAGAGAGAAGGATCCAAATGATTCTTGATGCCATGGAGATATCTTGCTTGAGGATGAGGGCTAAGGTGAGGGCCACTGTGGCCATGAACTAGGATATTCAATTGGAGGAGGATTAGAAGTTTGCCATGAAACTACAGGATTATAAACATGTTGAGGTACCTGCTTAAGAGAATAATTGTTATTCCAAGTATCAAATGGTGTTGGATTTTGACTTATACCTGAAAGTTGATTCGATTCCTTACTTGATCCCTGAGTACCTTTCGTAATCGTGGCAGTGATGGGCAATGTTCGGTTGCATGACCATCCTCACAAATTTTGCAAACTTCTAGACCACTAAGTGGGCACTTTCCAAGGAAGTGTTTCTTTCGAAAATTGGTGCAAAGGGTAAGAAGTGGTTCTTCATCCTTCTCTTTCTCCTGCAAATCATCCAATTTTGAAATGAAAGATTTAATAATATTGAATTTATGTTCAAGCAAGGTGTTAAATTCTGCACTTGTGAATTCTTCATCGGATGAGTTGTTCATCTCTGTAGCAGCATGAAAACTCCTCATTGAATGATTCCTCAAAATACCATCTTCTTGTATTTAAGAATCAAACTGCTACATTTTGTCATCACATGGATTAGTACGTAAGGGTTCTTACAGTACCCCAAAAATGATATAACATTGAAGATTGGATTCTGAAGATAAATGGATTTAAAAGATACTGGTTGAAATAAAGCTCACCACACTTGCATGAAAGGAAAATTCCAAATCAAAGTACTAGGGGGGAAATGCTGAATCAAATCAATATTTAATCTATTGAAAGAAAATAAATTTGGAAATTAAATGTCTAAAGCCTACTTCTACAGGGAAGGAAATAAAAGTTCAAGAGATAATCAAGATGGCCAGACTTTGGAGCAACCCCAAAATAGTGGATGCATGGCTCTTCACTCACGTCTTACCGTGCTCTCTCTTCCCTTTGACTGCCCTGCAATATCCTTGAAACTTTGTAAGAAAATTTTACTTGAGCCAAAATACAACTCCCTGGCAACAACACCAAAATGTTGGGTAGCTTAATTGTTGGATTAAACATATCAATATTAATTATCAATCCAATATTCGTAAATGCAAGTTTCACTGTGTATTGGCTTAGCTTAATGGTCAGAGTATAAATATATTCCTTTGTAATGATAAACTAGGAACTGAAATGAAAACACACCTTTGTTGGAAAATAAACAATCTTGAAAAGGATATCTACTTAACCAATTTCATTCACTGCAAACTCCATACTACAATTAAACTATAAGGCTATACAAATAATCCTCAATCACATAGAATTCTCGCTCTCAAATTCTACTTTTTAAATCTCCTATGATAGCTTGAAAAAAACTAATCTATTTATTCCTCTCGTCAACGTGAAACTATCACTTGAAATTAATAAGCAAAAAGATCACACATTATTCTAATGACAACCTCACACATTAAACTAAATAGAACTACTCTTCATAATAAATTCAAGATTCAAATTAACTGTTTCTAAAAGAAAACTACTTTGCTTCATATAAAATAACGCTTAAAATATCCTATTAAAAATCCCATTACAAATAATCTATGATAAACCTTCTATTTAAATACTTCAATCTAAGCGAAACAAACTATTCAAAAACAAGCTCACTCTTTGAAAGCATGGAACTCATAAGGAAAACTAAATCAAAATCATGTAAATCAATGATGAAAACTAAATCACTGCTACCTGCACAATCAAATCTGCATTCAAACTTTCTCTTACAAGGAAATGATTACACTACGAAAACAAGAATAATTCTAATTTAAAAAGAAATTTAATTATTAAGTGAAAACATACTATGCATGAAGAAATCAAACCGTGAATTAACAATATAAATGGCAATGTTACTTATTCAAAATCGAAGCATTACAATCTATTCTCACTACTGAATCAAACTCAGAAACTGGAAAACAAAATAATAATCTAAGTGCAGAATTAGGAAATCTAAGATATTAAAAAAACAATTTAAAAACAAAAATATAATTATACAAATTACACCAAAGCACAATTCCTAAATCTATGAAGAATGAGGGACACAACTCCAGGTTGCGGTGGATCATTGCTACTCCCTAGAGCAAGTCTTGAACTAGCTCAACGTTTAAAAATAAAAATTACAGTGCTTATATAAAAACAAATGCATAAGCAAAAATTTATTATATTAAACCAAAACATCCAGTCAAATATTAACAAATAAATAGATAATCTATTGCTACTCCACTACAATTCCTTCTCCTCTACAAATTGGATGCTGGTTCTACATCTGAGATATTCGACCTCACATATGAGAAATTCTACTTTACATTTGAGAAATTCTGCCTTTTATTCCTATCATTCCTATCTCTGTCTAATTGAAGGACTCACACTAATTCCTCCCTAATTACATCTAAGAAAATTCGATTTTGCATATGAAAAATTATGCTCTCTTCATGACGGATTAACTAATTCCTCTTCCCCTGTCTAATTGATGGATGGAATCTCTAATTCTCTATATCTAAGAAATATGTTAGTGTCTCGTGATTTGGCAAATTGGTGGACCAAATGAAGAAGTAATATCAAACCAATATTTGGAGCCCTGGGACCTAGCCTTCCTGGACTCAAAGAGGGCTCTCTCTAATGAAGTGAAGGATGTGAGCTTGTTCACTTAGTTTTTTTAGATTTTAGGCTAGTTGTTAAGTGTGTTTCTTTCTTTGTTTTTCAGTTGTTTGGAGGTAAAACTGATGAAGTGGATCAAAATAGAACAAGAAAATGACACCAATTGGGCTATGGGGTCAAAAGAAAGCCAAGGATGTCAAGACAATGGCTAGGGTGTACTACAGGGCCGATTTAGTATAGTGAATGGATATTTTAGGTGGTTTATGAAGTGAAATGAACATCAATTTTTTCAAGACAAAGAGATTTTAGGCATAAATAGTTTAAAAGAAAAGAATTCATGTGGTAGGGCTAACCATTAATCACTATGAATGAAACTCAAACTAATAAATGTAGAAAATAAATAATCAGGTGATGCATAGAAGTATAAGACCCTCTAACTTTGGGAAAATCACCTTCAGTGGTTGAGAACACATGTAAGACAAACCAACAGCTCAAAATGTGGAAAGGAAACTCCTAAAAAACACATTCAAACTGATGAGAACTTTGAAATAAGTCTGCAAGTGTAGGCAGAGGGCAAGATCAAAACAAGACCTCTCAGATTTAAACTAGACATTCAATACTTCAAAGGAGATTTCGTTAATGAGGTTTAAACAGCTATGAGTAAGCAGGGCATACCATGAATCAAACAAGATAGCATGTCATAGTAATCATTAAGAAAAAAAAAAAAAAAAAGTTCTTAGTGGACCAAAGGGCAGTTAAGAATCCTTTAACATAACCAAGAAAGATGAAAACATAGAAGCTGCAATGAATCAGGAAATTTGATGTGCCTCCATGGGCATGCCTCAAACTTATTCTTTACTGACCTACATCAAGAAAGAAGCATGGATACATATGTGAAAAACTAAGAAAATATAACTAAAAAGAAGCACAATACCATTTACCAAGCCATGGAATCCTACACATAGATCCTCTCTATCATCTAGGCAAGCAAGTCAAGCTATCCACTTCATAAAACAAGTCTGATCATAAAAAATCATAACATATATTGCTCTAAGCTCAGTTAAGTTCTTAAGCTCTTCAAAAATACAACTTTCTAATCAACTCTCTCCCAACATTACAATGACTCTCCATGAGTTAAATAGGAGGAATAAGAGGATAAGCTTCACAAAACCAACTAGAAGCTCATAGGCTTAGAACAAATATATTATTTTGTCCTTGAGGCCTCACAAGGCCCAAGGCACAAAATATCTTCAAAAAATATCTATTTAAGCTAAAAATAGTAATAAATTTGACTTTTAATCTCTAACATAGAGTTAAAAATAGCTTAATGCACATTTGGATGGCCACCTTCAGAAAACTACATTTTCAGCAAAATCCTACAGAAGCGTAGCAACAGAAGAAATCATGTTTTGCAGAGGCCTTTTGAGGGACTTCTCGACATCGAAATCAGGTCTGTGATCACTCTTTGGAAAGCCCTAGATGTATACTTTCTGGAACTTCTTGATTTATCTCAAAATGATCCCTAGAAGTCTATCAAAAAGTGGACTGAGTGAAAAAACCGAGGAGCGTAGCACCTGCTGATATTTGAGGCAGAAAGGTAAAAATTGATTGTTTTTTGCCTCTTTGGGGGATCAAAACACCTTCTTTTGATCTGAAATTTTCTGAATAGATTCCCTAAAATTTAATACATCCAAAAAATATAACTTTCATGAGCTGAGGATGCTCCAAGAAAAAATGGCAGCACCTAGAAAAATGTGCAATTAGGCCTAAAAATCACAAAAAACAAGATCATGTCAAAAATTGCTCAATTTTGGTGAGAAAACCCCTTATGGGTTTATAGAAGTATGCAAGGAAGCTTGAGCCAATATTCCAAGCCTAGATATGTATTTTCCTTCCTTTTTCACAGGCGCCTCCTTTGGGCAGTTTTGAGCTTTTCTTGGGCAATCTTGAGTTTCCTTCAGGAAATTTGATTCAAATTCTTATAATGCATGCTCATATTTCTTTGCTATCCCAAATCTTTGTTTGCTTTTTCCAATTTGTCCTCCAAGTGCTTGTTTCCTCTTTCACTATGGCTACCTTCACCTTGAATGTTTTCTTCCTGAGTGTCCTCTTTAAGTTGCTGCAATTTACCACTGTCCTTTTCTTCAAATGAGTGAGGGTTGTCTTCCACCTCTTGAGACCTGTTACTTTCCTCATTAATGTGCTTGCTTATATTGCTTTGTTCATCATTCAGTGATTTGTCCTCTTCAATTTCAGTGTCATCATTAGTTTCATGGTTTTCCTCTTTATCTTGCTTGTTGTCTTCTTGGAGACTATCTTCACTAGCTGTATGAGGGCTTTCATCATGCTCACTGCCTTGCTGATTATCACTCTGTTTATGCTTACCATCACTTTCTCCCTCTTCACTGTTTCGTTGACTGTCACTATGCTTACTACCTCTTTGATTTCTTTCATGTTGGCTGCCACTCTGTTCCTCATCCTTGCTTTGAATGGGCTTCTTTTCTCTTGTCTTTCTTGGCAATTCAACAATAGGTTGCTTAGGCAACTTGCATTTACTCCGGAGTGCTCTAGTAAAATTTGTAGTTACAGCTTGAAAAGTATTCTTCTTTGTAGATTTAGTGGTTTTAGTCTTTTCCACTTTTGATGAAATAATCATGGCCCCTTTCCTAGGAGATGTAGCAAGCACACGTATTTGAGGGCTATTCCTCTCATCATGCTCATTGTTTTGATGTGTGTCATGTAGGCTGTCATCTTCATTATGACCACTGTCTTCTTTTTGTGGTGGGCCTCCACCTTCATTATGACCATTGTCTTCTTTTTGTGGTGGGTTTCCACCTTCATCATGGCTACTTCCCTCTGTTTTTTGTAGGCTGCCACTACCCTCACTATTTTCCTCACTTTTCCCTTGAGGACTGTCTCCTCCTTCATCTGTATTCTTTTCATCCTTTCCTGAATTGCCTTGACCATCATTAGTGTGTTTATATTCATCATTTGAATTGTCTTCATGATCACTGTTTTGCTCTTGTTCCAGGCTGCTAACTTTACTCTCACTCTTGTTGTCACTGTCTTTCTTTGAAACTTCCTTGTAGTTTGAAAAACCAGTTTCTGTGCAAAAACTGGATTTTGGGCACCTTTGGGCACACTGTTGTGGGCGCTGTAAAAACTGTCGACGGCATCGAGCACTCTTATAGGCACGTCGCACTATCCCATAGGCACATCGCACCTCTTCAATTTTCCTTTGGAGAGCGACTACAGGTGCATCGTGTCCCGCAATAGGCACGTCGCGTCTTAAAAAATTTGCACAATAACTTGCCCAAGGTTCTAAAAATTGTTCTCTCCTCTGTCAGTTGCAAAATAGAATGAAAAACATCCACTTGAGAGCTTTTTATAGCTCTTTTAAAATGATTTTGAATGTTTTTTCCCTCCCTTTGGTGATTTTACATTTTTGCCTTTGTGCTTTTTGAAAACAGAGATTACATCCTTTGCACTTTGTATTTTGGGGCACCCTGTTTCTCCTTGAAGGAGGCCTTTAAATATGATTGTATTATTCTTTGAAGGAGGCTTATTCTTCATAAAAAACTGGGCCTTCTGAGACTGTGTCTTTGCCTACAATTTGAAAGAGACCCATGTAAACTATATGATTTTCATTTCTCTCTTGTAGGGACAGTTCTTGAAAACTGTGTGGGACCTCTCTACTTATTATGCAGGAGGTTTTTCCGCAAATAAGACTGTTTTATTTCTTCTTTTCATGATTGAAAAAGTACCTTTAAACCAGCTATTTTTTCCTTTTACTTATTACTGATGGAAACCTTTAAATAACTGATCTTTTCCTTCATAGAAACCCTTTAAACAAACTGAGTTTATTCATCTAAGAGTTTCCTTTCAGCAAGATGAGTGCCCTCTGCTCATTACTAAAGGAGGCTTCTTGAAAACTTGTGTTTTGCAATCTACTCATGATTGAAGGAGGCACTATAACCACAAAATTTTTCTTTCATCTTTGCTATATCATTTGAAAATTGGATTTTGAACAAGTTGTCTATGTGTGCTATGTCCTTGGCTTAGAAATTTAAGGGAACATGTCACAAAAACTATTTTTAGCCTTTGTTTATCATTAAATGAACTCTTTTAAACATACTGTCTCTCATCTCTGTCTACCATTGAAAAATTTCTCAAACAAAATATTAACCCCTGGTGTTTTGCCCTCTGCTCATCTTTGGAGGAGGCAATGCAAAATACAATTACCTAGGTTCATCAAAGCCACTGTGTAGGCCCTCTACTTATCATGAAGGAGGTCTTTTGAACAAGTGGTAAGTGGGCCCTCTACTTGTCATGAAGGAGGCCCTTCTTCAAAACTCAACTCGGTGCCTTGTGTATGTTATGCTTTTGAGACATGACTTATTACAAAACTCTTAATGAAAATCATGAGCATGGTAATGCATTTTCAACTGATGAATGTCTGTTGTGTTGGCCATGGGGATAACCTTTATTTGTAATAGCTATAGCTCTTTTGGTGTTTGAAATTTTCTTTGAATTATTTTAAGGGTCTAGGCTTAAAGTAAGGTAAAAGGCAGTTGTTCCTCTTACATTTTTCATTTTGTTGCCTAGTTGCTAGAGAGCCCTTTTTTGCTTAAGACTGTCACTTTTGATTATATAAGACTGATTTTTAGTGCTAGCTCACATGTTTGAGAACTAATGCAAAAATTCCATCTTGAGTTATCATGGAGTGCTGGAGGCAGACATTACCCAACCTTTGTGCTCATTTGCCACAATGGAGGACTTTTGACTTTTTGGTGCTTTTGAGTTTGAACCCTGTAGGACTTTCTCTTTACAAACTGCACTTTCTTTGATTTTCATAGTAAACTGCCATAGCATGAAACCTTTTCTTGAGGTGCTCTTTTTGCTCACACTTTGCTTAGTGTCATCATTTTGTACACCCCTGCAGAGATGCATTGATAGATGTCTTTTGATCCTTGGAGAGCCTTCTTGATGTATTCATGAAAATCATGCTTGAAATGATCACTTTCTTTAGACATAGAACTTATTTCCCTATTTCTTCTTGAATTTGAACTTTTGTGATTTTTTCTTGAAACAAAACAAAGCGACCTCTTTGATGGTGTATGACCTAGGGATAGAAAAGGGTTTTGTTTTGAAAAATAAGAAGAAATGATAGTTGATTGATGTCAAAAACAAGGTTTTTGACTTGGGGATAGTTTTCTTAGGGTATTTTCCCTAAACACCACCACTTAGACCTAGAAATTTTATCATAGTTTCTGAAGAGTTTCTTAGGCATATTCAGGTTATGACAAAATAATCAGTGAGAGAGGGGTAGACAACTTGTCCAATGTTTGTCAATGAGCTGTGTGGAAACAAGGGGCTTTTAAAGTAGAGGTATTAGGCTTGTGATAGTTATAGACAAGGAAGCTTAGCTGGTTTAAGACATGATTGAAAACTAAAGACCACTTCCATCACAAGCTGTAAGACAGGGTTAAAAAGACAAAAAAATGTTTGAAGGGTTTTCGAGAGAATAAATTGACTATTTGAGATTGGTTTCTAGAAAACCTAGACAAGGGATCTAGTCATCAAAGCAGGCAAAAATAATGATGACTAAAAAAATAAAAATTAATAATCCTTAGTGCACAGCCCCAAATTTTATAGTAGCCGAGCTGCTCTAATTAAGAGTCGATTGTTGCCTAAGATACAAAATTAAGATTCAAGTTAATGCAATTTGGGCAAAATCGGAAAGAGAAGATTTTCTTCCCATTTTTAGTTCGAGTTGGGTCGATCCCAGCTTCTGGAAGAGTTGATCATTTGGCCTTGCTGGCATAGACAATGCACATCTTCCTGGGGCATTGCACAGCTAGAATTGGCACACAACGCGATAAGGTGCTATCCCGTTGAACATCGTGGAACTTGCGATTCTAATATCAATCTGCCCATGCAGGTGACAAGACAAATTAAAGGTAAAGAGAGTCTGCATCCAAGAGGGAGGTTTCTTTGTAGAGGGAGGTATTTCATAGATGTAATCACAGTCACGAATACTCTATCCTTTAACTTCGATTTACATCGCACATCCAGCTTCTGTACTCGTGAGGAAAGATGACCTCCAATCAGACTTCCAAAAACCATGGTAGACAGTGGAATCCTGGCTCTAGAACTTTATCAAAACGTCCAAATCTCTCTTGATGAACTGTAGAAAAATAATGGCATCCTGTTGTTGTGCTTCATATTGCGAGATTTCCCATTCAAGAAAATCAAGAAGATATGTCACAAACTTCCTCCATCATGTAGGGATAACTCTGCTCCCATAGCTGGCATGTTCTAAGCAGAAGAAACGATAGTTGTTGTTGTTGGTGATACATGAATTTGTCCATGCATAGTAGAAAGAGGTGTAGGAGTTGTCACACACTAGTAGTCTACCCCAATGTTTATGTTGGTCATAGTAATTGTAACAATGCTAGATGAACCCAACAGAGACGTTGCCACTATTGCCATGGTTTTGATTGAATTAATAGTTGTTACTTGTGCTCCAGATGCAGTATTAGTTTTTTCACTTTATCCATTGTGAGATGTTGCATTACCATTTTGAGCATTGTCCACTTCCGTAGATCCTTGTTTAAAGTGTGTCTTATATCCTAATTGTGAACCATTTGGAGAATCTTCGTCACTTCTTTCACCTGATCCTTCGCTTTTACCTTACCTTTGATTTTATTAAATTTTTCTTGCACAAACCTACGGCAACTTCACAAGGGCCATCTCATATTTCTACTTGAAATGACAAATAGAATTAATGTCTATATATATTATGATTGGTATATGTTCCATTGAGATACACCACTTAGGAAAAATTGCTTCCTACATGGAGACATTACAAGAGAGCACAATAATTGGTCGCATTAACACAATTTCCTATTATTGGGGAGAGAGAACCCAATACGTTCACGTTCAGAAATGGGTTTCAATGGAATATTCCCCTAACAATAACTCCTTCATGAAGTCGAATTTTGCCAAACGATTTTTGGGTTATATGAAACATGGTGCTCTAAAAAAAATCCACGTCTCGTGATTTAGATATTCTGCTCCATTTGGTCACAAAATTGATATTTTAACATACAACAATCTCGTACTCAAGTACCTAGTTGCTGCTTTTATGCATTTGGTGATTTCGTACTCAAATGCATTTCTGCACTGAACCTTCCTGCAACCAAGAAGGAATTTATTAAAAATACTCATCAAATTAACTAGTAACAAGAATTTATATATTAATATCTATTGTTTCTAAATTCCTCTAATTAACAACATAATGAATTAATAATGATTAAAAACACCAAGTACAAGTATGTATTTATTTGATAAAAATCGTAAAAACACAGACAAAAATGCAGCTCAACAATGGTATTATGGGTCTATGAATGAAATTTTTAAGGAAAATTAAGATAAATCAGTAAGTTCGTTTGAGAATGAGTATGAGGGTCACTCTAGATACCTAGACTATATACCAATGGATGAACTGCTTCAAGTGAGTAAACTAGTTTCTTAGATGGTACATAATAATTATCTTTATCTTTGGCCTTTTTAGACATTTCCCGTTTGACTTCTCTTCATATTCATTGAATTTGCAATATGTTTATTGAAAATTATGAAATCTAGCCATGCCAACCTGCCATTCTATTTCACTATTGAGGTATAGGGCCTAAACATGTCCACTAGTTGCCATTTTAGTTGTGGCTTGTCTCATCAGCATGGTATAAGTTTCAAAGGAATTAGGTCAGTTATAATGGATCTAAGTCCAAGGGAAATTTTGGTGGGATAGATACCTTTCCTTTAAGCCAAAGGAAGCATGCTCCATAAATCTAGAGCTCCATAGCAAAGGATCAACTGTCTCCAATGGCTAAAATTACATTGCTGGAAATATGGTATATAATAAATATCTTTAATCGTTGGCATTTTCATAGGTCGCCATTTTGTTTCGCTACTTTCCTGCACACCTTTAATTTGCATTATGTCATGGAAGAAGAAGGCCTTAGCCAAGACAATCAATGAAGTTCCATTGTTGAGGTTGACAAAATGTTAAGTTGTGCACTAGTAATTATTTTCTCTGAGTCTCTGTTGTGCATGTAATCCATGTGGCATGGTTTTAAAGGAAAAATTATGATAAGGTTTGGTACAATTCCCAAGGAATTTTGGTGTAATACCTAACACATAAGATGAGGAAGTATGCACTTTGAAATGGAAACCCTCTGGGCACATTTCCTGAGGAATTTCTAGGATGAGAGGAACGAGGGGAAAAGAGGGCTGATATGAAAAGTAGGACCTATTCTTAGTTTATAGTAGACCTTGAGAGAATGAAGAGGTGCCTCAAAGAGCATGTACTGCGAGTTTTATAAAAAGATAATATACAATACACAATTGATAAAAAATAAATTTTTGGAACTATATAAAGTGCATAAAAGAACATTGACAGAATCACCCATATTTTAAATGACAGACAAGATCTCACATAATCGTATTGGTGGTCTTTCTAGCTATTCTCAGAGAAGTTACTAGTAGAATGTTATACTCAACTCATAGAATTGATTTAAAATAATAAATGACTCCAAAACCCTATATCTTACAATAAAATTATTAATCAAAATTGTGGAAACATGTACAGTTCATGGTGGTGAACAAATGCTACTATTGTACCACACCAGTGACAAGTATGCTCTGATACTTAAATGGTACAAAAATTCATCTTTTCTCAAACCATATAATAATATTGAACATAGACGACTGAGTGTTGCAGCATGTCCAAATAAAGGAGATGAAGTCACAGACATGTACCCGTGAGGATAAGACTAGAACTAAGTAATAATATAATATAATCAAATCTTCATTAATTAAAGAAGAAAATCACATGCATATATTTCAAAACATGGAGAAGCGTGAGCAAGTTTCTCATGCATAAAAACCTAAACAGAAGACCTTAGCTTCAAAATCTACATAGGGTATAGATCAAATTTAGTTATCTCAAGTCGTTTTTTCTATTGAGCCCCACTACCCTAATTAATGGTAAGAGGAAGGGGAACATACTCTACATCCATTCCATGGGAGATTCAATAGATATATTTCATCTTCATAGCAGCTATCAAAGGGCACAGTGTCTTTAGGGAGGTCACTACTATATATAATGTTCTTAGCCTACCTTCAAAACATCAAAGTAGCAGGAGGTTTCATCCCTTCGAAATTTGTTCAAACCGATTGTTGCTAGCAAGGATAGTGTTATAAAGTTTTTAATACATAATTATAAACCTATCTAAGCAATTTACAAAGTGGATAGTATTAGAAACAAAGCTTATTCTAGCATCTAACACACAACAATGTGAAGTATGGTCCATATATTTCAAACCTATTGTTGCTAGCAAGGATAGAGTTACAAATTTTTTAATACATAATTACAAACCTATCTAAGGAATCAACAGAGTGGATAGTATCAAAAACAAAGTTTATTCTAGCATCTAACGCACAACAAGTTGAATTATGGTCCAAATGTTTCTAAGAGAACACCTTACCTTTTACATTAAAGGATGTTTAGGGGGTTTATTACACACTATGAATGAAGACATTTGAAATTATCCATAATTCCTACAATAGAGATGGATATCTCTATTGTATAATTACTTGTAGTGAAATATTTAACCAAAAAAAGTGGATACTAAAACATTCAGATTAGCATGCTTAGGAACTTGATGCCTCTTGTGCTAAAAAATGGATTTGCACTACCTATTATATACCATGGGTTTGTGCATGTACAGGATATTACCAGTAATCGTGGTGAATATATCTAACCTATTTTTGCAACAATAATCAACTTACATTGGTGATATGAAATTTTCATTTGTAGATTGTTGATAGTTGGAGGAAGGTGTAGTAATGGAGAATGGCTTCAATATCATTAAGCGGTTATTTTCTTGTGAATTTGGTGACAGAGCCTACATGACCTCAATCGAGGAATTTCTCCATGGACATGCAAGAAACTTCGTTGGCTTGAAAGGAGTTTCAAGAATTGAATTTAATAGCATAGTATTGTGACTGGAAAAGCACATTGCAGGCATACCCTCTTCTATGTTGCTTAGTGTCTGTACAAAGTTTCCCTTCCGATATAATTTAACTCTGCCATGATAACAACCTACAAGACAAATGAGAGCATAGACATGTTATCAGAAGGTAGATGTTGTTTTACTTGATCAGAATCCAAAATTATTGAAACAATCATATAGTTAGCAGTTATTTGAACAATGAAATAGAAATAATATTGAATAACATACCTCGAGGGAAAAGGGTAATTCAACTATGCTATAAATATACAATTGCAGACTATCTCCTTATAACTATGAGATGGTTTCCAACAACAACATAAATTACAGACTCAAGACAACCTCTGATAATTCTTTCTTAGCTTCCTAGAACTGAGAACATCAACAGACTAAGAGAACTAGAATTGAGATCCTCAATAAGTCAATGAATAGTTGGAAAATTACTATAGACTTTGTTGGCCTGAGTAGGTTAAAAGGTAAAGGAAAAAATAAGCCATGAAAATATGAAAATGGCTGTAAACATCATATCAATATTTTCAAAAATATTTTCCATCCACTACATTTGAAGTTCTTGGTTCTTGGAAATGATGCATATAAAGAAATCAATATTACTTTGTTCTCCAATGTAGTATAGATTTCAGTTTTTTGATAACTAAAATAATATGAAGTGAATAGAGTCGTAAAGCTCTGGTGCATTTTAACATTATTGTAGCACTAGATGGAGATTATTATTTGAATTTAAATATATTTTCCTGCTGATGACCAATTGATTGTTTTCGATGCCCGTCAATCAGAACATCCTCCCCTTCCTGCTTCTGTAGCTTTCCAAATCCTAGTCAAAATCTGGAACACTCACATTTCTCGATGTATTATTGATGAGGGGGCATCCACTTGTGTGATGTCTACTTTGGTTTGGAAACAAATCAGTTCTCCTGAGCTGGCCTCTTCCACAATCACCCTTCGTGCATGGGATGACCATGCCTCCCAGCCCATTGGCCTATTCCATAATTGTCCTATCACTCTTGCGAGCAAGAATATTTGCATTGACGTTGAAGTCATCGACGCCCCTCTTGATTATAACATTATTTTGGGGTGTAGCTACACCTATGCCATGTTTGATGTCCCATCCGCGGTCCACCGCAAGATGTTTTTCCCTCATAATGGAAATATTGTCACCATTGACCAGTTGACATATCATGAGCCAAAATCTCAGACCTCCTCTGAGTCGACCATCCCTTCTGTAGCCAATAAGAAAACCATCGATTCTGTGACCAGTGTCTCCCCCAGCATCTACAAAGACTCCTCCTTGCTTGGAACCTTCCCGAGTCGTCCTCCTCCTCCTGTCTCTGATCCCAGCTTAGCGAATGTTTGCATGATGCAATCGTCTCGGGCTGACCTTAAGCGTCCCACTTCGGCTAGTCAGCAAACTCAACCTTGCCCGCCGCAACCTGCTCCTAGCCCTTCGCCTCAGCCAGCCAGACCTCTTCCTTCTAGCCCTTCTCCTATAGATGGTACCCATGAGCCTCTCTTCCCTCCTGGGTCGGTGCCACCAGGTCTCAACCATCTTGGAGCCATCCCTCCTGATCATTACCCTGCTGGTCAGATACCTTTCTTTGCTCCCCCTCTCGGATTCTACATGGTACCTGTCATGGCCACCCTCTCTCTTCCTAACCTGACCCTTGGGATCCCTGTCTAGTTCCTTGATCCTCCAGCTACTACCCTTCCTGGTCAACCCAAACCTTATCTTGCTTTGACCCCGATTCAACCGGTCCCCATGAATTCTCCTGCTGCAACAAGTGCCTCAATCACCTCAACAAGAACCACCTCCTATTGTGACCGATTCGGGTAAGAAGGGCAAGGCTCGCAAGGGGGCATCAAAGCACAAGGCTACCCCAACAAACCCTTCTCCTCCTCGGCCTCCAAAGCATACCTTCCAGTTTTCTTTGTGTGATGTTGTCGGTCACGCCACCCATACTTGTCCAGAGTTGCCTCACCTTAAGTCCATGGTCAATGAGACGATTCCAGAATCTGATATCCCTGAGGTCTATGTCACTATACCTGATTCAATCCCGAAACTCAAAACCTTGCGCACAAATCACCCTTGTTCTTTGTGCGATTTCCATGGCCACTATACTCACCTCTGTCCCCGCCTTGAAGAGTACCGCTCATCTTGGGAAGAAGTTCACCAATTCGAGGGCAAGCGAAATGAGTCCACCACTCCCTTAATTACGTGTTTTTCTTCAGTAAAACCAGAGGACATGAGTGCTCCCATCGACATTCCCCCTCCTAATTTCGAGATAATGGAGCCTTCATCCACCATTTGTACCTATCATCATCCATGATACCCTCGGAGGAAGTCTCCTTGGAAACTTCCCCTGATGTTTTTCTTGACCTCCTTTCAGCGATCACCCTAGGCTCAACATCGTTGGATCCTTTATCTACTTACTCTTCTATCACCCCTTGTGACGATGCGCATGTGAACCTCTCTTCTCATGATGCTGAGTCAGGTAGCTTCGCCATGTCAGGTGGTCTTTCTCCCACCAGTCACCCCATCTTCTATCACGATGACGACAGTATGGTAGAAATCACCACCCCTGACTTTATCTATTCCTCCTTACATCAAACCCATACACCTTGTGGCCATTACATTGAAACCCAATGTTTGGGTAAGGGGGCACCCATATTAGAGAGACTAAGAGAAGAAATTCTCCACACCTCTCCTAGTATATCTGGTCGTGTCGACTCTAGTACCATTATTCTTCCACATTTATAAGAACCTCTAGAGTTCCATATCACTTTAGATCACTCTAGGGACGATACCCCTTATCATTCCTTCATCTTACATCAACAACCCAGTCTCTTAGACATTGGTGTTGACCAACCTATCAGTTTTCTCAGAGAGCATCAGTTCATTATCTCCA
The DNA here is from genome assembly GCA_034641835.2 of Pinus albicaulis. NCBI lineage: Eukaryota > Viridiplantae > Streptophyta > Pinopsida > Pinales > Pinaceae > Pinus > Pinus albicaulis. The sequence continues at coordinate 1,271,793,323 of CM076570.1, forward strand.
AATCCTCTTTTTGGGATAGTGACACTAGGTATGCTAACCCAGAAACTTAAAGTCCATTTGATTCATATATGCAGTACTAAAAGAGATTGGTAATCCTCCATTTCCTTTCTCAAGTTGCATAACCATAACGAAAACAAATGGCGCACCACATCATTAAACTGTGTTTAGATCCCCCTTTTCCTAAATACATTTTGGCATGACCACAACATGCTTGGGGGCACCTAGGCCCCTCAACCATAAAAATCCTAGATCTCAGCCAAAAACAACACTCAAACCCCCTTTCTCTGACAGGTCACACTTTTCAGGTCACTTCTTGGGACAGGGCGCAGTTTTCTGCCCAGTACCTGCTACCCAGGTCGCAGCACAGACCCCAAAAAGTGCGACCTGGCCTGTTCATTAGCTCTAGGTACCTGTTAGCTTTTAGTACCTTGATACTTCACCAGGACACATTGTGCTCACGAAGTGTCAATTCACCTCTCGTCCAAATCGAATTTCCTCACTTACAACACTTGTACTGGGGGCACCACTTTGCCTCCTTACTTGTCCTTGTTCGTTTTGATTTTCATCATGAGATACCCTATTGTACTCATGTTTTTATGGTCCCCCATTGGACCTTTACTGTGTGGCAGCACCATCGAGTCACCCTTATTTAGAGCATCCGATTTGAGTCATCATCGCATTCATGGAATCTATCCCGCTATAGTCCTCCATCCTTCATTGCTCGGTCCCTCTCTCGTGTCGCACATTATGGCCTTCAATACCACTGTCCCCTATCCCTCATAATATTATGTCAGTCACTGCCAGGTCACCTATGCCCTTTATTCTTTAACAAGGTAAGTCGTCCATTCGCTACTTAGTATCCCCCATCTCATCATCATCATTAGTGTCCGTCTGTTAGTCGCTCTACTATTTTCTCTCGTGCCTTAGTTTGGGATCCCTTATTGCCTCACCTATGGAAGACCTCCATCTGTCAACATCAGCTCATTTACTCCAGAAGCCAGTTCTAGAGGGCAGTGTATCTTGGTTCGAGCTCCTTTCAGCATGATTGTGATCCGTATACTTGATGGTCTAGTGATGTAGCAGTAGCTATTGGTGATTCCTGGGTGTGTGTGAAATGTCTCAACCCTCATGAGGGGGTGGCCCTGCAGGTAGCCCCCCACATGCTCGGATGACTTCTTCATTTCAGCCTTTCATGCAACTCCTTACATTTGATGATGTCGGCCTCAGCCGCTTGTAGCACCTTTTTGATTTGCATGTATCAGTCAGATTTTGCGAGCCCTTCCTCGTGTATAGGGGGCATTTCAGTTGTATTTGTATCTCATGTACTAAAATATTATTGTATAAGTCCTGGCTGTTATTCCAGGCACAGCATGTATGTGGGATTCATCATTCTATTTTTTTGGCTCGTATTTATGCCAGCATTTACTTTATAGTTTGGTTCCTTGTTTACTCGACATACTATTCTTTTGTACTTTTTCTCGGCGGGCATAGGTATGCCTCCCCCACTGCCTTTAGCATAGGTACCACCTCATAAACTAGAGACTTGTTGCACATGTAAGTCTCGTCTCCTCAGGGTCTAGTCCTTTAGCACATTAGACTACCTTACATTTCTCTCTCTGACTTCCCTCTTGATGTCTAGTGATTGAGTTCTTACAACGTACTTCGGTCATACGATTTTCTCCTAACACTCATACGCTGGGGGGCAATCTGTTACACCATTTTTTGTTCATCTAACCTATTATTATTAGATGAACCTAAGTACACCATGTAAGACCAATTTTACCTTAAGTAAAATTTCTTTCACTATGTGAAATAACTTAGTAAAACACCTTTATTAAGTTGTTTATGGTCTAAACAGGAAACCCCACAAGGAAATAATAAACAAATCTATATTTGTTTATATTTCCTGGTCATATTTAACCCAAAACAAGGAAATCAATTAAATAAATCCTTATTTATTTGATTATTTCCTAGGAAAAAGTTATTTAAATCCTTATATAAATAATATTCCTAGTTAAATTTGACCAAATCATTTATAAATAACTAAATAAATCATTATTAATTTAATTATATTTCCACCATTTCCTTAAAATAATAAATAAATCATTTATTTATTTATTATTTATAAATAAAGGAATTGACCCAAGTCAAAAATCCTTTTCCCTCCAACAAATATAATAAAATATTCCTAAAAGGTGGTTCTAGAATTTGATTAATAATATTTTATTCATGCACGAAGTTCTAGACCGCCCTAATGTTTTGTTATAAATAGAAGGGTTTTCCCATTCATTATTCACCTTTCATTGCATTAGATCACTCTAGATCTACATTATTGGTTTGACTTTGAGCCATTTTCATTGTCACATTCTCCATCATTTACTTTGTGAGCTCCCTTTGAGTTCTATGTTTTTGTCTGGGTTTTCTACACCAACAAGAGAGAGAAATTTTAGATCTGAAATGATAAACACTTTCAAGAACCCATCCCATTGAGGAGAATCGGAAACACCTTTCTTGTTTTCCTCTCAGGTGCCCCCTTTTAATATAAAAAATTCTTTCAAATACATTGTTCTTGTCTTGTCTATTGGATGCATGGATCCACATTTTATTTTTACTGCTTAATGTCTTTTATGCTTAGATCTGGATTTCTGCAGCATTATTTGGATCAACTAACTGCAGACTTAAAGATATTGGCAGCCATAATTTATGTTATGGCTATTTGTTATGCGTAGCTAAAGTGTTCTTTTTCGACAAAATATTCATACTAACAATAAGAACTGAGATGAGTGCATCATGTGCAACAAATTTATAAAAATATATATATAATTTTTTCCCTGAAACATAAAATGAAATGATGAGAGCACTACAAGGGAACCCAATACCAGACTTGCACATAAAACCACCATAAAAAAAAGCTGCAACAATCAAAGTGTCAATATGATGCAAGATTAAAAAAACATCTGAATAGTTTACAACATATTCATAAGTCTTGTTTTCAAATACATGTACTTGGATCAAAGTCCAAATATTCAATTTCTAAGTGTAATGAAGTGATGGGTTGTTTCTTAAGTATATAGGCAGATTCTAGTACTTGAGACCTTCAATATAAGTTTGCGGACACAATGCGATTAAGAATATTGAGTATGGTATAAAATCTTTCCAAAATTTCTAATTCTAAGACTAATGAAGTGATGGGTTATTACTTAAAATATATAGGAAGATTCCAGTACTTGAGACTTTAAATATAAGTTGGCAGACACAATGGGATTAAGAATGCTGAGTATGGTGTAAAACATTTCCAGTACTTGAGATGTTGGAATACATCATGGGATTAAGAATGAAGAGTATGGTATACGGTAATTTTTTATTGTTATGATACTTACTACATCCAGTATGGGTACCTATCCCAATCGATGTACCTTTGTTTCACAAGTCACACCAACTTAAAGAGGGTCCTGTTGTGGAATGTGAAGCTAAGGAAATGTTGCAGTTGGGTAGAGGCTGGTTTCGAGCAGAGAAGTTAAAACAACCACTAGATCAAAAAGGAAAAGGATTGAACCCCTTGTGCCCATGCCTTTTCCCTTGTTAGTGGTGTTCCTAACTAGAAATTTCAATAGGAGACAAAACGTCAAAACCCCAAAACAACAAATCTCTATGTAAAAGGAAAGCCCTAAACTTTTCTAGAATAGGTTAAAATTAATATCAAGCAAGCCAACTGTTGTAACTTTGGTGGTCTTACTCCACTCTTCAGGATAAGGAAAGAGTATTCTATGGGGGAATACCTATGTCAACCTAAGCCTAATTGTTTGATACAGAGTGAAAGTGTCTTAGCTTAAAATGATAACACTCAATCAAACCAACTCACTTTTGAAGATACAATCCAAATGTTGTAAAGGGAGAGAAAACTTCTTAGAATCCAACCTCACAAAGTACTCAACATTGTTATTCCACAATGTAGCCAAAGGATGGACACATGTTGAAGAAAAATGTGAGCAAGCTATGAGGTTCTTAAGTCCAACGTAAACCCAATAGTTTATTAGCCTTGTGAGATGCAAAATGCCACTATATTTAGTGAAATATGAACTAATGTTTATGAAGGGAATGCTAGTGTTTGCAACTATGCCAAATGTGAAATATTTTTGTTGTGAAATTTAACTATTGGCCATATAGAATATGAGCTTATGCATGCTATAAAATTTATGACAACAAAGAGTGAAACCATAAAGCCATCAAGTATGCTAATAATTCATCATGTAAGGTGCCAAATTTAACCATGAATTGAAAACAAAATTAACTTTGGGTTTGTGAAAAATTAACTAAATTGTTGTATATACCTCACACTATATTCTACTTCAGTGATTCAGATGACAACCTGTTTATTATACTCATAGTTATGACCGTTGCTCATAATTAAGGAAATTTAGATCTCTTAAGCATAATTGTTTAGGGAAACGACAAATTGTGATCCAAACTTTGCAATCACCAAAGGGTAAATGGAGTGTCAGTAATAGTGGTTTACAAGCTATTCGTGATGTGGAGATAAAATATAGTCTTTCATGTAGATCTTTCAAAGGTGCTTCCCAAGATCATCCAGCCAAGTCCTCTCAGGCCAAGGCACTCTCCAGATGACATTATTAAATAGTGTATCATATCTCTTTCTGTGCTTGACTCCTCTGCAGATTCCTGCTCCTCGCCTTTTTCATTATCATTTAATGTTACAGAATTCAACATACTCTCTTTCACTCTCTCTTATTTCATCCTCTTGAATGTGATATTTATCTCACGTTAAATTTTTCTTCATCATTCTAGGGATACATTAGGGAACCCCTTTCTGTATTTAAAATATTAACCAATAATAAGAATAAACATGAGAAAATCAGAAAAAATCCAAAATGTTAAATAGTAAAAGAAACTAACCTTCATGGCAGAATTCGACATCTAAAATTCATTCCACCTGATTATACAACACCACAAAGCCTGTAAAAGCACAGATCTGGTCCACACCCTGCTCCAATGTGGCCGAATAAATGGAAGGGTCGAGCCATGGAAAATGTGTTCAACGTTTAGGTTTAGGGCGATTTGGGTTCCTTAGGGTGTTGGGTAGTTCAATAGGGTTGAGTCGAGTTCAACCCGAGTCTGCATGCAGAACAGTCACAACATGTTTGGAACAGTGATTCGAGTGGCAGATAGTTTCTGGGTCAATTAAGGCAGTGCAGTAAGAGCCAGAGAAAGCACGCATTTCCACTTGCTCCGGATCCTAAAGGGTGTATTTTTTGCAGGCAGGAATAGGGAGCCTGGGGTGAAGGGTGAAATTTTTTTGAGGTAGGAACTAGAATTAAAATAAAAAAATAAAAAATTAAATGTAAATAATAATATTTAAAAAAATTTATGTACATTATTAAATTAAAAATTTAATATAAATAGATAAGATATTAAGGTTTATATAAATTATTTAATATGTAAAACTTACAACTTTCCACACACATGACTCAACCCAACTCAAACGCGTTTCCTTGGGCACCCTCACATGACACGACCCGACCCACCCAAACTAAGGCACAAGGGAGCAAACAACAAACATGTCGCACGAACATGGACATTAAGGGACACAGGCAATCACAACTTAGAATTTTTTATACGGCCTCGCTCACACGACTCGACCTGACTCGACCCGAATGCATTTCCTTGGACACCCTCACATGGCACGACCTGACCGACCCAAACGAAGGCACCAAGGAGCGCCAAATGGAAAATGGGTCGCATGAACATGCACAAGGCACACAGGCGTCCATAACTTAGAATTTTTGATACGGCCACCTTCACACGACCGAACCCGGCCTGATCTGACCTAACCCGACCCGAACGTGTTTCCTTGGGCACCCTCACATGACACGACCCGACCCGCCCAAATGAAGGCATAAGGGAGCTAATGGAAAATGGGTCGCACAAATGTGCACAAGGCACACGGGCGGTCACAACTTAGAATTTTTTATACAACTTCCCTCACGTGACCCGACCTGACCCAACCCACCGGAGTGAAGGCACAAGGGAGAAAACAGAAAATGGTTCACATGAACATTTGCAAGACACACAGACGGTCACAACTTATATTTTTTTATATGACCTCCTTCACATGACCCAATCTGAACGCGATTCCTTGGGCGCCCTCACACGGCACAACTTGACTCGACCCGATCAAAACACGTTTCCTTGTGCACCCTCACATGACTTGACCTGACCCAACCAGTCCTGAATGCGTTTCCTTGGGTGCCCTCACACGACCCAACCTGACCCGAACGTGTTTCCTTGGGCATCCTCACAAGACCCTATGTATCGGCCGGCCCTAACGAAGGCACAAGGGAGAAAAAGTCAAATGGGTCACACGAACGTGTGCCACAAGGAACACGGGCAGTCACAACTTGGAATTTTCTATACAACCTCCTTCACACGACCTGACTCGACCAGACTCCACCCGAAGTTGTTTCCTTGGGCGCCCTCACATGACATGACCTAACACGCATGAATTAAGGCACAAAAACGGAAAACGGGTCACACAAACATGCACAAGGCACACGGCTAGTCACAACTCAGCATTTTTTATACGACCACCCTCACACGACTTGACTCCACGACCCGCTCGAATGCATTTCTCTAGGTGCCCTCGCATGACCCGACCCGAACCACCCGAACACATTTCCCTGGATGCCCTCACATGACTTGACCCAACCCGACCTGCCCGAATGCATTTATTTGGCCGCCCTCACACGACACTACCCCACCTGACCTACCCAAACATGTTTCCTTTGGAGCCCTCACACGACACGACCCGACCCGACCCGCCTGAATGCGTTTCCTTGGTCACCCTCACATGACCCGATCTGACCCAAATAAAATCCAGGGCTACAATTGGTATCGAAGCTTGGTCATTATATTTGTTAGTCACAGTGAAATATTGGCAGGGGAAAGATATTGGTCAGGGTCGAAGCTGCATAACAAGACATGGTAAGTTGGGAAACATGTCAAGGGAGGATTTTTCAGACCCTATAGAGGCTGAGGCATATGAAAGAGATTCATGGATTCATGTTGAACTTGAATTCATGGAGGAGAATGTTTAAGTAGATATTCTTTGACTTTGTTGGGCTATTATCACCAAATTGATCTTGATTGGCTGCTCATTAATCAATTCAATGTAATTGTTTCAAAACACTTCTAATTGAATATTAGCCTCTTCATTTTGAGAGGTCTCTCTCAAAGGGGGGTTTATTGTTGAACCCTTAGTTAAACTGAGAGGGGGGGGGGGTGAATCAGTTTTAACACATATATGGACTTTTAAAACTTTTCCCTTAAATCTTATTTAAACCTTCATTTCATGGTCAACTTAATATGTGAGCAATCTTAATTTGTGAGCAGCAAGTATCAAGCATATTTGTTAATGTAACAGCAGTCTTAATATGCAAGCAACATGTATTAAGCAGATTAGATAAACCACATCAACACATAAACATTATACACAGAGACACCAGATATAAGTGGAAACCGATAAAGGGAGAAAACCACATCTTATTATTGTTGTGATGCAAAGGAAAGCTCCAACTCCCTCTCACCACTGATTTTCTGTAGGCACCAACCTACAGGAAACTCCTACCTCAATTCTGCAAGCTACAACTTGCAAGGAAGCTCCAACTCCCATCAATTCTCTGCAAGCATCAACCTACAGGAGGCTTCAACCTCAGTTAGCTACAACTGACATTTTATCAAGCTACAACTTGATGTGGAAGCACCAACTTCCATCTATTTTCTGCAGGCACCAACCTACAGGAGGCTCCTACCTCATTCAGGTACAACTGACATCTATCAAGCTACAACTTGATAGGGAAGCTCCAACTTCCTTACTCTTTTAAAAGAAAAACACTTGCTGATTTACCTTGGATATCAGCTCTATTCTGTACCTTCTCTTCTGCTATTCATCAGTCCTCATATTAGCCCTACATCATCTCTGCTCAGCCGCTCCTTCTTCTCTACTCAGCTCCTCCTTCTTCATGTCTTTTCTCCTCAATTCTTCATACTCTGCATTCTCTATATTCACACTCTCTGACCTCTTGCAGCTTTATTATTTTCTTCAACTTCCTTCAATTCTGTTGCATACTCTCTCCTTTTCTCATTCTATTTTCATCAATCATCTCCCCTTGGATATTACCCTGTTTTATACAAAAACAGCTTCATGGCTGTTTGTATTCCACTGGGAATTCGAAATGGACGGCCATATCTCTTTGCCTTCTGCCTTCTCATCTCTTTTCAGCTCACTCAGGAAAATGTAACTGTAGGTGCTTATTTTAATATTACAGTGGGATATTTGATCTCTTCTAGAGACTTACCAATGCATCACAACAATATAAATTTAAATTACAATGTTTACATTCACATATAATGAAAACTCCAACTCGCTCATTCAGCCTCTTTTGGCTTCCTATGCATATGTGTTTTCTTTGACTGTGTCTGTCCTTTCTGTGACTGTGTTTTGTCTCTTTTAAGCTCTCTTTGCTCTTCTGTCCTCTGCTGTGGTGTAACTGTTGCATACGTGTAACTGTGCTTTTTATACCAGCTGACTCTAAATCTGGACAAATTCCAATGCTTTGTACATAGTACGTGTCTTGTTGATGTGGCAAGTTCCGCAAGTGGAAAATACGTTCATCACAATGGTTTTATATTAATAATCGCCCTCCCATTAAGCCAAGGCATTTATATAACCCACGGACCACGCAGCACTTTTTAATACAATCGCAACAACTTTAAGTTAACAATCGCCCTCCACCTTAAGACTTTGGTCTTATATTACAATTCAATAAATCGAATCACAACCTCTAATATATGAAAGGGTCGGGCCCCACATCCGACGGCGGACAACACGTCGCAACGGCGATCGACGGATCAAACAAAAAAAACTGCACAATGTAACATTTGCGATGTGCGATGTTGCGATGGTGCGATATTGCGATTTCGCAATGTTGTGATGGTGCGATGGTGCGATGGCGCGATGTTGTGATGTTGCGATGGTGCGATGGCGTGATGTTGTGATGGTGCGATGGTGTGATGTTGCGATTGCGCGATGTTGCGATGGTGTGATGGCGTGATGTTGCGATGTTGCGATGTTGCGATGGCATGATGTTACGATGTTGCGATGGTGCGATTGCGAAAGGGTCCCATCATATAAGGCTTTGTTACCTTTGTTTCTTTGTTTACAAAGAGCTCCATATAAATATATATGCATTCTTTGGACCTTTATGCATAAGGTGTAATATATGTAATGCGATGCATATATACTCCAGCGTGGGTAACGATTCCCAGAATGAGATTTATATATATGTATACTTTGCAGCTCCAATATTTAGTGTATCTTCCAGCGGGGGAGGTGATTCCAGGAATTTGTTTGTATACATATATATATATATATATATATATATATATATATATACTTGCCGCTTGGGGTTAATATTCCTGGAATATTTTTTATGTTATGTGTAACGCCCGGCTGGGTAAAGATTCTCAGAATTGTATACATATATCCTCCGGCTGAGGTAGCGATTCTCGGAATAACAACTGTTTCTCTGCAATAACAGTTGTGTCTCTGCCTCTGCTACTTCTGTCGCTCTGCCTCTGCCTTTACTGTTGTGATAACGGCTATGCCTCTATTATATTCGCTTCCTCTGCCTCTGCCTGTCTCCTTTACTTCCTTCATTTGCTTCTTTGCTGCCTCCATTGCCATGATAATAGCTCTGTTCTCCTTTATTTTGCCTATTTCTGCTTCAGCGCTGCCTCCTTTGCTTCCTTTTGTTATATATAACTATTCTGCTTCGAGGTTCTAGTCCTTTACATCCTCACTACATTCATATTCCATCATGCTGTAAATATTCATCACCTTCTCTTTCAACGGTGAGTACATAGAACTCGACTTGGTGTATTTTAACTATCGCACATTCTCGTCCAACTCAAAATGATCTATACTTAGAGTAGAATCGAATGACACTGTATGCAATCAATTCATTTTTGAGCACATCAAATCTTGATACATATATAAACCATTATTTACGAACCCATAACAGTTTGCTCGATCGTGCATAGAATTATAACCCTACCTTTTTGCATGGGGTTTACAATGTTCACAAACTTTGAAGATCTAACTCACAGTTCGGCTTTCTTCTTAGAGGATTGATCCTTTCAGGCATTCTACAATCTACTCTGTCTTTTGGACAACTCTGCTTCAATTAACTGCTTGTCTCTGCTCCTTGACTGATACTGCTGCTTGCTTCTATTTTTGCTGCCTTTGCTACCTCTCTGCTTCCTTGTTGCTGTTTTGCTCCTCCTTTGGCATTTCCTTTGCCATCAATGACAACATTTCCAACATCTATGATTTTGAATAAAGATAGTACTAGATGTCTAGCTCTATGGAATTGTAAATTTTTTTTGTATGTTTGCAGGTTGAAAAATGAAGGCTTGCTACCATTGGCCTTATGGAGTCAAGAATGAGTAGTATTAGTGATAGTGTTTCTTCACATGGAAGCTAAGGCAGATAGAGGTTTTTAACAGAGATAATTCATACACACAACATAGGAAAACACAGTCATTTCACCACTAAAGGAAGTCAAAGCATAATATTATGAATTCTGAGTAATAAGAGATGAAATATACTGTAAGTGATTAAAAATGAAGATACAGATCAATAAGACATCAAAACCCTCATGAGAATCTCAGGTCTGGAAGTAGAATGTCACTTTTGTATTACTGAAAATGGATGAAACATACAAGAAACAATTAGGTGCAATATTCTCCAACCTTTTGCTTCTTCAATGTTTTGTCTATAAATAGACATTCTTTACAATGTGGATGATCTACCTAGATGGCTAGATCTTCGAATTCTACTCTTACACCTATCATAACTTAAATCACTAGCTTAAAACAAAAAACTAATAGCTATCCTTAAAGAAAATAAAATCCTAATAGGGCTCTATCTCCTATTTATTACATTCCTTTATCCTATTAGTGAAACATTTACATAATGCTTACATCATGAATGTCACATGCTTGAATGACAAATGACCCTAGTTCACCACCACTTTACATCTTTAAAACAGTCCTAGATTTGTGGAACATAACCCTGCTTTTTAGGAATGGATGATCTTCATCTTTAAGACTGGTTTGACTGATGAGCTGGCTGTGTGGTACTCTCTTTGAGTCATGAATATCTGAAAATAAGGTCCACTGACATGCTGGAGGTCTCTAGCTGGAAAAAAAATGCTGTTAAGATGCTCAAAATCCTTCAAAACTTACTCTCTACGAAAAGAGGGCAATTTTAGGCAGTTTCATAGCAAGTTTTAGTAGCATAGGAAAAATGGCTTTTCCATATATCTTCTTGACTTCTTTGTTGTTCCAACACCTTCATTATGCTATGACACCTTGCAAACCATCAATATCCCTCTATAAAACATGCCAAAACTGATTTTCCAAGAAAAAAATCACCTACAGGAATTTTCGTAGCGTATTTTTGGCCTCAAGCCTGAGGTACGCTATGAAACTGTGTAAGAAACCAAAAAATGTTGTTTTAAAGGTGGTCTTCAAAAATTGTTCTCCAGCTGCAAAATTTTGACTCTATACATGTTATGAACCTCCTAAAACATATTCCATCTTAACTTATTACTCCTGTGGTGTTTCCTCCTCATTCACAATCAATTGACTAATGGGCTCTTTTACCACAGTCATCTTCAATCCTTTCTTTTCCAACTCCATATGAATCAAATCTAATTACTCCTGAAGATCCTCTACTTTGTCCTTTAAAGCTCTGTTTTTGGATTGTAAGTGAAAATTCATCCTCCTAACATGCTTAACCTCCCCTCTTAATGGTTGAGTTCATTTAATCAACTTCTCTGTATTGTCCAAGGTTTTTGAAACATTCGTGACTTGATATTTCCATATTTTCCTCATTTTCTCAAACTGAATTTTCTCAACTCTGTGTTTCTTTGCCTCTTGCTTCAAAACTGATATATCCTTACCTGCCTCCTTCAACTTCTCTTTAAAGGTTTCAATTTCTGATTTTTCACTAATTTTCTCTTTACCCTTTCTTTGTTTGATAAAAAACTTTTCTTTGTAGGTGAAGACAAATCTATGATGCTTGGTGGCTGGGTAGTTTCACTGATCTTCTCAATCTCTTTTCTACTTTCCATGACCTTCATTGCACGTCTGGTCATTGGCTTCCTAGGCTGAAAAATCAAACTAGCATCATCACCTGCAAACTCTAATTTTTTAGTTGTCTTACCTTTCTTCAACTTTCTTCCTCCACCTTAAATGTCTTCAGCTTGCACAATGGGTGATTCTTCAATGTCAATTGCATGCAAGATGTCCGTTAAGTTTCCTTTAGCCACTATTTGGCTCCTGGTAACTCTCTTGCTGCCTTGTTTGCTAATTGTCTGCTTTTTTTTTGCAGGTGTTGTTTTAGGCGTGTCATTCTTCTGCAAAGGCTCTGCTTCCATGCTCACTGGTTCTAGAGGAGATGATCTATTCTCTTCTTCAACTTCCTCTGCCATAGCTGGTGATGAATTTTTTCTAGGTTTGGAGGCTTTCTTAGAAGTAACAGAAGCAAGTCCATAACTACTCATGAATAAAAAGGAAGTCCAATCTCTGTCTAATATGTTCAATTCCTCTAACACCAACAATTTAATCGAACCATGATGAAAAAGAGAAGTTTCATTGCCATCTATTTTTATTTGAACCTTATCTGACATTTTTCCTAGACTTTTGTATAAATAAAAAGGAATGTCAAGTGACCTCTTACCCAAAAAATGTAGCAGAAGCCTAAGGTGATAGGAGTAGACCATGTGAAACCTTCCTTCATAGGTAAAATACTTATGGATGATCATCAACAGCTTTGAATAGTTGTCCTTCGTGAAATTATTAGGTATAGTATTTGTCAGATAAATTTAAAAATGTTCTTGCTTCATGAACTCTCTGCAATATTGCATTGTGAACTTGATGCCTTTAAACCATTGCTCCCTGCCTCTAGGTATTCCTGTTGCTATTAAGATGCTCTTAGGTGTCACTACAAGGTTCATAATTCCCAGTTTTGAAGTTGTTCTTGTGAATCTAGCAGCAAAATCCTTGGAAACCTGTAGATGAAAGCCTTGTAACCTATGACAGAATTGCAAGGAACCAGTTCTTCTGAAAACCTCCATGCCAGTCGGGTCTTCATTGAGAAATTTCATGTCCAATGGGCTCATACCTGTGGCAATGACCACCTTTGTTTGTTTCCCTTCTTGCAGCCATGGGTGCTTTATATCATCACATCCTCGCTTACTTGATGACACCTGCTGTTAGCCCCCTATGAATTTTTTGACAAGAAAACACGGGGCTAAAATGTTTTTTGGAGCCTTCAAGGAATGCATTTCCTCTGAAAACACATCATCCTTGAAAACCTCCTTACGCCTTTTCCCTTTGATGAATCCTCACCACTGTTCCCAGTTTTAAAGGCCTCCATTTTCCTTTTATCTCATCCCCACTAAGCCTCTGTTTTCCTCTCCTTGTTCCCCCCTTTTAATTCCTCATGAACCCTTTATTTCCCCTACCGTTACCATCTTTTGGCCTTAAAACGCATTAAAAATAGGCCTAAGACCCACGTTCATCGATGACAGGCCTAACCCCTTTCGGCCAGCCCCCTAACCACTTACCCTCCATAAGCCCGAGTGCTAAGACCAAGTGCTAGTCCAAGGTGCCAATCGCATTGGAGAATCGGAGCGAGACATGCTTTCCATTGTAAAGCCAAAAGTTCCAATGTGATGGTGTTATAATCTGTCGGATTTTGAGTTGATTTCCACCATTGATTGAAATAGATCCAACGGTCATTGCAAGTCCCATCACGCTCGCATCTCCCTTTCGTCACCCCTCTGATTGCATGCCCACCATCAATTCACTTTTAATCCGATGGCCCTCACATCTTCGCTCCGATCGCAATCGCAATGCTTAAGTTGTGCCATCCTCCATCCATCCTGATTTTCAATGCTCTAATTAGATCGTAGCTGCCCATTTCCCATGATCTAACGGCCCAGGTTAAATCACCCTCTGCCATTGCCGGGTCCCACTACGTCGGCCCATTTCATCGCATCTTTGCTCATTACCTTTGTAATATACCTGCATTGAACTTTAATGTTCCATATTAAAGTTTATTTCATTTCTCCACTTCGCTGCATACTAACACTTCCACTACAGCCATTGTTTTCGTAGTCACGCCACCATCCCTCCAGGGCTTAAAATCATTCTTCTGCCACTACCCTAGATTTTATAATTGGTTTGTTTTATTGTGCAGGGTTTTCACCAGAGTGGTATTTCACTCTGTTTCTAATAATCGCAGTCACTATGGTCAGTGAAACAACAAAGACAGATTAAGCGGATTAAAGCCAGTTAATTGAATATTCAACACCTAATCCCGGGGTCAAAGGATTAAGGCACAGTCCGAAGATTAAAAAGAGCACATGAAACAAGCCATATCCACTCGCAGCATCAGCAGTACGTTTTCTTAGAATAGTACAACCTCAACAGAAGTCTCCATGCCACCCCGAGCTCCCAAAGGCCATCTCACTCATACAAAACTTCCAAATACTGTCAAGGCAACAAAAATGGAGGTATGGAAGCCCAGAAGACCTTCAGCCACCTTACTTGCTTCAGAAGACAAAACAGAGAGCCTTACAGCCAGAAAGAACTTCGAAGAAACATCAGAGGTCAAATCCGAACTAAAAAAGACTCCAAACCAGACCACCAAGTACAGCGCAGGGAAATTAAGCAGAGTGGGCACGAAACACCTCCTCCACTCCATCTAAATGGATCGATTTAATGTGTATCACCTACTCCTGCTATCCATTTCTCCTATAAAGAATCCCAGAGAACATTTTGTAAAGGGTTGGATTGCGTTATTGTTGTTCTAGCTATAGGGATTCATTTTTGACTGTTAGAAATAGTTTTGGGAGAGAGTAGCAGAGTAGTCTGTAATGTAGTAGGCTGGGAGGAGAAAGTTTGGACTGTAATCAGCTATTGAGCTCAGTGTATGTGACTGGTTTTGCATCAATTAATCAAGCAAATTTCACAGGATCCTGGTCTATTACTATGGGTGATGTTTTCTCTTTACATTGTTTTATTACATTTTTCCATGTCGTTCATTGGTATTCTGGTACGCATCAGAAATATAACATAGGATTTTCCCATGCATGGTACCCTATGTTTCTACTCTCCCTACCTTTAATGTTTTTTTCTCATAGTAAAACGAAGAGAAAATTCATGTAATTTAACCAGTGTAGCAATTGTTATTCACTGCTAGCTGATGTGTGAATTCGGGGTTTGGTGCTTGGTTGTTCTTGTTTGGGTTCAACCTAGAGGATTTGGGATATCGGGGATTTAGTGTAATCCCTATCCACTGGGGTCCTTGTTTGACATATTGACCTATCTAAGATCTCGTGAACCGGTGTCGAAGCATTGAAGGTTGAAAGTCCTTCTATGATCTCAGGCCTAGTTCTGTGTTCAAATTTTATTTGTTTCTCCTTCAAGAGTATGCCGAAGCAGATCTGGAGTTAGATGACCTCTGGTCTGATCTCAAGCTACCCTTTGTGTCTCTTCATTACTCTCCTTATTGTTCCATTCCATCATCTATCTCAAAGATCCTTTAGTATAGACGATGTGCCCTATGAAAGCATTGGCTAGTTGTTTGCAAGTAATCTCCTTTCATGACTCCATAGCCCAATGGATGGCACAATCTTAAGCTATCCTCTTTTTCCGAAACATCATACTTCTCTGCTCCTTTCTTACCATTACCTTCTCAGTCTATGATCTCATCACCAACCCAATAACCAACCCAATGATTTTAAACCTACTCTTCTTTGTACGTCATTTTCTTCTATTTGGACTTCTTGTAGTAGTTTCATTACTGGAACTCCTAGAGAGGTTGGGAAAATGGCGTCAACACCATAGACTAGCTGGTAAGGGGACATACCTATGGAATTCTTGGTAGTTAATCTATCAGCCCATAAGGCGTGCACTAGTTTCCCATGCCATGCTTTTTGATTTTGTTCCAGAAGTTTTTTGATAATGTTGACAAGGCTTTTGTTAGAAGACTCGGCTAAACCATTACCTTGAGGGTAATAGGCTGTGGAATTCCCTAATGAAATATGATACTTGTGACAGAAGTCTATCATTTTCTTGGAAGAGAAGGCAGCGGCGTTATCTGTAATGATTTTCCTGGGACAGCCAAATCTGGATAGGATATTGGTTTCTAGGAATGTGATGATGACTGAATCGGTGGCGTTCCGAGATGGTATGGCTTCTATCCATTTGGTAAAGTAATCAGTGGCTGTGAGGATCCATTTATGTTGAGCGGAGGAGGAGGGGTGAATTTCCCCAATGAAGTCTAGACCCCATTGCTGGAAGGGTCCTTCAACTATGATGGGGTGTAAAGGCAAAGGTAGAAGCTTTTTCTTGCCATCAAAAAATTGACATTTATGGCAGGTCATGACCAGTTTGTGAGTATCAGGGAACAAGGTGGGCCAATAATAACCGGCTCTAAGGATTTTGTTTGCAGTAGTTTTCCAGTAGAGATGACCTCCACATTCCCCTTCATGCATTTCCCGCATGATTTTCTCTGCATCAGGCTCAAGCAAACATTTAAGTAGCATACCAGTAGGATTCTTCCAATACAGAGAACTATCTATAATGCAAAACTTTAAAGATTTTTGTTTGAGGAACCTTGCTTTTGTTTTTGACAAAGACGGAGGAGCATTCATATAGGTTAATACATAGAGAATGTTTGCATACCAAGGTGAATCCAAAAATGTTTGATTTATAGGGGGAAGTGCACACTCTTCTTGTTCTTCTAAAGCATCGACAAAATTTATATCTAAAGCTTGAAGGTTGGTTTCAGCCATTAATCTCGCGAGTCCTTGTCCTTTAACTAGTTTAGTAGGCCTGATTTCTAGATCATACTCTAAGATGATAGCAATCCACTTTCCCCTTTTACCATCGGGATCTTGGTTGAGAATGTCCTTGACGACAGTATTAGGGACGAAGGCTATGACATGAGAATGTAAGATGTAGACTCGGAAATATTTTAGTGCCTTTACCAATGCGAATGCCTGTTTCTCCATGATGTTATATTTCAAGGGAGCATCTCTTAGGGACTTGCTAAAAAAGGCAATGGGTTGCTCTTGTCCCGCCGCATTCTTTTGCAACAATACCACAGCTATTGTATGTTCTGAGGAAAATGATAAAATGTAAAAATCTTTAGTAAAGTCAGGGCTTATTAATACAGGTGTTTCAGTTAAGGCCCTTTTAATCAGTTCAAAAGATTTTTTGGCTTCTAAAGTCCATTTAACTCCGACCTCCTTTATTAACATATTTGTAATCTCTTTTAGGAGCTCAGCAAGATTTGGAATGAATCTTCTTAAGAAATTTATCTTGCCGATAAAGGACTGTAACTCCTTTATGTTTCTGGGGTGACTTATCTGTAAAATACCTTCGATTCTCTGGGGGTCTATTTTAATTCCTTCTTCCGAAATAATGTGACCTAGGAGTTTTCCTTCTTCTAGACCAAAAAATGTTTTCTTGGGGTTTAGGGACAAACCATACTTCCTGCATTTGTTGAAGACCTTTCTTAAGTGAGCTAGGTGTTCTTCGTCAGATTTAGAATATACTGTTATATCGTCGAGATATATGACTATGAAAACACCTATGTCTTCTGAGAAGGCTATGTCCATGGCTCTTTGAAATGTGGCACCAGCATTCATTAGTCCAAAAGGCATTTTAACGTACATAAAAGTGCCCCAGGGGGTGGTGAAAGCTGTTTTATGCTGATCGGTAGGATAAACCAATACTTGGTTATAACCAGAAAAACCATCAAGCAATGAGATTCTTTTGGCGCCTACGACCTTCTGAAGTATGTGGTCCATTTTGGGCAGAGGGTAGTTATCTTTCAGACATGCCCTATTCAAGTTTCGGAAATCTATGCAAAGTCTGATTTCACCGGTCTTTTTTCTAACTGATACTAAATTTGAGACCCACTCAGAGTATCGGAGAGATACTATTATACCGGCATCATACATTTTTTTAATTTCTTTTTCAACCAATGGTAATAACACTGGGTTTATCCTTCTTAACTTTTGTTTGAAAGGTTTTTGATTTTCTTTGAGGGGAATTTTATGTTGGATGATGCTGGTGTCATATGATTTTAAATCTTGGTACCCCCATGCAAACACATCTTTAAATTCTTTGAATAGATTTATGTACCTTTGTTTTATGTCAAGTGGGAGGGTTTTGGATAGTTTAATGTTTTTAGGCTCTTCTGGATTTCCTATGTTGTATTCCTCTATGTCATCCTCTGTAGATTCCATTTTAGGCTTTTTGGCCACATCATTAAAGTCAAACAATTCCTCTAAGGGTGCGAGCCCTCTAGGTATGGTGTCATTTTCGCAGTGTAAGACTTCAAGTTCTCTTTGCTCAATGTCTTCTTCTATCTCCCTGTCACATGGATGGTCTACCAGGTTTAGATTGGTCCACAAAGGTGGGTTTAGTTCTTGGTCTTGACTTATGTTGGTTTTCCTCTCTTCATTTCCTGAGTTTGTTTTGGTTATCTCAAACTCATTTTTAGATTGGAGGAAATCATCAATTTGATCATTATCTTGGAATACTTGCCAATGGTCAAGATTATCTGGTATAGTAGGGCGGTGTTTCACTTGGATGTCATATTGCTCACTCATACATGGTATTTGGCTAGTGCTTGCAGCAAAGGCGAGCTCATTTGCCAGACGGTTTTGAATCCTAGGGATATAGGTGAGTTCATATTTTTCAAAAGTTTTGAGGATATCCAAAGCTGCATTCCTATATTCTCTCAGTCTTGGGTTCTTGGCTGAATATTCACCTTTGATTTTCTTAATTACAAACTCTGAGTCCCCTTGAGCTGTTATTCTATTGGCACCTAAGTCTCTAAGCATGTGTAGACCAATGAGAAGGGCTTCATATTCCGCAATGTTATTTGTACATTGGAATTCTAATCTGAAAGAATGACCTTCCTTAGTGTTGTGTATCCGGATGCCTGCTCCTGAACCTGTCTTGCCACAAGAACCATCAAAGCTTATACTCCAAAGAGTTTCCTTTTCATATATGATACTAAGCTGTTTCTCAGGTTCCTTGGGACTTTGGTCATCAATTTCTTCACTCAGTAATGGTTTGGATATGTATTTATTTTCTTTTATCTGCTTGTGTATATCACCTTCATTGTATAAGATAAAAGAATCTAAATTGGAATGAATGGAATAGATGGGGGTATTGTTTGGCTTATCTCTGTTGCTAACCATGTATTTCATGCGAGCCTCCCGGTATCGTCTCCTAGTTTGGTTGAAAACCGGAATAGTAGCGAATGACATATCCATTTGAAGGCTACCTTGTATTTTGGCAGACCAGGCTCTTGATAGTAGCATTCCATACTTGGGTGTGATGTCAGCCACTACCACATCCATGACTAAGTTTTTGGCTGGTAGTTGTGTTAGGGAAAATTCTAGATTTTTTATCAGACCTACACATTTGACCTGGCTTGAGTCGAAAGAATACAGGTTTTTGTAAGGTTGGGTCACCTCCAGACCTAAGTTTTCCATGACTGCTTTAGGCATGAGGTTATGGGAGGCACCGGAATCTAACATGGCATTATGTAATATTTTGTCCCGGATGTTCATGCTTATGTAAAAAGGAGAAATAGATCCTTCTTGATATTCACCTTCTACTTTAGGGCCAAATAAAAGCTCAGGTTTGTCGTCAGTTAGATTCAAGGTATCAGCTTTGTTCTCTAGGTCAAATACCTTGAAAATTTGAGATCTATACCTATCTATAGTTACTAGCTCTGTAAGGGGTATGGTAATTTTTATTTTGGAAATTTCCCCTTCGAAACTAAAAGGAGTGGGTAGCTTGGGCAGATTTGTTTCAGCTTTCTCAGACATAACCTTTTCTATGTTCTTAATTTGCTCACTTTGGCTCGGGACTTCTTTTGATACGGCCAACTTTGGGGTTTCTGTAGAGGTACTAGGAATATCTAAGCTAATACTTGTCTGAATGGCCTTACCTTTGTTTTGGTCAACCCTTTGGGCCTTAATTTTTCTTTTATTCATGGTCTCATTTAGGGTTTTATCAGGGACTTTGATATGGTCAGGGCTATTCTTTTTGGGATGGTTTTGGTTTTTTCTGCTTCTAAGATTATACTTCCGGTGAGCTTCTATAATGGCATTTTGAAAGTCTAAGGCAGGATCATCGGGATCTTCATAGTTGGTCTCATCCTGGTTAGGAGAACATAGCTCTTGTTCTTCTGCAGTGAGGTATACCTCGCTTTCATTATCAGATCCTACGAGATTCAGATGACCTTCATCCAGAGGTTCTGTCTCCCTATCATCTTCTTCTACATAGTTTTCATTGAATGGTGGCCTGATCTGTTGGTCATTTTCCCTTGGTCTGTTTTGGGGCTGTTCCCTCCTAAATTTTTGGTTTCGGTTTCTGATTGGAGGGTTTGGCTGGTTGTCCCTAACAGGAGATTTTTCATTGATCTTTTCCCACATTTTAGCCATGGATTTGACTAAGTCATCTATTCTGGGATCTAGGGAAGGTGATGAAGTGGAGACCTCATCTCTATATGTGACCTTTCTTTCTGATCTAGTCCTAGCTCTTTTTTCAGCTAAGTTGGCATATGCTTTTATAGCTATTTGTTGCATTTCCTCCAAGGTAGGGGGATCTTTGTCTCTCAAATGATATGTCATGTCCGGATCAAAACCCTCGGGAAATTTTGCCAAAGCTAAACCAAGTGGAGGTTTGAAATGAGGTGGGAGGGATTTATATACACTGTTGAACCTAGTACAGTAAGCTTGGACACTTTCCCCATTTTCCCGTTTTAGATTGTTATATTCTGACAGGATTTGAATGGGGTTTCTTCGGATTTCCCACCTATTTCTGAAGATTTGATGTAGTTCTGGGATATTATGGATGTTGTTTGGAGCTAAGCTTTTGAACCATGCTTTGGGTTCACCACCAAGACTTTGGGCAAATATTCTCATTCTGACAGTCTCGTCTTGTACCTCTAGGTATTCATAAGCATCAGTCATTCTACTTATATGCTGTTGAGGTGTGGTGGTATCTTCTCCAGTAAAGTGTGGGATTTTGTCTTGATATTTGTTTGGGAGAGGAGCTAAAGGTGGCGGCAACACCAAAGGTGCGTACCAGGCTGCCATGACTGGAACTAATGGATGATGTACAAGATGAGGACTAGTAGGCTGAAATGAAGTGGTTTGAACAGGTGTAGCGGATGAACTTGGACTAGTGATATGGTTTTGAGCAGATTTAGGATGATAGGAGCCAAATTGATAAAGAAGCTGGAAATCAGGAGGAGTGGTGGGTGAAGCTTCTCTAATAGGACTTTGTGGTGGGTTCAGGGGTTCAAGATCGTCGAAGTTTATCTTACTATATGATTTGCTTCTGGGAAGAGTTTGTGATGACTCTAGCTCAAAAGGTGAATCTAGTAGGATATTGCGAGTTTTAGGTACAGATCTTGTTCTACGGATGGATCTATCGGTCGCTAGATGATCAGTTTCAGAAGCTTGCCACAGAATCTTCTCTGGGTCATCTACTATGATAGGGGGATTTGGGTCTGGATGGGATCTGGTATTGATTCTTCGTGAAGCCATATTTTAGATCCAGGGTTCAGAGAGAATGGTATTGGTGAATGTTTTGGATGAGTGATTTTTCTAAAGTTATACTAAGGCGAAGGATGGTCAAAAATAGAAGGGATGGATTAGTGGAGTCGCCAGGTGGAAATGGATTGTTTTTGTGAAGATAACTATGGTCCACCACCAAGACTAATCTGAGAATGTTTTGGATTTTCTGAATTTATGTGCAGCCTATGGTTTGTTAAAGTATCCTAGACTTGTTTCAACACTTTGCTAGGGTGATGAGAACAAAAAGAGTTTACTCTAAAAAATGAGTTTATGGACTGCTTGCTTGTTTATGGTACCTAAAGGACCAAAAAGTCTATAAGAGTTTGTTGGACTATTATGAACTCAGTGTCCCACCATCTCCCGCTATGTTAGTGAGCGATGGGAAAGGTTTATCGGATAGTAACCTAGAGTTTTTGAAAAGTAGTAAGGCTTACTAGAAGTTTAGTGGAGTCGCCAGGTGGAAAATCAGTTTTTTGAGATATATTTGTATGGTCCACCACCAGAAATGTCAAAGCCAATCTAAAGGAGTGTTTTTGGGGTTTTTATGAGTTTTATGTGCAGCCTAGAATGTAAGAGTGTTATAAACCTGATTCATCACTTTGCTAAGATGGTGAAGCAGAGAGTTTACACTAAATGATTCTAGGGGCTGATGGTTCAAGTTTAAAATTTGAAGGAATAAGGAGTCTATAAAAGTTTGCTAGACTATCATGAACTCAATAGGTCCCACCGTGATCGCCATTATGTTAGTGTGGCGATGAGGTGGCAAAATCAGATGGTATTCTAAAATTTAGCAAGGTAGTAAGGCCTACTGGAGGCTAGTGGAGTCGCCAGGTGGATTTTCAGTTGTTTTGAGGTATATGTGTATGGTCCACCACCAATACTGACAAAAACCAATCTGAGGGAGTTTTTTGGGGTTTTTCTGAGTTTTATGTAGTCCTGAGGTTTGGAAGAGTGTCCTACAGCTGAGTCATCATTTTGCTAGGATGGTGAGACAACCAGATTCTACTCTTCTAAGTTTGAATGAGATTTTGAGAGTTCCTAAGGGATACCTAGGATGTTTTGACTCAAAGTCCCACCGTGATCGCCATTATGTTAGGGTCCCGTGATTTGGCCAATTGGCTAGCCAAATGACGATGTAACATCAAACCAAGCTTTGGAGCCCAAGGACCTAGCCTTCCTGGACTCAGAGAGGGCTCTCTCTATATGTGTAAAAGATGTCGGTGTGTTTACTTGCGATGTTATGATATTAGGCTAGTTATGAAGTGTGTTTTTTGGTTTTTTTAGTTTTTAAGTTTGTGAGGGATGAAACTGATCAAATACATAAACTGGATGACAAGATGTAGATAAATTGGGCTATGGGGTCAAACAGATCAAGGAAGCTATGAAGTGATGATGTAAAGCTGCTGTAGGGCCGATTTGATTCACAGTAGAAGGGATCTCTGGGCAAAATGGGTTAAATGGACAATAAGTTGGTGAAAGACAAGGGATTTCAAATGCAAACTAGTTAATAGCAGACATAAACATGTAATAGCAAGCCATTAATCATGCTAGGAATAACTACAAGCTAATCAATACATAGAAATCAAACATTCCAGCCATACATAGAGGTATAAGACCCTCTAACTTCAGGAAATAGCTATCAGACTTTGGGAAAACACATGAGACAAAATAACAACTCATAAACTATGCCAGAATGCCTAAACATAGTCTCTAAGTCATTGGGCACTTGGACAAATAAGTTTTCATAGTTTTAGGCAAAGGGCTAGATCGGGACTAGGCCTCTTTGGTTCAACAAAATGATCAACAAATCAGTCAAAGAGAAAGTTTTATGGACAGAACTATGGGCAGCTGATAGGTAGGTAGGGCAAACCATACATCCTACTCAACATACATGGAACTGATGAATAAAACTTAGCAACAATACCTTAGATTACTAAAGAGCAGCTAAGAATTATTTAGCATAACTAAGGGAGAAGAAAACATCAAGCTATGAAGATTCAGGGATTTTGAGGTGCCTCCATGGGCATGTCTCAAAATCAATCTTTACTGATCTATAGCGGCAAGAAAAATGAAATATGAGTGAAAACTAGAAGACAAAACAACATTAAGAAGCACTATACCATTCTACCATGTCAAGGAATCCATCAACAAGCCTTCAACATTCCTCAAAAGAATCCAAGAGGCAATCCAAACATCATAACTCAAGTGTATTCTTCAAAGCTCATATGACCAATGCATTAATTCTTCTCTCAAGTTCAGCCTCTGATTTACAATGAGAACCATGGGATAAATAGGCTTGAGGGAGGAAAACCTCATGGAGCAACTAGCTATCCCATTGGCCAAGTCAAAATATCTAAACTTGTCCTTGAGGCTTTGCAAAGCCCAAGGCACAAAATATCTAATAAAATATCTAAAAAATTGCTAAAAACGGAAATTATATTGACTTTACATGATTTTCCCATGATAAAAATCGCCTAACGCACATTTGGGAAAAGCAGATTTTTGGAGTTCAAAAATTGCAAAAATACTTCATATTTATGCCTGAAAAAGGTCCCCTGACTTGCTGGATGCAAATGGAAGCCTTCCCGATGTCGAAATGAGACTCATGATGGCTCGTTCGAAAGCTCTCTATGTCTGCTTTCCAATGCAAGTGGAATCACCTCAATCTAATCTCTGAAAGTCCCTCAAAACTGTACCTGTGTGCAAAAACCCAGAAAATAGCAGGCTGCTGATATGGCGGGCAGAATGTGCAAAATGAGGCTGTTTTCGCCAATTTGGAGGGGCGAATGATCTTCAAATGCCCTGAAAATCGCTGGAGAGCTGCTCATGAAATTATGGAATCCATTGGTATCACCCTCCTCCCTTGACGACTCATCAAACTGAAATGGCGCATTTATGAGTTTTTGGCGAAAACCCCAAAAATGCCAAAAAACAAAAAATTTTCGAAACAGACCCAAAATTGGCATGCATGACCCTCAAAGGTCCATAGAGACATGCTCCGAAGCTGAAGCCAAAATATCGAGGGCTGATGTGCTTTTTGCTTCTTTCCGTGCTAGGCGCCTCTCCTTCAATTTCTTCATTTTTTCTTGTGCCACCTTCAATTTGCGCCTGGCAAATTGATTTAGCTTCTGAAAGTGAAGAGTTCTCTTTCTCTGTAGCTCAAGATCCCTGTTTTCCTTCTCAAGCTTTGTTTCCAAATGCTGGTTGGCCCTCTCAAGCCATGCTTCCTTGTTTTCCTCAACTTCCTGTTCAAAGAGAGCAGTGAGAGGAAAGGCTTCGAATTGAGCTTGTTCTTCTGCTCTCTGTTTTTCCAAGGCTTTTCTAAGCCCGATGGTCCTAGGCCTCTTTCGCCTAGGTTGGTCCTCTTCCTCTTCATCATCAAACTCGCCAATGAGCTCTTCAATCTTTACTTGCGCCTTTTCTGCCTCCTTTTTGTACTTGATCGCCCTTGCTTCGTGAATAGCTACATGAAACTTCATTTGTTTGTTCTCAACCTCCAAGAAATGATTGAAATTCCTTGCCCTTTGAAGATATTCTTGTAACACCTCAATTTGCCCTTCTTTGTGAATGAGGAGGTTTTCAAGGATGCGTGCCTCATTATCACTGTCATCGCTTGGGATAGGGATGACAGCTGATTTACCTCCATGCTTGGCACTTTCTCCAACTGCACTTTTGCCTTTGAAGGCCAATCTAGCGCTCTTTCTCCTTGGCAAGCTAGAAGTTGTCTTTTTGGGAAATTTCCTCTTTTTAGGAACAATTTTGGTCACTGTCAAGGAGGCAGCTTCAGCTTGCTGTCCTTCCTCAACATCCTGTCCAGCTTGTGGCTCAAAAGATGCTTCAATTGTTTGCTCAACCTGCTGCTCTTCAACCTCTGTCTGCTGTTGTTCCTCTTCCTGTACTTGCTGCTGTTCATCAACCTCTAGCTGTTGTCCCTCTTCCTGAATTTGATGATGTTCATCAACCTCTAGCTGCTGTCCAATGATATCCAACTGCTGCTGTCCCTCAAAATCTGGCTGCTACTGCTCATCATCTTCCTTTTCTCCCTGTGGCTCACTACCCTCTCCTTCTCCCTGTTTACTTGGCTGCCCAGTGATCATCTTGAGTTTTTTAGGGGTAGGCCTACTAGATAAAGGCACTGGGCGATGAACAGGCTGAGTAGGAGACACATGAACAGGAGGGACAGTGGCGAAATCGGCATGGCTAATGAATGAATCCCGTGAAACCCCTTTCTTCTCCAGCTGGTGTAAGAAGATGATTTTGATCAAGGAATGGTGAAAGAGAGAAGGGATTTGCTGAGGTGGAGTTTTCTTTTGGACAGTAGCTGCCATTTTCTCTATGCTTTTGGACAAAAAGTATGGAAGGTTTAATTTCCTGCTTCTAGTAAAATGCATCAACAAGCGAACATGATAGGCAAAAATTTGGCTAAACCTCCCTTCACAAGTGAAATATCTCATTATGGCCTTCATCAGTGGAGCATAACTATCAAGAAGATAGGATAAAGGGAAAATAGCAGTGATGGTTTCCCTATGTTCAGGTTTGATGAAAGGTTTATAATCCTCCAGATCAAGATGCGCTTGCTTAAACCACTTTTCACCATGATACGGGATCTTGGTAGCCTTGGATACATACCTTGGGGAGATTTTGAAGTCAAGACCTGCTAACTGGAAGTGTTTGTCCTTGAATCTCAAAGCGCACAAATGTGTAAGTGGCGAGAAACTCTTGACTTCCTCTATCCTCTGACAGAAATCAAGACAACCTACTTCATGGAAATTGAAAAGCACTGAGGGATGAGCATTGATTTCTTCTATGGAGATAGGTTCATATCTCTTATGTTGTCCGCCTTTGTGATCTCGTTTTGGGGGCATTCTGACTTTGAAACAAGCTTTGGAAGAGGCAAACTGCCTTCACTATATGAGAAATGCTCTGCTGGATTGAAACAGGCCACCAGACTGTTTGGACAGATATGGACGCTGTGGTTTGGATGAAATGCAACAATGCTTCCTTGAATAAGCCCCCTCTACACTTCCTAAAAATGGTCCTTCAACTCTGGATATACTTCAGTTATGTAACCCTTTTAACAATGGTACCATGTGTAATAAACTGCTTTGTAGATTCTCTGTGCACAGTCTTGAATAATCACCCCTCTTGTGACTTTGTTAGAGGCCAGCTTACACTTGTATTTGTGTCTTCAAAACCAAGCTTCAAAAATAATAACCCTGCTCTTTAGGTCATTTACCTTGAAAAATACCTCTGTTAGCAGATTTCTGTGAAGACCACACAGTGGAAAGAAAGGAGACCTTTTGGTTTAGGTGAAAAATTAGCCCATAGTGTTAAGGAAAACACCTTTCACTTGTGACTTTTTGAGAAGTCAAACACCGCCTTTATACCTCTGCCTTTAATGTAAACTTGATCATCAACAAATGCCCAACCACTAACAACCCTGCCTTCTAGAAAAAGGCCCTGTTTCACCTTCAGAAAAACTCTGTTCAACAATCTTCAGAATGATACAATGTAGTGCAATGAAAAAACAGACTTAGTTTAGGTGAAAAATCAGTGTACAGTGGTTTAGAAGACACATTCTCTGCTTCAGCCAGGAACTATTTTCAAATTTGTGAGTTAAAATAGTTCATCAACACCTATATACCCCTGCCTTTGATGTCAAAATCCACCATCAACAACTTCTGTCTTTTACTATGCTGTTTTACTTTTGAAAATCTCTGTCAATAAGTCTTCAACATGATATAATATGGTTTCGGTAAAAACAGACCTAAGTTAGATGTATAACCAATGCACAGTGGTTTTTGGGAAAAATACTCTTCTGCTTGTGAGTCTAGGAGGTCAACACAATACCTGTACCTCTGTCTTAATCTTAACTTCAAACACCAACAACTCTGCCTTTTAATGTGCTGTCATCTTTGGAAGCTCTCTGTCAACAAACCTTCAGTAGTGAAATACAGTGAAATAGGGGCAGATCTCTAGAAAAGGCTTGTTTTGATAAGTTTTTTGATACCCTGTTCTTTAGAAATGACCTTCCCTCGAAACATATCACATCAACAGTTCTTCAAAATGACACCATTCAGTGAAAGAAAAGCAGAACTAGGCTAGGTGATATATCAGTGCACTATGCTTTTTAGGAAACACACCCTTGCCTGTGGGTTCAAAGATCTATCAATTCATCTATGCTCCTGTCTCTGATGTTAGAATTCAACCACCAAAAGCCTCTGCCCTCAGAAAAATGGCCCCTTTTACTCTCAGAATTTCTTTGTCAACAAATCTTCGGAATGATGTAATATAGTGCAAGGAGAAAACAGACCTAGTTTAGGTGGAAATCAATGCAGACAGTGGTTTTAGACAATACACCCTTTGCTTGTGAGTTTGAGAAATACACCAACAAAATATCTGCGCCTCTGTTTTTGACAACTTTGATATCAACTAACACCTCTATACCTCTGCCTCCAATTTTTAACTTCTCATCAACAAATTTTGCCTTTTTAATGTGTTGTCACCTTGGTAAACTTTCTGTTAGCAAATTCACAGTGGGAGAATATAGTAAACGAAAGGCAATCTCCTTAAGGTAGTGTGCTGTTGTGGGGGACTGTGAGGACAATTTCTCCTTTTCCAAAATGGTCAAAACCCTTTTAACCAAGCATAGTTTCAAACCACGGAACACAGGTTTTAAACTTTATTTTTTGAGATTTTCGAGCTAGGAGGCAAAGTACCTTGTGAATTTTTAAGGCGAAATCCTTTGGAGGGAATTTGAAGTGCACCGGAACCCTTCAACACTGGCGCGACAACCTCTGGAGAAAACCCGTCGCGCAGGAGAAAGGTTGTCGGGTGGACTTGTCGTGCGGTCGGGCGGCCACCTACAGGCACGTCGCGCCCACCTACAGGCACGTCGCGCCGGTGTTGAAAACCTTTGTAAAATGACGCCCAGGCACGTCGCGCCTAACTCCAGGCACGTCGCGCCGCCTTAAACCAGTGCAGAAAACTTCAATTCGCTTGAAAACACGTTGTGATGCTTGGGAGCTGCGGAAATTGGTTTTTTGAATTTCGAAAGTGACTTACTTACTTTCCTATTCCATTCTCTAAATCACACCTTCAACCTTATATCATTTTCAAAAGAACATTCTCAACGGTCATTCTTTTTTGAAGTAAAAATAGAACTTTGGTTTGATTCTTTTTCGTGGAGTTTTTGTTTGAATAACCTTTGATTTTTTAATTTCGGTACATTCAAAACTTGCCTTGGAGAGTTGCCATACTTTTGACCATCTGCAGTTCACGGACTTTTAGCACCGGTGTTAGGAGGAGGACCTCCAGCTTGTTCTTTGGGAGACATCTCATCACCAACCTTTAAACCCTAAAAAATGTCTCCATAATCTTGTGGCTATTTTTTCCACTGTGTTTAATGGGACAGATACAAGTTGCTGTATTTCTTATGACCTGCAATGTTCTTCAAAGAGGGGCATTTTTACTATAATCCTATGCTTGACAAATCACTATGCCACATCTCTCCCACTGCTTTTTCTATACTGTATCTTTGTGCTGAATCTGTCCTTTTGGAATGATAACAAGTGTGTTTGTTTTTTAAAACATATGAACAGTAGTGATTCATCACAACCAACTTCCTCTGCCTATTTATAAGATTGAATACCACTCGCCTCCTCCATCTGAAAAGACAAGCTTGGGCAATATGAAAACAGGACTCTTTTGATACATAGTCATTATTTTGCTCTGATCATTGTGTTACCTCTTTTTGCCCACAGAACCATTTCATAACTGAACTATGTTCATTGTTTTCCTCTCTTGGCGATCTTAGCAAGGAAGGGCTATTCATAATGCAACAAAACATTTGAAAGTTGTAATTTGGTATATGACATTGTCTTGTTGCTTGACCTTTCCTCAAGGAGACAGTTTTCTTTTTGGTATCAGTGGCACACATATATTCAATATTGCCTCTTTCCTACTGTAGGTATAGCCTGACAGATAGTTCTTTGAAAATAGGAGTATCAGTACCTTTACATTATCAGCACTGTCATTTATCTGTGTAGTGACCTTGTTTCAGTCTTTGGTATCCTTCCACTGCTTTCTTGTATCAATCAGTTTCAGCACCTGTAGTAGCTTTGGCCCTCTACTCATGCATGGAGGAGGCTCTTCATCGGATAAGGTGTCCGGAGGTTTTTTAAACAATTCTTTTTGAGACAGCCTTTTTCTGAAGGTGATGGTAAATAAACTACTTGGAAAACATCAGTCTTAGCACCTTCTCTTGCAAGCATCATTGTGTGTCAGCAAGAACTCTAGCCAGAGTAATACTGTCTCCCTGCACTGTCCTAAGGGTGATTTAGATATGGGGCTTGTTCATCTTATGATTGATTTACTTGATAAATAGCCTTTGTGACTATGAAGGTCAGTGCTTTCTAGAAAAGCCAAGAACTTTCTCTTGCCTGTGTAATGGCATTGGTTATCAGCTGTTCTATTTGATCTCGTGGAATAGACAGGGTACTTATGCTTTGGAATTTTCACCAATGACATGCCTTTCTTCATTTCATCAATTCACATGATTTTGAAAGTTTGAGATGAGCTCCTTTATCAGACCAAACTCTTCTTTCTTTTGAGCCAGCATATTTCAAGCTCCATTCCTGTTATGATCATCAATTACACTTATGAGACCTGAAGATATTGTTTCATTATTTCAGTAAAGGCAAACCTGAACTTTTGCAACCTTCTGATTCAATCCTGGCCTGCGCCCTCTGCTTATGTATGAAGGAGGCGCCCTAACCCTCTGCTTGTAAATGAAGGAGGTTCTGGGCCTTGACAATTTACCATTTGCTGAGACAGTGGCGACCCTTTCTTACTGTGATTTTCATGCTGGAAAGAGCTGTAAGGTCCTGATGAGTGACTTTTGTTTTGCAGCTTCATCTCAGGCTCACAATACATTTAGAAGCAGTTGTTCCTCTAACTGTAAACTCAAACATTTACTCCATGAGATGAAATATATTTCCTGTCTTTGTAGAACCATAGAACACAGTGAAAAACCTACTAGTCAGCTTGAGATTGGGCTTCATGCAGTGCTGAGACCTAGGGACTATGAGTGGCGTGACTTAAGGCTGTTTGTCAATTTCATTTGCAAATTAAGGGATCAGTCATGGTAGGTCTGCTGCAGACGAAGGCTTTTTGGCTTTTTGATGATTGCCAAAGGTGAGATGTCCTAGAACGCCACTTCCTAACATAGGGGAGACTATTGAAACAGATGTGGAATTGCTTTTTAAAGATGATGGGTAGGTCAATAAGGCTGAAGCTAGATAGGATTTTGATATGAGGTTTTTGATGTTGCCAGGGATGGACTGAATAGGTAGAAAGGCGAAAAAAGTTTTGGGAGGGTTTTCTGGATGACATATTGACATAAGGAAATCAGTTTCTAGAAAACTCAGCTGAAGATATAGTCATCACTAACATGTAAAAAATACTGATGGCTAACAGTGGCTCCATTTGGGGAGGGCAGCTCCTCGTCAGGAGGTGTCCAGAATTCAGAATTTTGGCTTATGAAGACCAGTGCCTTATCCATTGGCGCAAGATTTACCCTTCTCTTGATGTTATTTCTGAAAAGTGTCAGCATGTTTAACATCAATGATACTTCTACCTACCCCACTATCTTTCCTAACATTTTTTCTTCTGTTTGGCGCATTTGAACTAGCAGCCTTTTGACAATGCATATTTTTCTTTTTTCAAAATGAAACTATCTATTTCTACTCTTATATCTGCCGGGAGTTCAGATTAAGCTGATGAACTCCTTCATTTCTCTACCTAAAACTAGATCGACTGTCAAGATTAAGCGGTTTGACAGGATTTCATTCTCTAATCTACAACATGAAATTCAAAAATGATCAAATCAGGATTAGGCAGTCTGATTTGTCATGCATTTGCGGCATAAAAGACAAGCTGCACACAAATGTTATTTTGCAACAAAAGGAAACTAGAGAAGCGGGGCTAAGATGTACAATGTGTTTTTCATCCCTCACTTCTCTCTTTGGTTCTGTTTTAGGCATGTGGAACCAGAATCTCTCCCTAATCTAAGCTCTGTGATAAGTCAATCTTACACAATGTTGACTATCTTGGCGCTCACTAACTTATCAGCAAATAAATTTAAACATGCTCAGCTATGATTAGGCTAGATAGCTGAACAAGACATTGAAGCACTAGTAGCGGCATTTAGACTTGCTTGCTTTCCGAAAGACTATTTTTTGGAACATGGGGCATTTGTTCTATCTTCACTTGCCCTCTTTTCTGCTTTTTACTGTTTTTGACTTTCCTATCTTTTACTGTTTTTGATTTTTCCATTTTTTTAATATTTCAAACAATGGTATGTACAATGACTGAAAGTGTTTCAAACTCAAAAATGGAGTTCTTGACAAAAATAGTGTTTTAATGTCCTGCCATTCACGGGACCCCCAAAAATTTCATTCCCATCAGGTTCTTGTAAGAAGAAAACATTGTTTCCACTAACTGAGCTGATGATGTAAGGCCCTTTCCATAAATTTTCAAACTTGCCATGTTTACCTTTATCTTCTCTTCTAGAATCCCATTTTAAGACTTTATCTCCAATCTGAAAATCATTTTCCTTAGTTCTTCTGTCAAAAATTTGTTTTATTTTGTCTTGTGCTAACTGAGCCCTTTGGTAAACTTCTTCCCTGGTTTGTTCTAAATGGATAGTCTGATTTACTCTTCTTTGTACGTCATTTTCTTCTATTTGGACTTCTTGTAGTAGTTTCATTACTGGAACTCCTAGAGAGGTTGGGAAAATGGCGTCAACACCATAGACTAGCTGGTAAGGGGACATACCTATGGACTTCTTGGTAGTTAATCTATCAGCCCATAAGGCATGCACTAGTTTCCCATGCCATGCTTTTTGATTTTGTTCCAGAAGTTTTTTGATAATGTTGACAAGGCTTTTGTTAGAAGACTCGGCTAAACCATTACCTTGAGGGTAATAGGCTGTGGAATGCCCTAATGAAATATGATACTTGTGACAGAAGTCTATCATCTTCTTGGAAGAGAAGGCATCGGCGTTATCTGTAATGATTTTCCTGGGACAGCCAAATCTGGATAGGATATTGGTTTCTAGGAACGTGATGATGACTGAATCGGTGGCGTTCCGGGATGGTACAGCTTCTATCCATTTGGTAAAGTAATCAGTGGCTGTGAGGATCCATTTATGTTGAGCGGAGGAAGAGGGGTGAATTTCCCCAATGAAGTCTAAACCCCATTGTTGGAAGGGTCCTTCAACTATGATGGGATGTAAGGGCAAAGGTAGAAGCTTTTTCTTGCCATCAAAAATTTGACATTTATGGCAGGTCATGACCAGTTTGTGAGTATCAGGGAACAAGGTGGGCCAATAATAACCGGCTCTAAGGATTTTGTTTGCAGTAGTTTTCTAGTAGAGATGACCTCCACATTCCCCTTCATGCATTTCCCGCATGATTTTCTCTACATCAGGCTCAAGAAAACATTTAAGTAGCATACCAGTAGGATTCTTCCAATACAGAGAACTATCTATAATGCAAAACTTTAAAGATTTTTGTTTGAGGAACCTTGCTTTTGTTTTTGATAAAGACGGAGGAGCATTCATATAGGTTAATACATAGAGAATGTCTGCATACCAAGGTGAATCCAAAAATGTTTGATTTATAGGGGGAAGTGCACACTCTTCTTGTTCTTCTAAAGCATCGACAAAATTTATATCTAAAGCTTGAAGGTTGGTTTCAGCCATTAATCTCGCGAGTCCTTGTCCTTTAACTAGTTTAGTAGGCTTGATTTCTAGATCATACTCTAAGATGATAACAATCCACTTTCCCCTTTTACCATCGGGATCTTGGTTGAGAATGTCCTTGACGACAGTATTAGGGACGAAGGCTATGACATGAGAATGTAAGATGTAGACTCGGAAATCTTTTAGTGCCTTTACCAATGCGAATGCCTGTTTCTCCATGATGTTATATTTCAAGGGAGCATCTCTTAGGGACTTGCTAAAAAAGGCAATGGGTTTCTCTTGTCCCGCCGCATTCTTTTGCAACAATACCGCAGCTATTGTATGTTCTGAGGCAAATGATAAAATGTAAAAATCTTTAGTAAAGTCAGGGCTTATTAATACAGGTGTTTCAGTTAAGGCCCTTTTAATCAGTTCAAAAGATTTTTTGGCTTCTAAAGTCCATTTAACTCCGACCTCCTTTCTTAACATATTTGTAATCTCTTTTAGGAGCTCAGCAAGATTTGGAATGAATCTTCTTAAGAAATTTATCTTGCCGATAAAGGACTGTAACTCCTTTATGTTTCTGGGGTGACTTATCTGTAAAATACCTTCGATTCTCTGGGGATCTATTTTAATTCCTTCTTCCGAAATAATGTGACCTAGGAGTTTTCCTTCTTCTAGACCGAAAAGTGTTTTCTTGGGGTTTAGAGACAAACCATACTTCCTGCATTTGTTGAAAACCTTTCTTAAGTGAGCTAGGTGTTCTTCGTCAGATTTAGAATATACTGTTATATCGTCGAGATATATGACTATGAAAACACCTATGTCTTCTGAGAAGGCTATGTCCATGGCTCTTTGAAATGTGGCGCCAGCATTCATTAGTCCGAAAGGCATTTTAACGTACATAAAAGTGCCCCAGGGGGTGGTGAAAGCTGTTTTATGCTGATCGGTAGGATAAACCAATACTTGGTTATAACCAGAAAAACCATCAAGAAATGAGATTCTTTTGGCGCCTACGACCTTCTGAAGTATGTGGTCCATTTTGGGCAGAGGGTAGTTATCTTTCAGACATGCCCTATTAAATTTTCGGAAATCTATGCAAAGTCTGATTTCACCGGTCTTTTTTCTAACCGATACTAAATTTGAGACCCACTCAGAGTATCGGAGAGATACTATTATACCGGCATCATACATCTTTTTAATTTCTTTTTCAACCAATGGTAATAACAATGGGTTTATCCTTCTTAACTTCTGTTTAAAAGGTTTTTGATTTTCTTTGAGGGGAATTTTATGTTGGATGATGCTGGTATCATATGATTTTAAATCTTGGTACCCCCATGCAAACACATCTTTAAATTCTTTGAATAGATTTATGTACCTTTTTTTTATGTCAGGTGGGAGGGTTTTGGATAGTTTAATGTTTTTAGGCTCTTCTGGATTTCCTACGTTGTATTCCTCTATGTCATCTTCTGTAGATTCCATTTTAGGATTTTTGGCCACATCATTAAAGTCAAACAATTCCTCTAAGGGTGCGAGCCCTCTAGGTATGGTGTCATTTTCACAGTGTAAGACTTCAAGTTCTCTTTGGTCAATGTCTTCTTCTATCTCCCTGTCACATGGATGGTCTACCAGGTTTAGATTGGTCCACAAAGGTGGGTTTAGCTCTTGGTCTTGACTTATGTTGGTTTTCCTTTCTTCATTTCCTGAGTCTGTTTTGTTTATCTCAAACTCATTTTTAGATTGAAGGAAATCATCAATTTGATCATCATCTTGGAATACTTGCCAATGGTCAAGATTATCTGGTATAGTAGGGCGGTGTTTCACTTGGATGTCATATTGCTCACTCATACCTGGTATTTGGCTAATGCTTGCAGCAAAGGCGAGCTCATTTTCCAGACTGTTTTGAATCCTAGGGATATAGGTGAGTTCATATTTTCAAAAGTTTTGAGGATATCCAAAAGCCGCATTCCTATATTCTCTCGCCTTGCCTCTGGCCGAATATTCACCTTTGATTCGCTTAATTACAAGCTCTCCGAGTCCCCCTTTGAGATGTTATTCGTCATACCTAAGTCTCTACAGACCAATGAGAAGGGCTTCTATATTCCGCAATGTTATTTGTACATTGGAATTCTAATCCGAAAGAATGACCTTCCTTAAGTGTATCCGTATGCTCCTCTTCCGAATCCCTGTTTTGCCACAAGAACCATCAAAAGCTATACTCCAAAGAGTTTTTCATATATGATACTAAGCCGTTTGTGTTCTTTGGGACTTGGTCATCAATTTCTTCACCAAGAATGGTTTGGACATGCATTATTTTCTTTTATCTCGTTTGTGTATATCACCTTCATTGTATAAGATAAAGAAATCAAATTGGAATGAATGGAATAGATGGGGGTATTGTTTGGCTTATCTCGTTACAATCCATGTATTTCATGCGAGCCTCCTAAGAGAAGCTCTAGTTTGGTTGAAAACCGAATAGTAGCGAATGACATATCCATTTGAAGGCTACCTTTGTATTTTGCGTACTGTGCTCTTGATAGTAGCATTCCATACTAAGTGTGATGTCGCCCACTACCACATCCATGACTAATTTTTTGGCCGGGTAGTTGTGTTAGGGAAAATTTAGATTTTTTATCGTGGATCACACATTTGACCTGGCTTGAGTCGAAAGAATACGTGTTTTTGTAAGGTTGGGTCACCCGTACCTAAGTTTTCCATGACTCACAGTATGAGGTTATGGGAGGCACCGGAATCTAACATGGCATTATGTAATATTTTGTCCCTTTGATGTTCAAGCTTATGTAAAAAAGGAGAAATAGATCCTTCGATATTCACCTTCTACTTTAGGGCCAAATAAAAGCCTGTGTTTGTCATCGCTAGGATTCAAGGTATCGCCTTTGTTCTCTAGGTCAAATACTTTGAAAATTTGAGATCTATACCCATCTATAGTTACGTTCGTAAGGGGTATGGTAATTTTTATTTTGGAAATTTCCCTCTTCGAAACTAAAAGGGAGTGGGTAGTTTGGGCAGATTTGTTTCTACTCTTTCGTACATAACCTTTCTGTGTTCTTAATTTGCTGACTTTCGTTCGGGACTTCTTTTTGATACGGCCAACTTGGGGTTTCGTAGAGGTACTAGAAGACTTAAGCTAATACTTGTTCCGAATGGCCTTACCTTTGTTTTGGTCAACCCTTGGGCCTTATTCTTCTTTTTATTCATGGTCTCATTTAGGTTTTATCGGGGGTGGACTTGATATGGTCGTGGCTATTCTTTTTGGGATGGTTTTGGTTTTTCAAGCCAAGATTACATCAGCTTATGAGCTTCATAATGGCATTTTGAAAGTCTAAGGCAGGATCATCTGGATCTTTCATGTTTGGTCTCATCCTCGTTAGGAGAACATAGCTCTTGTTCTTCTCGCAAAGGAGGTATACTCCGCTTTCATTATCAGATCCTACGAGATTCAGATGACCTTCATCCAGAGGTTCGTCTCCCTATCATCTTCTTCTGCTAGTTTCTCATTGAATGGTGGCCTCGATCTCGGTTGGCTTATTTTCCCTTGTCCGTTTTTGGGGCCGTTCCCTCCAAATTTTTGGTTTCGTCGATTGGAGGGTTTGGCCGGTTGTCCCTTAACAGGAGATTTTTCATTGATCTTTTTCCTACATTTCCAGCTATGGATTTGACTAAGTCATCTATTCCGGGATCTAGAAGGTGATGAAGTGAGACCTCATCTCTATATGTGACCTTTCTTCGATCTAGTCCTAGCTCTTTTTCACTTGCTGGCACCGTTTATAGCTACTTGTTGCATTTCCTCCAAGGTAGGGATCTTTGTCTCTCAAATGATATGTCATGTCTCGTATCAAAACCCTCGGAAATTTTTGCCAAAGCTAAAACCAAGTGGAGGTTTGAAATGAGGTGGGAGGAGTTATATACACCGTTGAACCTAGTACAGAGCTTGGACACTTTCCCCATTTTCCCGTTTTAGATTGTTATTCTGGACAAAGATTTTGTGTCAGTTTCTTCGATTTCCCACCTATTTCTCAAGATTTGATGTAGTTCGGGATATTATGGATGGCTGCTTTTGGAGCTAAGCTTTTGAACCATGCTTTGGGTTCACCAACAAGATTTTGGGGGTAAATATTCCTTATCTCCGATGTTTCGTCTTGTACCTCTTAGGTATTCATAAGCATCAGCCATTCTACTTATATGTCGTTGGAGGTGTAGTGGTATCTTCTCCAAGAAAGGTGTGGGATTTGTCTTGATATTTGTTTGGGAGAGGAGCCAAGGTATGGAAACACCAGTTAAAGGTGTGACTGTGCCGCCATGACCGGAGCTAATGGATGATGTACAAGATGGAGTGACTAGTAGGCCGAAATGAAGTGGTTTGAACAGTGTAGCGGATGAACTTGACTAGTACATATGGTTTTGAGCAACATTTAGGATGATAGGAGCCAAATTGATAAAGAAGTCGGAAATCGAGGAGTGGTGGCAGGTGAAGTTTCTAATAGGACTTTGTGGTGGGGTTCAGTTCAAGATCGTTTCAAGTTTATCTTACTATATGATTTGCTTCGGGAAGAGTTTGTGATGACTCTAGCTCAAAAGGTGAATCTAGTAGGATATTGGTAGTTTTAGGTACAGATCTTGTTCTACGGATGATCTATCTGGCCGCTAGATGATCGTTTTCAAGTTGCCAGCTAATCTTCTCCGGGTCATCTACTATGATATGGGATTTGGGTCTGATGGATTCGGTATTGATTCTTCGTGGAAGCCGTATTTTAGATCCAGGGTTCGTAGAGAATGGTATTGGTGAATGCTTTGGATGAGTGATTTTTCTAAAGTTATACTAAGGTATGGGATGGTCAAAATAGAAGGGATGGATTAGTGGAGTCGCCAGGTGAAATGATTGTTTTTGTGAAGATAGCTATGGTCCACCACTAAGACTATCCGAGAATGTTTTGATTTTCTTCGAATTTATGTGTACCTATGGTTTGTTAAAGTATCCTAGACTTGTTTCAACACTTTTCTAGGTGTGATGAGGAACAAAGAGTTTACCTAAAAATGAGTTTATGGATCGCGTAAGCTGTTTATGGTACCGAAGGACCAAAAAGTCTATAAGAGTTTGTTGGACTATTATGAATCCTTGTCCCACCATCTCCCGCTTGCGTTAGTGAGCGATGGGAAAAGGTTTATCGGATAGTAACCTAGATTTTTTGAAAAGTAGTAAGGCTTACTAGAAGTTTATGAGTCACAGTGGAAAATCAGCTTTTTGAGATATATTTGTATGGTCCACCACCGTAAATGTCAAAGCCAATCTAAAGGAGTGTTTTTTGGGGTTTTTATGAGTTTTATGTGCAAAATTTCTCTAGAATGTAAGAGTGTTATAAACCCGATTCATCACTTTGCTAAGACAGGGAAGGTAGAGTTTACACTAAAATGATTCTAGGGGCCGATGGTTCAAGTTTAAAATTTGAAGGAATAAGCGGAGTCTATAAAAGTTTGCTAGACTATCATGAACTCAATAGGTCCTACCGTGATCGCCATTATGTTAGTGTGTGGCGATGAGGTGGAAAAATCGATGGTATCTAAAATTAGGCAAGGTATTAAGGCCTACCGGAGGCTATTGGAGCTCGCTGTGGATTTCAAATATTTATGGTATATGTGTATGGTCCACCACCACCAATACCTGCCAAAAACCAATCTGAGGGATTTTTTTGGGGTTTTTCTCGGTTTTATGTAGTCCCGAGTTTGGAAGAGGTCCTACAAATTGAAGCCATCATTTTGCTAGGATAGACAACCAGATTCTACTCTTCTAAGTTTGAATGAGATTTTGAGAGTTCCTAAGGGATACCTAGGATGTTTTGACTCAAAGTCCCACCGTGATCGCCATTATGTT
Source organism: Pinus albicaulis (assembly GCA_034641835.2). Taxonomy (NCBI): domain Eukaryota; kingdom Viridiplantae; phylum Streptophyta; class Pinopsida; order Pinales; family Pinaceae; genus Pinus; species Pinus albicaulis. Next base: position 1,271,832,720 of record CM076570.1, read on the forward strand.
AGGGTCCCGTGATTTGGCCGATCGCTAGCCAAATGACGATGTAACATCAAACTGCTTTGAGCCCAAGGACCTAGCCTTCCCTGACTCAGAGAGGGCCTCTCTTATATGTGTAAAAGATGTCAGGTTACTTGCGATGTTCGATATTAGGCTAGTTATGAAGGTGTTTTTGGTTTTTTTTAGTTTTAAGCTTTGTGTATTTAAATTGATCAAATACATAAACCTAGATGACAAGATGTAGATAAATCTGGCTATGGGGTCAAACGATCAAGAAAGCTATGAAGTGATGATGTAAAAGCCAGAGGGGCCGATTTGATTCATAGTAGAAGGATCTCCGGGTAAAATGGGTTAAATGGGACAATAAGCTGGTGAAAGACAGGATTTCAAATGTAAACCAGTTACTGTGCGTACATAAACATGTAATAGCAAGCCATTAATCATGCTAGGAATAACTACAAGCTAATCAATACATAGAAATCAAACATTCCACCCATACATAGAGGTATAAGACCCTCTAACTTCAGGAAATAGCTATCGACTTTGGGAAAACACATGAGACAAACTAACAACTCATAAACTATGCCTAACGCTCAAACATAGTCTCTTAAGTCATTGGGCACTTGGACAAATAAGCTATAGTTTTAGCAAAGGGCTGGGATCTTAGACTAGGCCTCCTGGGTTCAACAAAATGATCAACAAATCAATAGCAGAGAAAGCTTTATGGACGTAACCATGGGCGTACTGGGAGGTAGGTAGGGCAAACCATACATCCTATTCAACATACATGGAATCGATGAATAAAATTGCTAACAATACCTTAGTTAACAAAGAGCAAATTTTAAGCACCTTTAGCATAACTAAGGGAGAAGAAAACATCAAGCTATGAAGATTCAAAGGATTTTGAGGTGCCTCCATGGGCATGTCTCAAAATCAATTCCATCGATCTATAGCAGCAAGAAAAAAATGAAATATGAGTGAAAACTAGAAGACAAAACACATTAAGAAGCACTATACCATTCTACCATGTCAAGGGAATCCATCAACAAGCTCAACATTCCTCAAAAGCATCCAAGAGGGCAAACCCAAAAATCATAACTCAAGTGTATTCTTCAAAGCTCATATGACCAATGCATTAATTCTTCTCTCAAGTTCACCGATTTACAATGAGAACCATGGGATAAATAGGCTTCGAGGGAGGAAAACCTCATGGAGCAACTAGCTATCCCATTGGCCAAGTCAAAATATCTAAACTTGTCCTCGAGGCTTTGCAGCCTCAAGGCACAAAATATTCAGGCAAAATATCTAAAATCGCTAGAAATTATATTGACTTTAAGAAGATTTTCCCATGATAAAAATATCCTAACGCACATTTGGGAAAAGCAGATTTTTGGAGCTCAAAATTGCAAAAATACTTCATATTTATGCCCGAAAAAGGTCCCCGACTTGTTGGATGTGCAAAATGGAAGCCTTCCCGATGTCAAAATGAGGCTCATGATGGCCTGAAAGCTCTCTGTCTTCTTTCCAATGCAAGTGGAATCACCTCAATCTGATCTCCGAAAGGCCCTCAAAACTGTACCTGTGTGCAAAACTCAGAAAATATGTGCCGTCGACATGGCGGCGTAATGCAAAATGAGGTCAAGCGCTAATTTGAGGGGGCGAATGATCTTCAAATGCCCTGGAAATCGCTGGAGAGCTGCTCATGAAATTATGGAATCCATTGAAAATACCCTCCTCCTTGACGACTCATCAAACTGAAATGGCGCATTTATGAGTTTTTGGCGAAAACCTAAAATACATAAAACAAAAAGTTTCCGAAACAGGCCCAAATTGCACAAGACTTTCAAAGGTCCATAGAGACATGTCTCGGGCTGAAGCCAAAATATCGAGGGCTGATGTGCTTTTGTTTCTTTCCGTGCTAGGCGCTCTCTCAATTTCTTCAATTTTTTCAGCCACTCTTCAATTTGTATACGGAAAATTGATTTAGCTTCAAAGTGAAGAGTTCTCTTTCTCTCGTAGCTCAAGCATCCCTGTTTGCCTTCTCAAGCTTTTTATTTCCAAATGCTGGTTGGCCCTCTCAAGCCATGCTTCCTTGTTTTTCTCAATTTCTCGTTCAAAGAGAGCAAGAGAGGAAAGGCTTTCGAATTGAGCTGTTTCTTCAGCTTCTTCGTTTCTCCAAGGCTTTAAGTTCGATGGTCCTAGGCCTCTTTCGCCTAGGTTGGTCCTCTTCCTCTTCATCATCAAACTTCCGCCAATGAGCTCTTCAATCTTTACTTGCGCCTTTTTCTGCATAGCCTTCTTTTGTACTTGATCGCCCGTTTCGTGGATAGCTACATGAAACTTCATTTGTTTGTTCTCAACCTCCAAGAAATGATTGAAATTCTTCGTCTTTTGAAGATCTTCTTGTACACTCAATTTGCCCTTCTCTTGTGAATGAGGAGGTTTTTCAAGGATGCGTGCTCATTATCACTCGTCATCGTCAGGGATAGGATGGTCATCAGATTTACCTCCATGTCTGCATCTTCAACCGCACTTTGCCTTTGAAGGCCAATCTAGCGCTCTTTCTCCTCGGGGTGCTAGGAAGTTGTCTTTTTGGGCAATTTCCTCTCTTTTAGAACAAGCTTTTGGTCATCGTCAAGGAGGCAGCTTCGCCCTGTCGTCCTTCCTCAACATCCAAGGTCTGGGCCTTGTGGCTCAAAAGATGCTTCAATTGTTTTCTCAACCTCGGCCGTCTTTCCCCAACCTCTCGTCTCCGCGCACCTCTTCCCGTACTTGCCGCCGTTCATCAACCTCTAGCCGCCGTCCCTCTTCCGAATTTGATGCCGTTCATCAACTTCCTAGCCGCCGTCCAATGATATCCACGTCCGCTCGCCGTCCCTCGCAAATCGTCGCTATCGCTCATCATCTTCCTTTTCCGTGGCTCATCGCCTCCTTTCCTCGTTTACTTGGCTGCCCAAGGATCATCTTGAGCTTTAGGGGTAGGCCTACTAGATAAAGGCACCGGCGATGAATGTCGAGTAGGAGACACATGAACAAGGAGGGACAATGGCGAAATCGACATGGCTAATGAATGAAATCCCATGAAACCCCTTTCTTCTCCATAAAATTGATGTAAGAAGATGATTTTGATCAAGGAATGGTGAAAGAGAGAAGGGATTTAATGAGGTGGAGTTTTTGACAAGAGTCATATTTTCTCTATGCTTTTGGACAAAAAAGTAGTGGAAGGTTTAATTGTCAGTTTAGTAAATGCATCAACAAGCGAACACGATAGGCAAAAATTTGGCTAAACCTCCTTCACAAGTGAAATATCTCAATATACTACTGTGGAGCATAACTATCAAGAAGATAGGAGAAAGGAAAATAGCAAAGATGGTTTCCTCATGTTCGGGGTTTGATGAAAGGTTTATAACTTCCGCATCAAGATGCGCTTGCTTAAACCACTTTTCACCATGATACTAGATCTTGGTAGCCTTGGATACATACCTTGGGGAGATTTTGAAGTCAAGACCGCTAACCGGAAGTGTTTGTCCTTGAATCTCAAAGCGCACAAATGTGGCATGCAGAAACTCTTTGACTTCCTCTATCCTCCGACAGAAATCAAGACAACCTACTTCATGGAAATTGAAAAGCACCGAGGGATGAGCATTGATTTCTTCTATGGAGATAGGTTCATATCTCTTATGTTGTCCGCCTTTGTGATCTTCTGCTTTGGGGGCATTCGGATTTTGAAACAAGCTTTGAAGAGCAACCCATTTCACTATATGAGAAATGCTCACTGATTGTTTGTGCCACCGTACCGTTTGGATAGGAGACGCCGTGGTTTGGATGAAATGCAACAATGCTTCCTTGAATAAGCTCCCTCTACACTTCCTAAAACTATTCTTCAACTCGATACTTCAAGCTATGTAACCCTTTTAACACGTGTACCATGTGTAATAAACGTTTTGTAGATTCTTCCGTGCACAGCCTTGAATAATCACCCCTCTTTGTGACTTTGTTAGAGGCCACTTTACACTTGTATTTGTGTCTTCTAAAACCAAGCTTCAAAATAATAAACTCAAGCTCTTTAGGTCATTTACCTTGAAAAATACCTCTCGTTAGCGTATTTCTGTGAAGACCACATGCTGGAAAGAAAGGAGACCTTTGGTTTAGGTGAAAATTAGCCTGCAAGTGTTGCTGTTATTCACTTGTGACTTTTTGAGAAGTCAAACACCGCCTTTATACTCGCCTTTAATAAACTTGATCATCAACAAATGCCCAACCACTAACAACCCCGCCTTCTAGAAAAGGCCCCTTGCTTTCCACCTCTCGTAAAAACTCGTTCAACAATCTTCGAATGATACAATGTAGTGCAATGAAAAAATGTATCAGTTTAGGTGAAAAATCAAAGGTACGCTGGTTTAGTATACATTCATGTTTTGTGAACTATTTTCACCCTAGAGTTAAAATAGTTCATCAACACCTATATACCCCCTCGCCTTTGATGTCAAATCCACCATCAACAACTGGCTTACTATACGTTTTACTTTTGAAAATCTCTCACAATAAGTCTTCAACATGATATAATATGGTTTAAAAAATGTATCTAAGTTAGATGTATAACCAATGCACAAAGTGGTTTTGGGAAAAATACTCTTCGCTTGTGAGTCTAGGAGGTCAACACAATAATTCGTACTGTCTTAATCTTAACTTCAAAACACCAACAACTCCCCCGCCTTTTAATGTGGCCGTCATCTTTGGAAGCTCTCTCACAACAAACCTTCAAAAGAGTGAAATACAAAGAAATAGGGGCAGATTCTGAAAAGGCTTGTTTGGATAAGTTTTTTGATACCTCGTTCTTTAGAAATGACCTTCCCTTCAAAAAAACATATCACATCAATGCTCTTCAAAATGACACCATTCAAAGGAAAGAAAAGGTATTCAGGGTTAGTGATATATCAAAGGCACGTTCTATGCTTTGTGAAACACACCTTACCGTGGGTTCAAAGATCTATCAATTCATCTATGCTCCTCGTCTCCGATGTTAGAATTCAACCACCAAAGTTCTGCCGAAAATGGTCTCCTTTACCTCGTAATTTCTTTTGTCAACAAATCTTCTAATGATGTAATATAGTGCAAGGAGAAAATTGCACTAGTTTAGGTGGAAACTGGGCCGTGACAAGTGGTTTTAGACAATACACCTGGCTTGTGAGTTTGAGAAATACACCAACAAAATATCCGCACTCGTTTTGATAAATTTGATATCAACTAACACCTCTATACCGCCTCCAATTTTAACTTCTCATCAACAAATTTTGCCTTTTAATGTGTCATTACCCGTAAACTTTCGTTAGCAAATTCACAAGTGGGAGAATATAGTAACCGAAAGGCACCGCTTAAGGTAGTGTCAAGGTGGGGACTGAGGACAGCTTTCTCCTTTTTCCAAAATGGTCAAAACTCTTTTAACCAAGCATGTTTCTAAACCACGGAACACAGCTTTAAAACTTGATTTTTTGGAGATTTTCGAGCTAGGAGGCAAAGTACCTTGTGAATTTTTAAGGCGAAATCCTTTGGAGGGAATTGAAGTGCACCTAACCCCAACACCGGCGCGACAACCTCCGGAGAAAACCCGTCGCTAAGCAGAGAAAGGCTGTCGGTGGACTTGTCAAGGCCGGCGGCCACCTACAGCACGTCGCGCCCACCTACGTGCACGCTTCGCCTGTTGAAAACCTTTGTAAAATGACGCCCAGCACGCCGCGCCAACTCCAGCACGCTCGCGCCACCTAAACCAAAGGCAAAACTTCAATTCGCTGAAAAACACGTTGTGATGCTTGGGAGTCATGAAATTGGTCTTTTGAATTTCGAAAGTGACTTACTTACTTTCCTATTCCATTCTCTAAATCACACCTTCAACTTATATCATTTTCAAAAGAACATTCTCAACGGTCATTCTTTTTGAAGTAAAAATAGAACTTTGGTTTGATTCTTTTTCGTGGAGTTTTTGCTTGAATAACCTTGATTTTAATTTCTATGGCATTCAAAACTTGCCTTGGAGAGTTTCCATACTTTTGACCATCCTCAGCTCACTCGAATTTTAGCACCTAAGTGTTAGAGGAGGACCTCCAAACCCAAATTTCCCTTGTTCTCTTGGGAGACATCTCATCACCAACCTTAAACCCTAAAAAATGTCTCCATAATCTTCGTGGCTAGTTTTTTCCACCGTGTTTAATGGGACAAGATACAAGTTGTCGTATTTCTTATGACCCGCAATGTTCTTCAAAGAGGGGCATTTTTACTATAATCCTATGCTTGACAAATCACTATGCCACATCTCTCCCACTCGCTTTTCTATATCAGACTTTGTGCCGAATCGTCCTTTGGAATGATAACAAGTGTGTTTGTTTTTTAAAACATATGAACAAACGTAGTGATTCATCACAACCAACTTCCGCCTATTTATAAGATTGAATACCACTCGCCTCCTCCATCCGAAAAGACAAGCTTGGGCAATATGAAAACATGACTCTTTCTTTATACATAGTCATTATTTTGCTTCCGATCATTGTGTTACCTCTTTTTGCCCACGTAACCATTTCATAAATCGAACTATGTTCACCGTTTCTCGGCGATTTTAGCCATGAAGGGCGGCTCATAATGCAACAAAACATTTGAAAGCCGTAATTTGGTATATGACATTGTCTTGTCAGTTGACCTTTCCTCAAGGAGACAAGCTTTCTTTTTGGTATCGCGGGCACACATATATTCAATATTGCCTCTTTTCCTACCGTAGGTATAGCCCCATTGTATAGTTCTTTGAAAAATAGGAGTATCGCACTTTTACATTATTAGCACCGGCTATTTATCCGTGTAGTGACCTTGTTTCAAGCTCTTTGGTATCCTTCCACCGCTTTCTTGTATCAATCGGGCCAAAGACTCGTAGTAGCTTTTGGCCCTACCATGCATGGAGGAGGCTCTTCTTACCTGATAAGGTGTCCCAGGTTTTTTAAACAATTCTTTGAGACAAATTTCTTTCCGAAGGTGATGGTAAATAAACTACGGAAAACATCGCCTTATATGACCTTTCCAGCATCATCAGGTGTCGCCAGGAACTCTAGCCGCAGTACCACCGTCTCCCGCACCGTCCCAGTGATTTATGGGGTTTGTCCATTCTATGATTGATTTACTTGATAAATAGCCTTCAGGACTATGAAGGTCGTTGCTTTCTAGAAAAGCCAAGAACTTTTCTTGCCCGTGTAATGGCATTGGTTACTCACCGGTTTCATTTGATCTCGTGGAATAGACAGTGTACTTATGCTTTGGAATTTTCACCAATGACATGCCTTTCTTCATTTCATCAATTCACATGATTTGAAGTTTGAGATGAGCTCCTTTATCGACCAAACTTTTCTTTCTTTTGATCCAAGATATTTCAAGCTCCATTCCCGTTATGATCATCAATTACCTTCATGAAACTTCAAGATATTGTTTCATTGTTTCAAAGAAGGCAACCTGGACTTTTGCAACCTTTCTCAATCAACACTGCCTCGCGCCTCTCGCTTATGGATGAAGGAGGCGCCTCCTAACCTCTCCGTTTGTAAATGAAGGAGGTTCGGGCCTTGACAATTTACCATTTGGCCGAGACAGCGGGTGACTTTCTTACCGTGATTTTCTATGCCGTAAAGAGTCAGAAGGGGTCCTTGATGAGTGACTTTTATTTTGTGTACCATCTCTCAAAGCTCACAATACATTTAGGAAGTAGCTTGTTCCTCTAACTCAGAACTCAAACATTTACTCCATGAGATGAAATATATTTCATGTCTTTGTAGAACCATAGAACACAAGAAAAACCTACTAGTCACTTTTCCTTGCATTGGGCTTCAGCAAGAGTGAGATTCCAGGACTATGAGTGGCGTGACTTGGTACGTTTGTCAATTTCATTTGCAAATTAAGGGATCGCCTATGGTAGGTCTGGCTGCAGAACAAGGCTTTTTTTGGTTTTTTGATGATTGCCAAAGGTGAGATGTCCCAGAACGCTGTCTTCCTAACATAGGGGAGACTATTGAAACAAGATAGAATTGCTTTTTAAAGCCGATGTAAGGTGTCAATAAGGTCAAGTTAGATAGGATTTTGATATGAGGTTTTTGATGCTGCTGGATGGACCGAATAGGTAGAAAGGCTAAAAAAAGTTTTGGAGGGTTTTCTTCTGATGACATATTGACATAAGGAAATCCGCTTCTAGAAAAACTCACTCGAAGATATAGTCATCACTAACATGTAAAAAATACCGATGGCTAACAAGCAGCTCCATTTGGGAGGGCAGCCTCGTCAGAGGTGTCCAGACCAGTTTTTTTGGCTTATGAAGACCGTTGCCTTATCCATTGGCGCAAAATTTACCTTCTCTTGATGTTATTTCAAAAGTGTCAAAGATGTTAAACATCAATGATGAATACCTACCCTACTATCTTCCTAACATTTTTTTCTCTTCAAGCTTGGCGCGTTTGAACTAGCAGCCTGACAATGCATATTTTTCTTTTTTGCAAAATGAAACTATCTATTTCTACCTTATATCTGTCAGAGTTCCGTATTAAGCCGATGAACTCTTCATTTACCTAACTAGATCGACCGTCAAGATTAAGCAGCTTGACAGATTTTATCTTCTAATCTACAACATGAAATTTAAAAATGATCAAATCAGATTAGGCGGTCGATTTGTCATGCATTCGTGGCATAAAAAGATGTCGCACACAGCAAGTTATCTCCGCAACAAAGGGTGGAACTAGAGAAGCGGGGCTAAGATGTACAATGTGTTTTTCATCCTCGCTTCTCTCTTGGTTCCTTTGCTTTAGGCATGTGAACCGACCCTCTCTAATCTAAGCTTCCGTGATAAGTCAATCTTACACAATGCTGACTATCTTGGCGCTCACTAACTTATCAAAGAAATAAATTTAAACATACCAATGGTGATTAGGCTAGATAGCCGAACAAGACATTGAAGCACTAGTAAAGTGATTAGACTTCCGTTTGCTTTCCGAAAGACTATTTTTTGGAACATGGGGCATTTGTTCTATCTTCACTTGCCCTTTTTCACGTTTTTACTGCTTTTGACTTTCCTATCTTTTACCGTTTTTGATTTTTCCATTTTTTTAATATTTCAAACAATGGCATGTACAATGACCGAAAGTGTTTCAAACTCAAAAATGGAGTCTTTGACAAAAATAGTGTTTTAATGTCCTCGCCATTCACAGACTCAAAAATTTCATTCCCATCAGGTTCTTGTAAGAAGAGCATTGTTTCCACTAACCGAGCTCGATGATGTAAGGCCCTTTCCATAAATTTTCAAATCCTGCTGCTTCACTTTTTTATCTTCTCTTCTAGAATCCCATTTTAAGAATTTATCTCCAATCCGAAAATCATTTTCCTTAATTTTCCGTCAAAATTTGTTTTATTTTGTCTTGCATAATCGAGCCCTTTGGTAAACTTCTTCCCTGGTTTGTTCTAAATGGATAGTCTCATGATTTCTTGTACGTCATTTTCTCTATTTGGACTTCTTGTGTAGTTTCATTAATGTGGAACTCCTAGAGAGGTTGGGAAAATGGCGTCAACACCATAGACTAGTCAAGGGGACATACCTATGGACTTCTTGGTAGTTAATCTATCAAATTTGCCAAGGCGTGCACTAGTTTCCCATGCCATGCTTTTTGATTTCAGTCTAGTTTTTTGATAATGTTGACAAGGCTTTTGTTAGAAGACTTGGCTAAACCATTACCTATAAGAATGGGTGCTTCCAATGAAATATGATACTTGTGACAGAAGTCTATCATCTTTCGGGAAGAGAAGGCAATGGGCGTTATCCGTAATGATTTTCCGGGACAACAACCGATAGATATCGTTTCTAGGAACGTGATGATGACCGACCTGGTATGCTCTCGGGATGGTAATAAAATTTCTATCCATTTGGTAAAGTAATCAAGTATCAGAGGATCCATTTATGTTGAGCGGAGGAAGAGGGGTGAATTTCCCCAATGAATTCTAGGTTCCCATTGTTGGAAGGGTCCTTCAACTATGATGGGATGTAAAGGCGAGAAGCTTTTCTTTGCCATAAAAAATTTGACATTTATGGCAGTCATGACCCGCTTTGTGGTATCGTGGAACAAGGTGGGCCAATAATAACCGGCTCTAAGGATTTTGTTTGCGTAGTTTTCTCTAGTAGAGATGACCTTCCACATTCCCCTTCATGCATTTCCCGCATGATTTTCTTCCGCATCGTGGTCTGTAAACATTGGCAGCATACCAAATAGGATTCTTCAAATACGTAGAACTATCTATAATGTAAAACTTTAAAGATTTTTTGTTTGAGGAACCTTGCTTTTTGCTTTTGATAAAGACTATATACCCTATATAGGTTAATACATAGAGAATGTCTCAGATACCAAGGTGAATCCAAAAATGTTTGATTTATAGGGGAAGTGCACACTCTTCTTGTTCCCTCTTCTCTAAAGCATCGACAAAATTTATATCTAAAGCTTGAAGGTTGGTTTCAGCCATTAATCTCGTGGAGTCCTTTGTCCTTTAACTAGTTTAGTAGGCCTGATTTCTGTGATCATACTCAAAGATGATAGCAATCCACTTTCCCCTTTTACCATCGGGATCTTGGTTGAGAAATGTCCTCGACGACGCATTAGGACGGCTGTGACATGAGAATGTAAGATGTAGACTCTGAAATCTTTAGTGCCTTTACCAATGCGACGTTCGTTTCTCCATGATGTTATATTTCAAGGAGCATCTCAGTAACGTTAAAAAAGACAATGGGTTGCTCTTGTCCCGCCGCATTCTTTTTGCAACAACATCACAGTTTATTGTATAGTTCTTGGGAGGTAAATGTATAAATGTAAAAATCTTTAGTAAGTTCGTGTTTATTAATGGTTAAAGCTTCAGCTTAAGGCCCTTTTTAATCGCTCAAAGATTTTTTGGCTTTCTAAAGTCCATTTAACTCCGACCTCCTTCTTAACATATTTTGTAATCTCTTTTTAGAGCTCAACAAGATTTGGAATGAATTTTCCAAGAAATTTATCTGCCGATAAAGGACTCCGTAACTCCTTTATGTTTCGGGGTGACTTATCCGTAAAATACCTTTCGATTCTCCGGGGGTCTATTTTAATTCCTTCTTCCGAAATAATGTGACCTAGGAGTTTTCTTCTTCTTCAATCGAAAAGTGTTTTCTTGGGGTTTAGAGACAAACCATACTTCCCGCATTTGTTGAAAACCTTTCTTAAGTGAGCTAGGTGTTCTTCGTCAGATGAATATATCGTTATATCGTCGAGATATATATGACTATGAAAACACCTATGTCTTCCGAGAAGGCTATGTCCATGGCTCTGAAATGTGCACCAAGATTCATTAGTCCGAAAGGCATTTTAACGACATAAAAGTGCCTAGGTGGTGAAAGCCGTTTTATGCTGATCGGTAGGATAAACCAATACGGTTATAACCAGTAAAAACCATCAAGCAATGAGATTCTTTTGGCGCCTACGACCTTCCGAAGTATGTGGTCCATTTTGGGCAAAGGGTAGTTATCTTTAGACATGCCCTATTCAAGTTTTTAAATCTATGTGCAGTAAAACCGATTTCACCGGTCTTTTTCTAACCGATACTAAATTTGAGACCTACCTGCAGTATCTGAGATACGATATACCCAGATTTCATACATCTTTTTAATTTCTTTTCAACCAATGGTAATAACACCGGGTTTATCCTTCTTAACTTCGTTTAAAAGGTTTTTGATTTTCTTGAGGGGGAATTTTGTGTTGGATGATGTCGGTATCATATGATTTTAAATCTTGTACCTCCATGCAAACACATCTTTAAATTCTTTGAATAGATTTATGTACCTTTGTTTTATGTCGTGGAGGGTTTTGGATAGTTTAATGCTTTAGGCTCTTCTCCGGACTTCCTACGTTGTATTCCTCATGTCATCTTCCGTAGATTCCATTTTAGGCTTTTTGGCCACATCATTAAAGTCAAACAATTCCCATAAGCGGTTCAGGTATGGTGTCATTTTCTTAAGGCAGTAAGACTTCAAGTTCTCTTTGGTCAATGTTTCTTCTATCTCCTCGTCACATGGATGGTCTACCGTGCTTAGATTGTATTCACAAAGGTGGGTTTAGCTCTTGGTCTCGACTTATGTTGGTTTTCCTTTCTTCATTTCCTCGAAATCGTTTTGTTTATCTCAAACTCATTTTTAGATTGAAGGAAATCATCAATTTGATCATCATCTTGGAATACTTGCCAATGGTCAAGATTATCCGGTATAGTAGGGCTGTTTCAATTTTGGATGTCATATTGCTCACTCATACTCCTGTATTTGGCTAATGCTTGAAAGAAGTAGCTCATTTGCCGTGACCATGAACTTCTAGGATATAGGTGAGTTCATATTTTCAAAAGCTTTGAGTGATATCCAAAGTCGCATTCCTATATTCTCACTTGGGTTCTCTGCCGAATATTCACCTTGATCTCGCTTAATTACAAGCCTCGAGTCCCCTTGAGCTGTTATTCTATTGGCACCTAAGTTCTAAGCATGTGTAGACCAATGAGAAGGGCTTCATATCTGCACGTTATTTGTACATTGGAATTCTAATCAAAGAATGACCTTCCTTAGTGTTGTATCCAGATGTCACCTCGAACTCCGTCTTGCCACAAGAACCATCAAAGCTTATACTCCAAAGAGTTTCCTTTTCATATATGATACTAAGCCGTTTCCTCGTTCCTCGACTTTGTCATCAATTTCTTCAATTAAGAATGGTTTGGATATGTATTTATTTTCTTTTATCTCGCTTGTGTATATCACCTTCATTGTATAAGATAAACGAATCTAGCCCGTTGGAATGAATGGAATAGATGGGGTATTGTTTATTTATCTCTGCGAAGTTAACCATGTATTTCATGCGAGCCTCCCTAAAGATAGTCTCCTAGTTTGGTTGAAAACCGGAATAGTAGCGAATGACATATCCATTTGAAGGCTACTTAGAGCCAAGGCACTGAAATTTTCGATAGTAGCAGGACTGGATACTTGGGTGTGATGTCACCAATTACCACATCCAGACTAAGTTTTTATCGGTAGTTGTGTTAGGGAAAATTCTAGATTTTTTATCGACCTACACATTTGACCCGGCTTGAGTCGAAAGAATACAGTTTTGTATACAATACCCTCCAGACCTAAGTTTTCCATGATCACAGAGGCTGAGGTTATGGGAGGCACCGAATCTAACATGGTATTACATGTAATATTTTGTCCCGATGTTCAAGCTTATGTAAAAAAGGAGAAATAGATCCTTCGATATTCACCTTCTACTTTAGGGCCAAATAAGCTCGTGTTTGTCATCAAGCATTCACAGACCACTTTGTTCTCTAGGTCAAATACTTTGAAAATTTGAGATCTATACCTATCTATAGTTACTAGCTCGTAAGGGTATGGTAATTTTTATTTTGGAAATTTCCCCTTCGAAACTAAAAGGAGTGGGTAGCTGCATTTGTTTCAAATTTTCTTGCATGATAAATCCCTTTTCTATGTTCTTAATTTGTCAATTTTGGCTCATGTAGACTTTTTGATACTACTAACTTTTGGGTTTCAGATGTATGTACTAGGAATATCTAAGCTATTACTTGTCCGAATGGCCTTACTTTGTTTTGGTCAACCCTTTGGGCCTTAATTTTTCTTTTATTCATATCCTTATTTAGGTTTTATCGTGACTTATTAGTGGTCAAAGCTATTCTTTGGGGTGGTTTTGGTTTTTCGCTTCTAAGATTATACTCATTATGAGCTTCTATAATGGCATTTGAAAGTCTAAGGCAGATCATCGGGATCTTCATAGTTGGTCTCATCCTGCTAGGAGAACATAGCCTTTGCTCTTCTCGTTGCTGAGGTATACCTCGCTTTCATTATCGCATCCTACGCAGATTCGATGACCTTCATCCAGAGGGTTCTCGTCTCATCTTCTTCTACATAGTTTTCATTGAATGGTGGCTCGATCTCGTTGTCATTTTCCTCGTCCGTTTTGGGCCGTTCCCTCCTAAAGTTTTGGTTTCGGTTTCGATCGGAGGGTTTGGCCGGTTGTCCTGGGTCAGAGATTTTTCATTGATCTTTTTCCTACATTTTAGCCATGGATTGACGGTTTACTATTCGGGATCTAGGGAAGGTGATGAAGTGGAAGACCTCATCTCTATATGTGACCTTTCTTCTCGATCTAGTCCTAGCTCTTTTTTTCAGCCTAAGTTGGCATATGCTTTTATAGCTATTTGTTGCATTTCCTCCAAGGTAGGGGGATTTTGTCTCTCAAATGATATGTCATGTCCGATCAAAACCCTAGAAATTTTGCCAAAGCTAAACCAAGTGGAGGTTTGAATGAGGTGGGAGGAGTTATATACACTCGTTGAACCTAAACATTAGTGCTTGGACACTTTCCCCATTTTTCCCGTTTTAGATTGTTATATTCGACAGATTTGAATGTACCAGTTTCTTCTTATCTACCTATTTCCGAAGATTTGATGTAGTCTTGGGATATTATGATGTCAGTTGGAGCTAAGCTTTTGAACTATGCTTTGGGTTCACCACCAAGACTTGGGCAAATATTCTCATTTCCATAAATTTCATCTTGTACCTCTAGGTATTCATAAGCATCAATGGTTATTCTACTTATATGCCGTTGAGGTGTAGGTATCTTCTCCAAGAAAGTGTGGGATTTTGTCTGATATTTGTTCGGGAGAGAGCTAAAGGTGGCGGCAACACCAAAGGTGCGTACTGTGGCCGCCATGACCGGAGCTAATGATTTATGTACAAGATGAGGACTAGTAGGCTGAAATGAAGGAGACTAATTGTGTAGCTTTTATGAACTTGGACTAGTTGATATGGTTTGGAGGCATTTAGGATGATAGGAGCCAAAATTGATAAAGAAGCCGAAATCGTGAGGAGGAAGGTAGGTGAAGTTTTCTAATAGGACTTTTGTGGTGGGTTCAGGGGTTCAAGATCGCCGAAGTTTATCTTACGATAGATTTTCCGGGAAGAGTTTGTGATGACTCTCCGCCCAAAAGGTGAATCTAGTAGGATATTGCGAGTTTTAGGTACGTATCTTGTTCTACTAGATGGATCTACTCGCCGTTGGGATGATCGGGGCTTCGTGCTTGCCACAGACCTTTCCGGGTCATCTACTATGATAGGGGGATTTGGGTCTGATGGGATCTCGTGACATTCTTTTTCGTGAAGCCAGATTAGGATCCAGGTCTGGGAGAGAATGGTATTGGTGAATGTTTTGGATGAGTGATTTTTCTAAAGTTATACTAAGGCGAAGGATGGCCAAAATAGAAGGGATGGATTAGGTGAGTCGCCATGTGAAATGGATTGTTTTTGGGAAGATAGCTATGGTCCACCACCAAGACTCGTATCCGAGAATGTTTTGGATTTTCTTCGAATTTATGTATGTACTTATGGCTTCCATAAAGGATCCTAGACTTGTTTCAACACTTTCGTCAGTAGTGATGAGAACAAAAAAAGAGTTTACTCTAAAAATGAGTTTATGGATCGTCATTGTTTATGGTACCTAAAGGACCAAAAAGTCTATAAGAGTGCTTTCATAATTCATTATGAACTCGTATCCCACCATCTCCCGCTATGTTAGTGAGCGATGGGAAAGGTTTATCTGATAGTAACCTAGAGTTTTTGAAAAGTAGTAAGTGCTTACTAGAAGTTTAGTGGAGTCGCTGTGTGGAAAACGGGCTTTTTGGAGATATATTTGTATGGTCCACCACCGTAAAATGTCAAAGCCAATCTAAAGGAGTGTTTGGGGTTTTTCTCAGCTTTATGTGCAGCCTAGAAGGTAAGAGTGTTATAAACCCGATTCACTTTGCTAAGATGGTGAAGCGTAGAGTTTACACTAAATGATTCTAGGGCCGATGGTTCAAAGCTTAAAATTTGAATGAATAAGAGTCTATAAAAGTTTTCTAGACTATCATGAACTCAATAGTCCCACCGTGATCGCCATTATGTTAGTGTGGCGGAGGTGGCAAAATCGTATGGTATTCTAAAATTTAGCAAGGTAGTAAGGCCTACCGGAGGCTAGTGGAGTCGCTGTGTGGATTAGCTTTTGAGGTATATGTGCATGGTCCACCACTAATACCGAAAAAAACCAACTGGTGGGAGTTTTTTGGGGTTTTTATGAGTTTTATGTAGTCCCGAGGTTTGGAAGAGTGTCCTACAAATTGAGTCATCATTTTGCTAGGATGGTGAGACAACCGTATCTTCACTTTTCTAAGTTTGAATGAGATTTTGAGTGTCTTTAAGTGATACCTAGGATGTTTTGACTCCAAAGTCCCACCGTGATCGCCATTATGTTAGGGTCCCGTGATTTGGCCGATTGGCTAGCCAAATGACGATAACATCAAACCAAGCTTTGGAGCCCAAGGACCAGTTTTCCCCGACTCGTGAGAGGGCTCTCTCTATATGTGTAAAAGATGCTCTGTAGGTTGCATTTGCGATGTTCTGATATTAGGCTAGTTATGAAGTGTGTTTTTTGGTTTTTTTTAGTTTTTAAGTTTGTGAGGGATGAAGCTGATCAAATACATAAACTGGATGACAAGATGCGTATAAATTGGGCTATGGGGTCAAATTATCAAGGAAGCTATGAAGTGATGATGTAAAGCCGTTCGTAGGGCCGATTTGATTCACGTAGAAGGGATCTCAAGTAAAATGGGTTAAATGGACAATAAGTTGGTGTGAAAGACAAGGACTTCAAATGCAAACTAGTTAATATGCATATAAACATGTAATAGCAAGCCATTAATCATGCTAGGAATAACTACAAGCTAATCAATACATAGAAATCAAACATTCCAGCCATACATGAGGTATAAGACCTCTAACTGTGAAATAGCTATCAGACATTGGGAAAAACACATGAGACAAACTAACAACTCATAAACTATGCCGGAATGCCTAAACATAGTCTCTAAGTCATTGGGCACTTGGACGAATAAGTTTTCATAGTTTTAGGCAAAGGGCTAGATCGGGACTAGGCCTCCTTGGTTCAACAAGATGATCAACAAATCAGTCAAAGAGAAAGTTTTATGGGCAGAACTATGGGCAGCTTGTAGGTAGGTAGGGCAAACCATACATCCTACTTAACATACATAGAACTGATGAATAAAACTTAGCAACAACACCTTAGGTTACTAAAGAGCAGCTAAGAATTCTTTAGCATAACTAAGGGAGAAGAAAACATCAAGCTATGAAGATTCGGGGATTTTGAGGTGCCTCCATGGGCATGTCTCAAAATCAATCTTTACTGATCTATAGCAGCAAGAAAAATGAAATATGAGTGAAAACTAGAAGACAAAACAACATTAAGAAGCACTATACCATTCGACCATGTCAAGGAATCCATCAACAAGCCTTCAACATTCCTCAAAAGCATCCAAGAGGCAATCCAAACATCATAACTCAAGTGTATTCTTCAAAGCTCATATGACCAATGCATTAATTCTTCTCTCAAGTTCAGCCTCTGATTTACAATGAGAAACATGGGATAAATAGGCTAGAAGGAGGAAAACCTCATGGAGCAACTAGCTATCCCATTGGCCAAGTCTAAATATCTAAACTTGTCCTTGAGGCTTTGCAAAGCCCAAGGCACAAAATATCCAATAAAATATCTAAAAAACTACTAAAAACGGAAATTATATTGACTTTACATGATTTTCCCATGATAAAAATAGCTTAACGCACATTTGGGAAAAGCAGATTTTTGGAGTTCAAAAATTACAAAAATACTTCATATTTATGCCTGAAAAAGGTCCCCTGACTTGATGGATGCAAATGGAAACCTTCCCGATGTCAAAATGAGGCTCATGATGGCTCGTTGGAAAGCTCTCTGTGTCTGCTTTCCGGCGCAAGTGGAATCATCTCAAGCTGATCTCTGAAAGTCCCTCAAAACTGTACCTGTGCGCAAAAACCCAGAAAATAGCAGACTGCTGATATGGCGGGCAGAATGTGCAAAATGAGGTTGTTTTTCGCCAATTTGAGGGGGCGAATGATCTTCAAATGCCCTGAAAATCGCTGGAGAGCTGATCATGAAATTATGGAATCCATTGGTATCACCCTCCTCCCTTGACGACTCATCAAACTGAAATGGCGCATTTATGAGTTTTTGGCGAAAACCCCAAAAAATGCCAAAAAACAAAAAGTTTTCGAAACAGGCCCAAAATTGGCATGCATGACCCTCAAGGGTCCATAGAAACATGCTCCGAAGCTGAAGCCAAAATATCGAGGGCTGATGTGCTTTTTGCTTCTTTCCGTGCTAAGCGCCTCTCCTTCAACTTCTTCAATTTTTCTTGTGCCACCTTCAATTTGCGCCTGGCAAATTGATTTAACTTCTGAAAGTGAAGAGTTCTCTTTCTCTGTAGCTCAAGGTCCCTGTTTGCCTTTTCAAGCTTTGTCTCCAAATGCTGGTTAGCCCTCTCAAGCCAAGCTTCCTTGTTTTCCTCAATTTCCCGCTCAAAGAGGCTAGTGAGAGGAAAAGCTTCGAATTGAGCTTGTTCTTCAGCTTTCTGTTTCTCCAAGGCTCTCCTAAGCTCGATGGTTCTAGGCCTCTTTTGCCTAGGCTGGTCCTCCTCTTCTTCATCATCAAATTCGCCAATAAGCTCTTCAATTCTTACTTGTGCCTTTTCTGCCTCTTTCTTGTACTTGATCGCCCTTGTTTCATGGATAGCTACATGAAACTTCATTTGTTTGTTTTCAACCTCCAAGAAATGATTGAAATTTCTTGCCCTTTGAAGATCTTCTTGTAATACTTCAATTTTCCCTTCTTTGTGAATGAGGAGATTTTCAAGGAGGCGGGCCTCATTGTCACTGTCATCGCTTGGTATAGGGATGACAGTTGATTTCCCTCTATGCTTGGCACTTTCTCCAACTGCACTTTTGCCTTCGAAGGCCAATCTAGCGCTTTTTCTCCTTGGTAAGCTAGAAGTTGTCTTTTTGGGCAATTTCTTCTTCTTAGGAATAGTTTTGGTCATTGTCAAGGAGGCAGCTTCAGCTTGCTGTCCTTCCTCAACATCCTGTCCAGCTTGTGGCTCAAAAGATGCTTCAATTGTTTGCTCAACCTGCTGCTTATCAACCTCTGTCTGCTGCTGTTCCTCTTCCTGTACTTGCTGCTGTTCATCAACCTCTAGCTGTTGTCCCTCTTCCTGAATTTGATGCTGTTCATCAACCTCTAGCTGCTGTCCAATGATATCCAACTGTTGCTGTCCCTCAAAATCTGCCTGTTGCTGCTCATCATCCTCCTTTTCTCCCTGTGGCTCACTGCCCTCTCCTTCTCCTTGTGTACTTGGCTGCCCAGTGGTCATCTTGAGTTTTTTAGGGGTAGGCCTACTAGATAAAGGCACTGGGCGATGGACAGGCTGAGTAGGAGACACATGAACAGGAGGGACAGTGGCGAAATCGGCATGGCTAATGAATGAATCCCATGAAACTCCTCTCTTCTCCAGCTGGTGTAAGAAGATGATTTTGATCAAGGAATGGTGAAAGAGAGAAGGGATTTGCTGAGGTGGAGCTTTCTTTTGGACAGTAGCTGCCATTTTCTCTATGCTTTTGGACAAAAAGTATGGGAGGTTTAATTGTCTGCTCCTGGTAAAATGCATCAACAAGCGAACATGATAGGCAAAAATTTGGCTAAACCTCCCTTCACAAGTGAAATATCTCATTATGGCCTTCATTAGTGGAGCATAACTGTCAAGAAGATAGGAGAAAGGGAAAATAGCAGTGATGGTTTCTCTATGTTCCGGCTTGATGAAAGGTTTATAATCCTCCAGATCAAGATGTGCTTGCTTAAACCACTTTTCACCATGATACGGGATCTTAGTAGCCTTGGATACATACCTTGGGGAGATTTTGAAGTCAAGACCTGCAAGCTGGAAGTGTTTGTCCCTGAATCTCAAAGCGCACAAATGTGTAAGTGGCGAGAAACTCTTGACTTCTTCTATCCTCTGACAGAATTCAAGACAGCCTACTTCATGGAAATTGAAAAGTACTGAGGGATGAGCATTGATGTCTTCTATGGAGATAGGCTCATATCTCTTATGTTGTCCGCCTTTGTGATCTCGTTTGGGAGGCATTCTGTCTTTGAAATAAACCTTGGAAGAGGTAAACTGCCTTCACTATATGAGGAATGCTCTGCTGGATTGAGACAGGCCACCAAACTGCTTGGACAGATATGGACACTGTGGTTTGGATGAAATGTAACAATGCTTCCTTGAATAAGCCCCCCTCAACACTTATTAACAACAGTTCTTCAAATCTGGTTACACTTCAGCTATGTAACCTTCTTAACAATGGTACTATGTGGGAGAAACTGCTTTGTAGATTTTCTGTGCACAGTCTTGAAACAATCACCCCTCTGGTGACTTTGCTAGAGGCCTGCTTACACTTGCATTTGGGTCTTCAATACCAAACTTCAAAAATAATAACCCTGCTTTTTAGGTTATTTACCTTGAAAAATATCTCTGTTAGCAGACTTCTGTGGAGACCACATAGTGGGAAAAGAAAAGAGACCCTGTGGTTAGGTGAAAAATTAGCCCACTGTGTTAAGGGAAACACCGTTCACTCATGCAATTTGAGAAGTCAATCATCATCTTTGTACATCTGGCCTCAATGTAAACTTGATCATCAACAAATGCCCCGTCACCAGCAATACCTTGAAAATAGCCTTGTTTCACCTTCAGAAAACTCTGTTCAACAATCTTCAGAATGATACAATGCAGTGCAATGAAAAAAAGGCAGACTTAGTTTAGGTGTAAAATCAGTGCAACAGTGGTTTTTAGGAAACAAACTCTCTGCTTTGTGAGTTTAAGAGATCAACATAATACCTACACCTCTGTTTTAATATCAAATGCAAACACTAAGCACTCCGCCCTTTAGACAGTGGCCATTTCCACTTGTGAAATTTTGAGAAATTAACACTTACTTTGGTTCCTCTGCCCTTAATGTCAAAATCTAGTCATCAACAATCTCTGTTCTTTACTATGCTGTCATCTTTGGAAGCTCTCTGTCAATAAGTCTTCAACTTGTACTTCTGTTTTAATATCAAATTTCAAACACTAACAAACTGTTCTTCAGAAAAAGGCCCCCCTTTTTTTTGTGAAGTTTTAAGAGAACAAGAAAAACTGCCTTTGTACCTCTGCCTCCCGGTTGACATCAATGAAATGCGCCCTCGATGGCATTACTCGTGGAGTCTCTTACAGCCCGATCAGTTTTTCAACATGATAATGAGGTGAAGAAAGAGGGCAAACCTAGGTTAACAATACACAGTGCTTTATGAGAGACACTTTTCTTGTGAAGTTTTAAGAAATCACTTGTATACCTCTGCCTTCAAAGTTCAGATTTGACCACCAACAAACCTGGCCCTCTAGAAAAATGGCCCTATCCACCCTTAGAAATTCTCTGTCAATAAACTTACAGTAGTGAAATCTAGTGAAATAGGAGGGGTAGTTTGTTACAAAGGAGTGCTTGTAAGATAGGCAACAGTTACTCTGCTCTTGAAACCTCTGCTGTCAATAAATACAATGATTTGAAAACGATACAAACTGGTTCTCAACCACAAAACCCCGTATTTCAATCACCTCATATCACTGTGTAGGAAAACTGCTTTTGTTTTTAGCAAAATAGCAAGGTCCGGGATTTTCAAACAGTTTTGTCACTTATCAACACCTTGCACACGATGGGAGCTCATAAAAATACCTCGAAAAGGATGGATGCTCGCTTGAGAGGATGCAAGAAACCCTGGGCAGCTTGAAAAAGGGGCGCGGCAACCTTTGGAGCAAAACCCGTCGCGCCGGAGAAAAGTGTCGGGTGGAGTTGTCGTGCGGTCGGGCAGCCACCTACAGGCACGTCGCGCCCGCCTACAGGCACGTCGCGCCGACGTTGAAAACCTTCACAAAACGACGCCCAGGCACGTCGCGCCACTTTCCAGGCCCGTCGCGCCGACGTTGAATGCAAATTTCTGAAATTTCGCCCAATTTTCTCGCTTGTTTGATGCTGGATGTGAATGGGATTTTGACTCTAGCCTTTTGAAAGTGAATTTCCCATCCTTATATTTCAAACTTATATCGCTTTTCAAAACAAAACAATATCAACGGTCATTCTATTTTTAAAAGGTAAAATAGAGCTTAGTGGTTTTAACTAACTTATAACGGAGTTTTTGTGTTTGAAGAAAAACCTTCGGATTTTTAACTTTGGTCGTTCAGAAACTTGAAGTTTGAAAGTTTGCACCCGATCATTTGATCACATGTAGATTGCGGATATTAGCACAGGTGTGGGGTGGAGAAACTCTGGCTTTTTCTTTGGTGGACTTTTCAATCACTAACCTTTAGACCCTGAAACAAAACTCCATAATCTTGGGACTATTTTTTCCACTGTGTCTAATGGTACAGGTATCAGTGGCTGCATTCTTTATGACCTGCAATGTTCTCCAAAGAGGGGCATTTTTTACTATAATCCCCTGCTTGACAACTCATCATGCCACAACTCTGCCACTGTTTATTTAATACTGTGTCTTTGTGCTAAGTCTGCCCTTTGGAATGATGACAACCGTGTTTGTTTTAAGACTTATAAACAGTGGCAATTTCATCAAAACCAAACTCTTCTGCCTATTCATAAGATTGTATACCCATTTGCCTCTTTCATCAAAAAAACAAACCTGTAGAATATGAAAACAGGGCTTTTTGATACATGGTCCTTACTTTGTTTTGATCAGTGTATCGAACCCCTTTTTGTTAATGGAAACATTTCATGACTGAGCTGTGTTCATTGTTTTCCTCTCTTGGCGACTGTTAGCAAGGAAAGGCTATTCATAATGCACCAAAACATTTGAAAGCTGTAAACACCATTTCTTGAAAGGTGCCTCTTTGGACCTTTGATATATGATATTGTTTTGCTGCTTGACCCCTTCCTTAATGAGAAAGTCTTCTTTTGATATCAGTGGCACACATATGTTCAAAATTGTCTCTTTGTCTATTCATAGCATTGTATACCTGTCATCATGCATTTTATGACTCAACCTTGGTCACTGTTTTACTTTCCCAGTGATAAATTGCTGCTTCTAGGTGTTTCACAAGTTTTTCTCTGGACTGTAAATACACTTTTTAGGTTGCATCCTTTCACCCTAGACTTCTTTGTTTGCTCAGAAGGATTTCCCTTGATTTCTGGATAGGTGATCATGGAATGTCTTTAACCCTTTTTAAGTCAACTGCTGCTTTGGCATTCATAGCATACAATATGTTCAATACCTTCTCCTTTCAACTAAATGTATTGTCCGACAGGTAGTTCTTAAAAATAGGAGTATCAGTATCTTAACATTATCAGAACTGTCATTCATCTGTGTAGTGACCTTGTTTCAGTCTTTGGTGTCCTTCCACTGCTTTCTTGCATCAATCAGTTTCAGCACCCTGCAGTAGTTTTGGCCCTCTACTCATGCATGGAGGAGGCTCTTCATTAGATAAGGTGTTTGAAGGTTTTTTAATAATTCTTTTTCGAGACAGCCTTTCTCTGAAGGTGATGTTAAGTAGACCACTTGGAAAACATCAGTCTAAGCATGTTCACTTGCAAGCATCATTGTGTGTTAGCAGAAACCCTAGCCAGAGTAATACTGTCTCCCTGCATTGTCCTAAGGCTGATTTTAGATATTTGGCTTGTTGCATCTCATGATTGATTATTTTAACAAACAAACTTTGTGACTATGAAGGCCAGTGTTTCCTTGAAATAACCAAGCACTTTCTCCTGCCTGTGTAATGGCATTGGTTATCATCTGTTCTATTTGATCTTGTAGATAGACAGGGTCCTTATGCTTTGGAATTTTCACTGATGACAGGCCTTCTAAAGTTTCAACCATTCACCTGACTTGAAAGTTTCAGATGATCTCTTTTATCAAATCAGACTCTCCTTTCTTTTGAGCCAGCATATTTCAAGCTCCATTCCTGTTATAATCATCCATTACCTTCATGAAACCTGAAGATACTGTTTCATTGTTTCAGTAGAGGCAAACCTGGACTTTTGCAACCTTCGGAGTCAATCACTGGCCTGCGCCCTCTGCTTATGGATGAAGGAGGCGCCCTAACCCTCTGCTTGTAAATGAAGGAGGTTCTGGGCCTTGACAATTTACCATTTTGCTGAGACAGTGGCGACCCTTTCCTACTGTGATTTTCATGCTGGAAAGAGCTGTAAGGTCCTGATGAGCGACCTTTGTTTTGCAGCTTCATCTCAGGCTCATAATACACTTAGAAGCAGCTGTTCCTCTAACTGTAAACTCAAACATTTACTCCATGAGATGAAACATATTTCTTGTTTTTGAAGAACCATAGAACACGGTGAAAAACCTACTAGTCAGCTTGAGAATGGGCTTTATGCAGTGCTGAGATCTAGGGGGTGTGAGTGGCGCGACTTAAGGCTGTTTGTCAACTTCATTTGCAAATTAAGGGATCAGTCATGGTAGGTCTGCTGCAGATGGGGGCTTTTTTGGCTTTTTGATGATTGCCAAAGGTGAAATGTTCTAAACGCCACTTCCTAACATAGGGGAGACCTTTGAAACAGATGTGGATTTGCCTTTTAAAGCTGATGGGCAGACCAATAAGGCTGAGGTTAGATAGGATTGTTGACGAGGAGGTTGTGGTTTTGCCAGGGGTGGACTGAATAGGTAGAAAGGTGAAAAAAGTTTTGGGAGGTTTTTCTGGATGACATATTGACATAAGGAAATCAGTTTTCTAGAAAACTCAGCTGAAGATATAGTCATCACTAACATGTAAAAAAATACTGATGGCTAACAGACTTGTGGGAGGAAAACTAGTCCCCTCAACTCCAAGAAAGTAATGAGCCAAGTCAGGCTATCTATGATACTGATGGGGAAAGTTATGAAAGCCAGGTAATAGATGAATATTCATTGAATATTCACTTTTTTACACCTCAGATCATCAGTCATAGTTTCCATGAGATTGGAGATCAGCAGCCATTCATCTCAAAGGGAGAGGAGGAAAATAATGAGGATTTTTCTGAGAAGTTTGAAAACAAGGAGCCTTTTCTTGAAAAAGAGGAAGAAATGGAGCAAACCCCTGCTCAAGAATACATTAATCCTTTCACCGAGCTCTGCCCACCAAATCAGATTGTCTCAGAGCTATAAGAGGACAAAGCTGCAGTATATGATGAGTCCTCTAGTTCAGGAAGTGACGAAGATGAGGAAGATTTTCTTTCTCAAAAAGATCTTCTTTGTGATCCAGTGGAAAAGGAAGTAGTCCTGGTTGAAAACCACTTGTCTAATACTCACAACTAGGTATCATTTCATGATCCTTATGCTCATTTCCTACAAACATTTGAAGAAGGATCAAAGGTCATCATGAGTAGCTTGTTGCAGACAACAAGAAATATTTTAAAAACTGCTATTGAAAAACAAAGAGAATGGGAGTGGCCCTGCCTATCCAGCATGCTAAAAAAATTGAGCAGGAAAGACCAGTCATGGGATCATTTGATTGACTAGATGTATTGGAAAAGAGAGTTTGTAAGCTAGACATGTAAATATTTCAAGTTAGAGTAGGGTAGGTAGGAAATCTCAATAAAGCTCAACCTGTGAACATTTAGTTAGTTGTTTTCAAAGTTCTGCAAAGTTCAGTTCATGTGCAGTTGTCTTTATGCCATGGACCCACAACAAACCAAACTATCTAATCCTGGCTTGTATGTGTTTAAATTTATGTTTTAGAATGTAGAGAAAGAACTCTGCTAGACAGTTTAATCCTAGCAGATATTAGTGTAGGTAGAGAAACTATGAGGCCAACTGTCTAATCTGGTCTCATGGAGGAATAAGGGTCGAATTAGATTAGTGTTTTTTGCTTTCAATAAAAAATTGATGATGTTAAAGGCTTGCAAGTCTAAGTGCACCTTGAATAGAAAATGCTAGGACAATAGAATGGGTAGGTAGATTGTTTGGAGAGGATGTTTTATGTTTATATGACATCCATCATGTTTTTGGTAGTTGATCAAAGAAAGAAAAGATGTGTCAAGTGCCAAGCATCTGGCCTACTTCCAAAGATTAGTTTCTGAGATTCTTGACACCTTCAAGAAGATGCCATCCCCACGTAGAGCCACTGTTAGCCACCTATAAATTTTTGACAAGAAAACAGGTGGCTAAATATGTTCTGAGCCTTCAAGAGAAACATTTCCCTTAAAAATATTTCATCCTTGAAGCCTCCATGTGCATTTTTCCCTTTGAAGAATCTTCACCACTGTTTCCATTGAAAAGCCTCACTGTTTGTAAAGAAAACTACTTCCAAAAAGGCCTCCATTTTCCCTATGTCATCCTCATAAAACCTCCATTTTTCACAACTTTTTCCCTTTTCAAATCCCACAAAAAATCCCCTCCTCAACCCCCCATCTCCTCTCAAAATCCTGTTTAAGCCTCATATTACCCTTTAGCTGGCTTGAGAATCCCTTTTCCCCCTTACCGAAATCCCTCATATGGCCCAAAAAGCACTAAAATTGGCTTAAAATACTATTTTTACACTATATCAGTCTTTAGCCCTTGAGGGCTTATATGGCTTAGCCCCCCCTCCGCGTGACCTGAAGCCCCAATAGCAGAGCACCTTTTACCTTTATGTTGTCATCCTACGATGTGTGGTTTTAAATCAATGAGAGCCATCGATCTTTACAGATCAATGGTGATCGCGCATTTTACTGCATACCCTTCTCCTCTCAAAGACAATGCGCCTCATCATAGAGTCTTGACCGTCCATTCGCACGATCTGATAGTCCATATTGAGTCCGACGAGCCCGATGGTCCAACATACAACACCGCCGATCCGTGCAATCCTAGCCGTTCATCCGGGCATATCTGATGGTCCTTATTTAACCCGATCACCACATTCCCGCTCATGCATCTCTCCCCATTAGGATTTATCTGCACCGTCTGATCAAAATCATCAGATCTGACGGTCAAAAACGAGTTTCACAAAATTTTAGCGGCCTAGGTTTAACGCTTAGAAAAAATGAGAAATGGGCAGTTTTTCTTTGACACGTGGCATGCGATGTATGGTATCGCGCAACTTTGGGTAAAACCATAAACTGCCTCTGACCCCGCGCAAAAACCATTTCGGTTTTCCGCATACCACCCTCGCATTAAGTTTTCATGTTAAATCTTCGTCATTGATGAAACTAATCTGACGACCCGGATTTGTTTTCGCCTCCGCCCTTGCTCCAATCATTTATGCCCCCAAACATTTCCCAAATGTTTCCTCACCATCGGATCCTCTAATCTAACGGCCCCGATTGAACCATTCCCCATTTCATTTACCTTCCACCTATCTTTCCAAAGAACCTCCTCGCTTGATCCCCACCGTCCGCCTTCCTCATCCGACGGCTATAATAAAATTTCACCCTCCGTCCACCATTCCTTCGTCCATCCACCAAAGGACTTCATAAATCAATATCAACCGTTGATTGCCAGGGATTGACCCAATCTGATGGCCCAAAATCGTCCTCACCATAAATCTCCATCAGACCTGATTTTCATCATTCTTCCCTAATTTCCACCATTTTTTCGCCTAAATCCACCATTTCGCCCCTGCTCTTCATCCTCCATGGGCCTCCACAATATTTCCCCCCTCTTCCCAAAGGATTTTTAATGTGTTTATTATGTTTTTGCAGGGTATAAGATCGTAAAATGCACTCTATCACGCAAGTATAGACAGGGTATTTTGGAAAGCAGAATATTAGTTCCGGGACCGCAGATTTCAGAGGACATATCAGAAAGGGTTTTTAAGTATGAGTTCCATTTAATATCAGTGTTAAAACCCTACTGCACTATTAAACCTACTCAAGCACAGAAACAATCAAAGGAAGCGGCAAAGTGTACCAGTAACAAATTAAAAGGATTAAAAGCATGTTATTGAAGATCAATGACATAATCTAGTGATTTAAGCATCATGAAGACCTGAAAAGAAGACCAAAGTATAATTATGCCTAAAACACAGACCTAAGGTGAACTAAAAGTGTTTTAGGAAAATACAAAGACATCTGTCCGTCAGAGAAAGCATCCACCGCCACTCAGAGGCCAATTGAACCCTCTCCAGCACCAAAGGCCAACCTCTCCAACTACTAAAAGACACCTGCAGCCTCACAGAAATAAAAGAAGGCCTGGTTATGGATAGAACAGAGGATATCTGCATAAAGACAACTGAAAATTTATTTCAAATATTATTGACTGTCAGCAGATTTATTACAAAGATAAGAGGCAGCCCTAAAGCCAATTTTCTTGTACATTAAGTTTCAAAGAGTAGAAGTAGCAGTTATGGAAGTATGGGAAACCTGCAGACTTTCTATCCCCTTTACTTATTCCAAAGGTCAAAGACAGACAACCAGAGTACAATACAAGCAAAAGCCCATTTAATGAAGCATGGAGCACTGTCATTGCTTATCCATCAAGCATCCTAGAGATCGAAAAACATTAAATTATTCATTTAATTGGGCCAACTATCTCTGCTACTACTTCACTTCCTCATTCACCTATAAGTATTCATCGATAATTCATTGTTATGGTTGTTGTTAGTTGATAAGGATTCATTCGATTGTAGAACTATTATTGGGGGTAGCTGAGTAGTTTTTAATTTAGTAGGCTAGGAGGAGAAGTTATGACTGTAATTAGCCATTGAGCTCAGAGTATGTGACTGGTTTTTCACATCAATTGAACAATCGAATTTCACAAGATCCTGGTCTATGTTACTGGTGATGTTTTCCTTGCTTATTTCATGATTAATCACAATGTTCATTATTCTCTAATAAGAATCAGTAAACTGGTTTAGGATATACCCCTGCATGGTACCCTAATGCCCACTGCTCTTCTTATCTTTGATGTTTTCTGCTGAATGTGTATCTAAGAGAAAATTCATGCAATTTAACCAGTTAAAGATGTTGGTCCAGCCCATGCTTACTGATGTGTGAATTCAGGGTTCGTTGCTTAGATGTTCTTGTTGCGTTTAAGCTAAAAGAATTGGGATATCGGAGAGTTAGAGTTAGCCCTGTCCACTGGGGTCCTTTTCCAACAGATTGGCCTATTATAAGATCCCTTTGAGCTAGTGTCAAAAGCATTGAAGGTTAAAAGCCCTTCTATGATCTTAGGCCTTTATCTGTGTTAAATATTGAACTTTTTTCCCTTAGAGTATGCTAAAAGCAGGCTTGGAGTTAAATGACCTCTGACCTGATCTTAAGTTGCCCTTTGTGTCTCTCCATTTCACTCCTTAATGTTCCACTCCACCATCTATCTAAAATATCCTTTAGTATAGATGACTTGCCCTATGGAAAGCCTTGGTTACTTTTTATGCAAGTAATCCCCTTTCATAACTTCATAGCCCAATGGATAGACACTTTCGTTGACCTATCCTCTTTTTTCGAAACATCTTGCTACTTTTTTCCTTTCATCTCATAACCTTCTCAGTTTATGATCCCCAACCCAACAACCAAATCATTTATAAACCCCCTGTGCTTCATACCTAGCCTAATACCTCATTTTGAGCTTCAAAGATATATATCATTCTTTGTTTTTATGGAGATATCCCTCTCTGGATCTAGGAGGGCTAGATCCTAGGATCCCAAAGTTGTTCTGATGTTGTCTTGTCTTTTGGTCTTTCCAATCTGGCCAAAAAAAAGGAACCCCAACAGTCTCCACTCAACAAAGATTTACATATAACATGATCTCTTACATACTAGCACCAACATTTGAGATTTTGGTTACGATGTGTAGTTTCCACGTACATTTTGTACAACATGTATTGTTCTGTGAAATTTGACACTCAACTTCACAACAATCCAACATAGCTCCACTCAATATAGGAACCATAATGCAACTTTGTTCAATGCAGGCTCAACATAAATAGCCAATCACAGGTCTCAATGAGAATTTTAATGTAGGCCTCTGTAATTTTGCTAACTCCTCCACTCTTAGAAGGAAAACCAATTCATAGCTCCAATTTCCATACAGATTATTTTAACGTGCCACAATTCTACAATCCAGTGTTATGAGATCCTCCATGATTCGCAACTACTCCTCAATATTTTTACATACTTCACTTGAGACTCGACATTGTATTGGGTAACACGATCCTCACGAGATTCACCAATTTTATGGGTTGGGCTCTAATACTAAAATATGATGTAGAACAAAGAAAAACAAATTCCAAACAAACTAAATTATTTTCTCTTCAAAACTTTGGCTTACAAATGAATTGCATGGATATTTATTCTTGAGGAAGAAAACTATCGAATTCCTCAAAGAGAAAACTCCTTCCTAGATATTTGAAGGAAGCTGAGAGAAATCCTCTCAATTCTAGGAATCTATCCTAACTACTTAACTTATAAAAAGTTATATAAGTCTCCATAAAATCTAGAATTTTATAAAAATTTCCAAATTAAATAAATACATAAATACAAATAAGAGATTCTCCTACATCATTCTAACCTTTATAGCATGAGATACTAGATTTTTCCTTCCATCTATTTGAGGTATTACACGAATTGTTGGGAATTTAAAAAAAAAAAAAAATTTACATTTCTGAATATGAACTTTTGTTGTGTGAGATAGTCTAAGTTTGCTTCCATATATTTGAGATATCAAAAGAATTGTGAGGAATTTAAATATATGTTTACCTTTCTAAAGATGAAAATTTTCTTGCATGATATAGTATAATTTTACTTCTAATATTGAAGGTATCACAAGATTTCCTGGGAATTAAAACAAATGTTTACCTTTCTGAAGATGGAATTTTGAATTTGCATACAGAGGTATAAAATGAATCTAGAATAAAGATTATGATTCAGGCATATTTAATGATGAAAGAGGTCATAATTTTTTTCATTCATCTTGTTAGCACTACAATTTTTCCAAATATTTTCAAAGTCCGGTCATCATTCTCCGAGGAATCAATCTACCTTTTCAATTTTATTATAAGATGAAA
The DNA here is from genome assembly GCA_034641835.2 of Pinus albicaulis. Taxonomy (NCBI): domain Eukaryota; kingdom Viridiplantae; phylum Streptophyta; class Pinopsida; order Pinales; family Pinaceae; genus Pinus; species Pinus albicaulis. Next base: position 1,271,863,710 of record CM076570.1, read on the forward strand.
GTGTCATTGTCAAAGTGTAGCGTTGAGAAAATTTCATTTTCTACTTTCATTCATTTCATTTTCCCTCTTTCACCTTTCATTTTCCCAAAAATCCGAAAGTCCAGCCTCTCATTTCCCTTTCAAAACCCCTTTTTAACTCATAAAATTCAATTTTTATAGTTAAAAAGTAGCTCCGCGCACCCATCAACAACCATATCATATTTCCTTTTAAAATTACCATATATTTCTTTTATTTCATTTTTTACCTGCACCACAACAAAACCTTGGTTATATCATATATTATATGATATAACCTACCACAATTAATAAACATTGTGGAACCCTTACCTTTCATCGTAATCGGCTCTTCACAGTTTTAACTCCCATTCACGTTACAATTTCCTTTTCCTACAAAACCCCCGAAATGCGAGTTGTGGTACCATTTGGGACCCATACTTCCCTTTAATATGCCTCAAATATGTTATAAAGCCTTTTTTTTGCTTCGAGCGTCTTTTTATCATATTACCATGACTTAACAAAGTTTTCACTTTCTGCTTTGAAAAGATGTTTAAATGGCCCCACCTACCTTTTTGCATCACATTTTCACAAATTTCACTTATTGTATTCACTTCCGCTCCCTATAAAATCCAATTTTTATAGTTAAAAAATAGCTCCGCACACCCATCAACAGCCATATCATGTTTTCTTTTTAACTTACCATATATTTCTTTTATCGCATTTTTTACCTGCACCACAGCAAAACCTTGGTTATATCATATATTATATGATATAACTTACACACTTAATAAACATTGTGAACCCCTTACCTTTCATCGCAATCGGCTCTTCGCAGTTTTAACTCCCATTCACATTACAATTGCCATTTCCTACAAAACCCCCGTAATGTAAGTTGCGGTACCGTCTGGGACCCATACCTCCATTTAATATGCCTCAAATATGTTATAAAGCCTCTTTTTTGCTTCGGGTGTCTTTTATCATATTACCATGACTTAACGAAGTTTTCACTTTCTGCTTTGAAAATCCATTTAAAGGGCCCCACCCACCTTTTCACATCGCATTTTCACAAATTTCACTTATCACATTCACTTCCGCTCCCTCAAATCTTCTGATTTACGATTTGCGGGCAGTCACACCATTTTTCATGACACGGCCCTTTGTTCACATCACACATTGCACTTCACCAGTTTCAACATTTAGCTCTCGTGTTTCATAATAAAATATTTTATGTGTGATCTGTGGGCAACCACACTTTTTGTTATGCCACATCACATCCACTCACATCGCACGTTGTACTTCATGAGTTTTAACATTTAACTCTCGTGTCTCATAAAAAAACTTGTGATTCACGGTCTATGATTGGTCCCACTTCTTTTCCACATCATCACCCCATCAAAAATATCATTTTATCCCATTTGTGTCTTAAGTTTAAACGCTCCGAACCTGATTTATGATTGCGATATATGTCTAAAAAAATTTCTCCTCTCCCTTATCATTCATTTCGCTCCACCTCTCCCCTATCAATTAAACCTTTTTCGAAGGGTTTCCTTGTAATATCTCATAAATTAAACCTCCACCATTCTATCCAAAAAGTTTCAGGTTTTCCATCATTACAAAGGGTTTTCACCAAAGAAGGAAAGGAACAGCGGAACAATGACAGATTTTCTCTGAAATAGTTTTCTACCACTACTCTCAGCAGTAGCATGTTTCTACAAGGCACTAGGTAGCATTAAAGGAACAACCACATACCATTTTCACTGTTGTTTACACTTTTTGTGGAGTTGGTTGCACTCCAAATTGTTAGCCTTAATGTTGTTTATTTTCATTATGTCATAGCACTTTGTATTAAAGTTTTAGGATAAGCCTCACCTCTTGTAGGAGGTTGTAATGAATTTTGAAATATATTTTCCTTTTTCTGTGGAAGATGATAGTATCATATTTTGTATATATATATATATATGCCAAACTAATATGAAGTCAGGGTTGATTGGTGGTTATTGAATTTTGACTTATATGAACTGTAATTTTTTTTGTGAATGAAATGGAATAATAATACTAAGGAATTGTTATCAATTTGCTGTGTGTATTGTTGGGGCCCTTTTTTTTGAAATCTTGGTTAAGAACATTTTGAATTTTGATCTTTTGAGTTGCGGCATGAAGACACATGGCAATTGCGACCACGTCGCAACTACCAGGAGTTGCGGAGATATCAAGGAGGTGCGGAAGCATGAGATAGCTGAAGAAAGAACACGCACAAGTGCAGATGAAGAAAACACACAGCAGAAGACAAAAAGCGGAACACACAGATAATGGAAGAGAAGCTAGAAGCAGTTGGAGAAAAGACACAGAGGAACTGATAGTCGCGATAGCGGGTGAATAAATAACAGTCACCCGGCTGACAGAGGCTATAGAGGTTGTGAGGCTCGTGACAGGAAAAGGAGCACAGAGCGACTGAAGGAAATCATGCAGAATACTTCTATGGTTCCTAATCTTCTCTATATTCGCTATTCTACCTTTCTGTTTCGTAAGACATCTGTATCAGAGTTGTAAGCTATTGCTGAAGATGCTATGTAATCATGTGCTTGGCCAAGATATTAATATAATGGAAGATTGTTGTCTCAATGAAAGGGTTACATGCATGTAACGTGGTTGTGCTGGTTTAAAATTTTATTTTACTTATGTCTGAATGCTTCATTAAATGCTCTTGCGTACATGACTCTATATATATGATTGATGCATTAACCATCATGAGTTGCGACTCTGTTCCTTGCCATTGATCTCATCCCCTTTCTGCATGTGGTTGCGGCATGCCTCGGGTGAGACTCCTTTCTCTTCGGAGTAGGGTGAAAATGCCGGCGTGATCCTAGACTACATTGGACCCCCTTTGTTGGCCACTCCTCCTGAACCTGGGTCTTGTCTGCGAGACCTTATTCCTTGCCAACAAATGGTTCCGTTGCCGGGACCTGCATGTTCTGAGGGGAACTAGATCATGGTATCGAGGATTTTTGAAGGAGAAATATGGCGATGGTGGGATAATCATCTCGACCAGTTCATTGCTCAGCAAGCAGAGCTGACCAAGAAAAAGGAGGCAGCGATCAAGGAGCTCGTCCTTTTCTCTGACTTCGCCAGTGATACGTCCAAAATTTTCTGGGGAAGGTTCCCTACCGACCTTTACAATTGGTTGCAGAGATTACGAGCGATGGTGCCTCGAGAGGGCTTGCGGAAGATAAATCGTAGGTGGGCGCACGAAGATCTAGTAGCGCTGCATCAGGTGGACACTGAACTAACCCGCGCGGTGGACTTTTGGGTATGGACCACGTTGGAAGGATACGCTGTGGAGTTTGCTGCTGAGTGCTATCAATTTTTCTCGAAAGCTGAAGCTGTCTTCCACTCAGGGCTAAGAGGGAAGCTGCTTAAGGAGATTCCACTGTGGATTAAGGCTCTGATGGTGGATGAAGGGTTGATTGAATTCCAAAAATGGGTATGGAAGCATAAACCACCCATGCTGGGGGAAGGGTTGAGGGGGTCGATGCTCCGTAGAATGTGAAAGCAGGGAGGGGGGAATGGATGTTGTGGCTGCATGAAAGTTGAGGGAGCGACGTGCGCATTGGCGGGCACAGATCGCCGATAGGTGGCGAAAAAGGGTGATGTGGGATTTGAAGAGACGGGAGATCGAGAGGAATAATCAGAAGGAGGCGCCTCCAAGGATAGGAGTTATGGATTTGGATACCCGGGAAGAAGACGGGACAGCGGTGGAAGTGCGGCAGGTGCATGGGAGCCCAACGACGCGAGGAAGAGAGATGGTGACTAACGAAGACGATGGAAAGATGCAGCCCGAAGAGAGTTCCGATGACAAATGGCACGGCGTGATGCAGCGGATGTTTCAAGAGCAGACGGTACTCACCCCTCCAGGCAGCCCTACTTCCCACATTCTGCATGGCCAGGATCCCTACCTTCCCCTGGTACTGTATCAACCTTTAAGTAATATTTTCATTCAGTTACAAGCATTGAGTCAGTTATACAGTATTTCATCAGCGTCAGTAACGTCAGGTAACAATAGTGTTACTAGTAGTGCTATATTCCCTAGTGGAACCGTTACGCAACTAGGACCTGGAGGATTTATCCTGGTCAATACTCCACAAGTATACATGGCTGGATCTTTCACCCGGTATCCAGAGTTCTCTGGCTGGGGAAATGATGATGTAGAGCAACACTGGTATCTATGCGAAGCCATCTGGAGGGCTCGGAAAACGCTAGATGCGGGGAAGTTAATAGAATTTCAAACCACGCTCAGAGAGAGGGCTCTGCGATGGTTTATCAAGTGGTCCGAGGCTCACCCTAACCCCGTAATTGCGGATGTAAAGAGAGATTTTTTCCACGAATTCAAGCTTCCCCAGACAGACTAGCAGGGCCTGTCCGAGCTGTGGGAAATTAAGCAGAAGGAAGGTGAAACCGCGTGGGAGTTGATGCGGCGATTCAAGGACGCGATTGGGAAAATCAACTACCCAATCGATCCAAACCACCAGAGGGACTGTTCATCAAGGCTCTGCTTCCCTTGACATGAACCCCTCTCACTCAGTAGAAGATTGATAATCTGTAGGACGCTTTGGAGCAGGCCATGAAAATTGAAGCTATGGCAGGCTATCCCCAGGAATACCGAGGGGGGGCCGGCCCCGAAAGATCCTTCTTTGATAGGGTTGCAACACCAGATCGCCAGCTTAACGGAGAAACTTAAGGAGCTCCAGTCGGTGAGACCAGCGCGTCCAAATGTTTGGTGCACTCACTGCCTGGTCGAGGGCCATGGCGCAATAGAGTGTCCCCGGTTGCGTGGCGCAGGGGCAAGACCCTCCGTTGCGGCAATCCAGGGGGGTCCACCGCCTGGTGGTAGCGCGGCCATGAATCCGCAGGGGGGCTACCAGCCGCAACAACCGTACGCGGGGTTCCCACCTCAGCCAGGTTCCTCCACCCGAGAGTACTGCGGGATTTGCCGGACGCTGGGGCATCCTCCTCGGATGTGCCCGATACTACAGAAGTACTCCGCGGTTCCCAACAATGCGTATTGCAAGTTTTGCGTTTCTACGACTCATAATACGGAGCAGTGCAGAGCACTCGACGCCCTTGCGGATCGATTGGATCGTCCTTCCTACATGGTGAATGAGGCTCCAAGGGGAAGAGGCGGCGGCATGCGGGGAGGCCGCACAGGCGGACGCGGTCCGGTGAAATGTTACAACTGTGACCAGGAGGGTCACGTGGCTCGAGAATGTCCCCTTCCGCGATGACCCTGGTATTCCCAGTTCCGGGTGAATGCCCATGCCACAGAGGACTGTCCGAAGCTCATCAAGAAGTGGGAAGAACGGGCGAGGCAGAGGGGAGTGAATCTGATAAACTCAGAGCCGCGAGGGACCATGACCCCAGACATGTAGAACGTCGCAATCGTGACGAGGGGTGGGAAGAAAACTGGGGACGATGCACATGGGAAGGAGCCAGCACGAGTGGTTCGGCCGGCATCCCCGAAGACGTTAATCAGGCCCGAAGACCAGAAGAAGTATTTCCAGGAGGCAGTTGAGGCATTCGCTCAACTGTGGGATGCGGGAGGTCTAGAGGAGCCCGCGCTGCCAGAATCTGGGGCGCAGGGTGTAACAGGTACTGTGATCGAGGACTGGCTCTAGCTATTCCTCAGGATTATTGACAATGCTGCGCTACGGCAGCAGCTCAAGCATGCTTTGGAAGGAGCATTGCAGGGGCACACAGGGCTTAGAGATTCGGCGAACGCTGCTCCTCAATACGTGTAGCGCGTCAAGAGGAACAAGCAACGAACAGGCAAGGAATTCCGGCTCAACACGCATGTTGCGGGATTCCAAATCAGCGATACCATGCTGGACTTGGGGTCCGACGTCAACATCCTGCCACGAAAGACGTGGGAGGCCCTTGGAAGGCCACGGCTGGCCTACTCGCTAATCCAACTCAGGATGGCGAACCAGTACTGCATTCTGCCAATCGGCCGGCTCGAGGGTGTCGAGGTTGACATTGCGGGGGTGAAGACATACACCGATTTTGAGGTTATTGATATCATGGGCGACAAGGATCCTTATCCTTCCTTACTCGGTATTGACTGTGCTTTTGAGAATTATGCCATCATCGACCTTAAGAAGGAGCTGATGATCTTTGAAGATGGGGAGGTGCGGGTCACCCAGCCCCTTGACCCGTATCAGGGCCCGCGATATACGGAAATAGTGGAAAATCGGGAGGATGCTCAGATGATGGACCACCTTTATCAGATGACTGCAGGAAAGTGGGACGACTATATTAACCCGACCGCAACTGGCTCTGTTAGTTGGCGGAGTGTGCAGAGCTCGGAGCTCGGGTTCGAACTCGCGTGGGAAGACTGGCAGCAAGGAGGGTATGAGACCACTACGCGGAGATGTGCTACTATTGCCCAAGTCCGGTGGGTGGGGACTGAGTTCCGCGGATATGCCACCTTGTCAAATATGCAAGCTGTCAATACTTTTATTATCAAGGTGGAAGACATGGTCCCAGCCGAAAGTCGGATGCCACTTTTGGATGTGGCCTTGCAATCCACGTCGGCTCGATGGTGGAAAAATCACCGCAACACCCTGTTGCGATGGGATTGCGTGGCAGACGCTCTACGGGCATGCTTTAAAGAGGATGAGGGCCCCCACAGTACACTTAAGTATCACGGGACTTCCAACCCACGACACCATGTGCAAGCCTATGAGGAGCAGTGGCGCAGTACCAGGTACCCTGAGGAGCTGTGGGTCCACAGGTTTATCCATTCCCTGGATACAATCCCCCAGGCTTGGTACCTGAAGGAAGAGCGAAAATGGGGAACCCGCTCATGGCAGGAGGTCACGGATAAGTTCGTTCAGTGTTTCTTGTTCGAAGGGGAGATGGCGCAGGAGTCTCGGGCCCTACATGCGATCAAGGAGGTCTTGTTTTTCCGCCACCCCGAGCCCGACGGGGGCCCGGTTGTGTCACGATCTGAGGCCAGGCGCGAGTTGGTTTGCCAACGGATTGACGGCGATCCGGATGATGATAGTCTGGAGGACCTCAGGCATCTCTATTTTGATGAAAGGGAAGGCGAGCAGGACATCAGTGAAGAGCTGACGACTGAGGGAGTCCACTTACAGCCACTAAAGACAAAGAAGCTAAACATTGGAATAGACGAGAAACCCAAGCTAGCAATGGTGGGAGACTAGTGGGACGAGGAAACGAGAAAATAAATTTTCAGCCTCCTCCGGGAATACGAAGACTTGTTCCCATCCTCGGTTGCAGACCTGAAGGGGATCAAGGGGGAGCTTGGTGAAATGCGCATCGTGCTGAAGCTGGGGGCCAGGCCAGTGAAGCACCGACCCTACTGACTAAACCCACGTATCAAAGAAAAGGTCAAGATGGAGATCGACAAGATGCTGGCTGCAGGTCTTATCTTTCCAGTAGAAGAAGCAGAGTGGGTGAGTCCCATTGTCATTCAGAACAAGAAGGAAAAAGCGGAGATACGTGTCTGCATAGACTACCGGAGTCTGAACAATGCTTGCATCCATGATCCATTTCCCACTCCTTTCAGCGATGAAGTTCTAGATCATGTTGCGGGAAACGAAGCCTATTCCTTCACTGATGGGTTTTCGGGCTACCATCAAGTGCGCATTGCAAAAGAAGACAAAGCAAAGACGACATTCACCATGGAGTGGGGATCATTTGCATACCACGTTATGCCGTTTGGTCTGAAGAATGCACCGGCTGTGTTTTACCGGATTGTAATTGCTGCTTTCCGGGAATACATTCACAAGTTCCTGGAGGTCTACATGGATGACTGGACCATCTATAGTCTGTTGAAGAAACACGCCACCCTTTTGCGTATTATGTTCGACCGGTGTCGTTAGCTGCAGATTTACTTGAACTTGAAGAAATGTATTTTTGCAGTCCCATTCGACACGCTCCTAGGCCATGTGGTGTGCAAGCAAGGGGTCTGTGTCGATCCCGCCAAGGTCGCGGTCATAGTCCACATGGAAGCCCCCGAAACTATAAAGCAAGTGCGTGCACTACTCGGGCACACTGGATATTACAGACGGTTTATCCGCAACTACGCAAAGATCACGGCCCCTCTGGAGAAACTGTTACGGAAGTCAGAAATATTCCAGTGGACGGAGGAGTGTAGGAAGGCCCTTGACAGCTTGAAGGAGAAGTTGGCGATGACACCCATACTTTTTCATCTCGACTAGGATAAGCAGTTCCACGTGCATATCGATGCGTCCGGTATTGCGCTTGGGGCTGTCTTGGCGCAACCCGGGGAGACGACAGTCGACCACCCCGTCTACTTCGCCAGCCGTAGGTTATCGAATGCGGAGAAGAATTACACCACGACCGAGCGGGAGGCGTTGGCGATGGTGTACTCCCTCCAGAAGTTCCGCCACTATCTTCTGGGCGACAAGTTCAAATTATTTACAGACCACTCTGCATTGAAGTATCTAGTGAATAAGCCTGTTTTGGAGGGACGGATCTGTCGCTGGCTTCTACTTTTCCAGGAATTTACGTTTGAGGTGATTGTTAAGCCCGACAGGCTGAATTTCGGTCCTGATCACTTATCCTGGTTGGAAATGGGAGAGAACGAAGGCTCGTTGGACGATCAGCTGCCAGATGCCGACCTCTTCCAAGTCGAAGCAGTACCGGATTACTTGGCTAACATCGCCACTTATCTGACCATGGGACAATGCCCTCAGGACTACACCCCGCTCCAGAAGCGCCACGTAGTTGTCTGGGCGGCCGACTACCAATTGATCGCGGGGTAGCTATACAAATTGGGCCTCGATGAGGTGTTGCGCAGATGTATCCTTGACCACGAACGAGAAGCGGTAATGTGGGAATGTCACAACGGTGTTGCGGGAGAGCATGTGGGCGCGAAGCCCACCGCAATAAAAGTACTCCAAGCTAGCCTGTGGTGGCCGACAGTACATGCCGACTGTAAGGCCTACATGAAGCGCTGCGATGTTTGCTAGCGGACAGGAAGGCCCTCGCACCGGGATGAGCTTCCGCTCCACCCAGTGCATGTGTTGCGGCCGTTCGAAAAATGGGCTGTCGATTTTGTAGGTCCCATCACCCTGGTCGCCAGACACTTGAAGGCCTGGTACATCATTATCGCCATGGATTACCTCACCCAGTGGGCCAAGGCAGCGGCGGTATGTGACTGCTCAGCGTAGACAACTTCCCGGTTCATTTTTGAACACATCATCAGCCGGTTTGGCTGCCCACGGAGCTTAACCAGCGATCAGGGTACGCATTTCATTAATGCCACGGTCAAGTCACTACTGGACACATTTATGATTCAGAATCATAAGAGCAGCCCATACCACCCACAGGCCAATGGGACTGTGGAAGCATTTAATAAAATTCTTGAAAAGGGCTTGACTAAGATTTGCAATGCTCAGCGCGACGATTTGGATGAATGTCTCCCAGCGGAATTGTGGGCCTACCGGACTACGGTGAAACGCTTGACCAATCAGACGCCATTTCAGTTGGTGTATGGCTGGGAAGCTGTGATTCCCACTGAGTTCACTGTACCCAGTCTTTTAATCGCTACGTCTCTTCAGTTCTCCGAAGATGAGTCACTTCGAGAATGCCTCCGAGAGCTACAGGAGCTGGATGAGGCCCGGTTCCTGGCAGAATTCCATCAGAAGGTTCAGAAGGCCAGGAAGAAAGCGTGGCACGACCGCCACCTCAAGCACAAAACCTTCCAAGTTGGCGGCAAAGTTCTCTTATATGATAGCCGGTTCCAAAAGTTCCCAGGCAAGCTCCAGATGCACTGGTTGGGACCCTACTTTGTCATCGAGATCCGCGACTCAGGAGCCGTTCGGTTGGCACAGCTGGATGGTACAGTTCTTCCTGGATGGGTGAATGGCGCACGCCTGAAACCCTACCAGGAGTAGGTACCTTTCACTTTTCATCAATAACTCTTGCACCTGAGAGCACCCGTAGAGTAGCTTAGTCAAATAACTCTCCCGCAACCGGGATGAGCGTAGGGAGTCTTTTCCATTCATAGGAAGTCTATCAATAATCGATCAGTTGTGGGGACCTCCCCGCAACCGACTGTGGTCAGGGCAGCACCAGTCCAGCTTGTCACCACGCCAGTCCAGCATGTCACCGCGCCAGTCCTGCGTGTCATCCTTGTAGGATCCATCCACGTGCCCATATCAGTCCAGGTCATTTGCGTCAGTCCTTTCTGTCAGTCCGTAGGATCACTCAGATTTGCATCATAAATTACCATAAGTAGACAGTAACCATACCATAATCATTTGCCATCACCCACAGTTCCCTCAGCTGTCGTGTCCGCCCATTTCCCCATGACGCCGTCAGCAATTTTCAGATTACACACAGGCATGCGATCAATCGCACGATTATCGCAGGCAAGAAGGCCAGTGAGAATTAATTATCGTTATGGCGTCTCATCAACTCTGCTCATGCCAGGTGATGACATAACTTGCATGGAGACCAACAACACAAGAACGTCAGAGCAGTTCAATTTGGCAATTGCAGCAACACCAGAGCAGTTGAAACTTCAAGACGCACCGCACCAAGACAAAAGCTCCAGGCGATTTCTCCAGGTTTATCAGCGGCGTGCCAAAATGCCAAAGGCTCTCCTATCCATTGTTGAACCAGTGCTGGATAGTAGGATCCACAGAACCAAGTCACTGGTTGGAAAATATGACATTGCAGCGTTGATAGACGCCAACCTGTCCAACCCGGTCGAATTCCCCCACCTCCATTGGCAGACATACATGGAGCATCACTACACACCAGGTAGTAGCTCAAACAGCCACATGCGACAAGAGTACCGGGGCCTCCAGCAATCGTCCTTGATGAATTTGAGAACTCTTCCTGTCTTTGGGATGACAGGACCGGCCATGCAATGCACCCGGTTCCTCCTCAGCCGAATTCAGAACGAGTCCCTGTGGCTAAACGAAGAAATCCCCATTCACGCCGAAGACATTCATCGGCTCACAGGACTGTCCCAGAATGGCGCAGACGTCTCTGCTGCCGGTCAGAAGTCTTCCAAGTGCACCCGAAAGTTGGGTGATACAGACCTTTATACCAAATATGGCACTCGCTAGGGGGGGGAAAGGTGCCAAGATTGACCTGATTAACAAGCTGGAGATTCGGTTCGCTTGCTATCTCATTGCTAGCAAGACGATGCGGCATTATACCAAGGGAGAGTGCACCTTGGATACCATATCCATTGCGGAGCACTGTGTCCAAGGCACTAGGCTGAATTGGTGTTCTTTCGTGCTCAAAGAACTGTTCGCGGCATGCGAAGAGAACTATAAGCGCACCACGAGTTTCATCTATGGCTACCTGATTGTAGCTTTTGCCATGTGGAAATGGCACATCCCTCCTGTCCGGATGCCGGCAGAAACTATCGCGAGCTAGCCCCTCGCGATGAAATTCACTCCGTGGTAGGTGTCCTCAGACCCCAGCACCAAACAGGTGAATGCGGAAGCGTTCCGGGCTTGGTACGGGTTAATGAGAGATGTGGTGGCTAACCAGCAACGGGTGCCGAGGCACCTGTTAGATAACTATAGTGAGCAGGTGTGGTTTGGGGTAAGCCACAGGCACACTTACCTCCGCCCCACTTGCGTGCCGGAAGCCACCTTCCACATGGCGCCGCTCATATTCCAGCTGGACGATGCTACCTTTCACCGCGAGGTCTCTGCGTGGCCGGGGGTCACAAAGCACATCCGCGACAGGATCCCCCGATATAACTTTGAGCAGATGCTGGCGACGCAACGGCCTGCCGAGACGGGCGCGGCAGGACCCTCACAGGACGTGGCGGGACGTTCTCAAGATGCAGCCGGGACCTCACAGGAACTCCTCGAATCACTGGTCCCCGTCGTACAACACTTCAATACCCAGGTACGAAGTCTCAACATGGCAACCCAAGTTATTTCAAGTGGTGCCTCTTTATTTCCCCTGTTTTCTGAATTCCAGCTCACTTGTTCTCATTCTCTGTCCCATACTGCCCCTCTCACTTCCCCCATCCCTACCAACTTATTCACTTCTACCAGCCACATCATCACCCCAATGGGTGAAACGGGCTCGGGACCTGATCAATCAGACACCCCTCCATCTAAACGGGCTCGCACCACCGTCACTGATCCGGTGGTGGACCTTACCGATGATGATTCGCCATCCACTCCACTCATAGGAAAATTGATTCCAGAGGAACCCCTGATTGATCCATCCGAATTCATCAACATTTACCTTCCCCATACCTCCTCCACCCCGTCCAACGCTCCCTCCACCATCCGTCCACCTGCCACTTCATCCGTTCCATCCAACTCATCTGCCACTGTATCCGACCCTCTTATCCGGGAACTCTTTGGAGGCAACCATGGGGCTGAAGTCACCTCCAGTACTGAGGCCGTAGTACCCCCAGTCGACCCCATGGCCACACCCCAGGGTTCCGTCTCTACTATATTTACCCGGCCGACCAATGTTGGGGCTGACTCGGTCAAGGCTCCGCCTGAGCATGCTGACCCTCCACCCCCAGAACAGACCACTCAGCAAGAACGACCAGATTCTGATATGGGTACCTCAATGCAGCAGCAGACACCAGTGTCCCCTCATGAGCACTCCAACAGATCCGTGGCCAGTGGCCAACCTCTGCAGGAGCGAATGCCGGAGCAGGGCGCTTCCGGAAACCCCAACGTAGAGACATGGGGTACAGGCCAGTTGTACCTATTCATTCTGCGGGCGGCCCTGCAGGCCGAACAGCTTCATTCAGAGCTGCAGCAGTGGTGTGATGAGCAGCACCACTAGATCGTAGCGCTTACTGAACAGCGCGATCAGCTGACCAAGGAGAAGGAATTCCTATAGGAAAAGGTCACCATTGCCGCTCAGGCATTCTCTGACCTATGGCCCGCTGTCAGAGCTCACCATGCCCCACTTCCTGCAGATATAGCGGAAAGCAATGTGGCCGTCCAGGCCTACCACATTCGGACTGCCTTCACGGGACTACGCAGAGAAAATCAGGAACTTCAAGCAGCGTTAGCCGCACAGCCCACGCTCCCCGACCCCCAGATTGTCTACTCAGAACAGGTGGCTGCCAAGCAGACCCAGGCCACTCACATGCAGGCGACCCTTCACTCCACAACAAGGGAGGCTTATGACCTCTTGCGAAGTCTGCAGGAGTGTTCACTCGCCCTCACTGTCAAAACGTAGCCCATCTCTGCACAACTACAACAGATTTCCAGAGAAATTCAGGAGACTGCAGACCCAGCACGGTTGGATCAACTCTATGCCCAGGCAGACGAGCTTGAGGCTCAAATGCAATAGACCGAGGCTAACTCAGCGGTGGCCAAGTAGATAATTCGGGAAATCCATCCGCCTATTCAAGCCAGTGCCAAATCAATCCAACACCTCGCTGCAGAATCTGAAACCTAGCATGCCACGATGTTCGGGGCTGTCCCGATGAATATAGAGGAGGCCACTGCCACCAGGATCACTGAGGAAGCTGATTCGCTAATGCAAGGATGGCAGCAAGCAGTGTCGGACTTCACAGGGCTTAAAGATACAGTGCTCCGCAGGGTCCCAGAGTTGGGGCCCTTGTTTGAACAGCCGCTTGGAGGAGCACAATAGGAAGAGGCACGAGGCGAAGGCACACAGGCTGAACAGGGCATGGGAGCCAGCAGGGCAATGGAGGTGGAAGCTATCATTTGTGATTGATTTGGGGATGAGTCAAGGAATTGTGGTCGAGGCCTGTTGGGGCCCTTGTTTTTGAAATCTTGGTTAAGAACATTTTGAATTTTGATCTTTTGAGTTGCGGCATGAAGACACATGGCAATCGCAACCGCGTCGCAACTACCAGGAGTTGCGGAGATATCAAGGCGGTGCGGAAGCATGAGATAACTGAAGAAATAACACGCACAAGTGCAGATGAATAAAACACACAGCAGAAGACAAAAAGCGGAACACACAGATAACGGAAGAGAAGCTAGAAGCAGTTGGAGAAAAGACACAAAGGAACTGATAGACGCGATAGCGGGTGAATAAATAACAGTCACCCAGCTGACAGAGGCTATAGAGGTTGCGAGGCTCGTGATAGGAAAAGGAGCACAGAGCGACTGAAGGAAATCATGCAGAATACTTCTATGGTTCCTAATCTTCTCTATCTTCTCTATTCTACCTTTCTGTCCTGTAAGACATTTGTATCAGAGTTGTAAGCTATTGCTGAAGATGCTATGTAATCATGTGATTGGCCAAGATATTAATATAATGGAAGATTGTTGTCTCAATGAAAGGGTTACATGCATGTAACATGGTTGTGCTGGTTTAAAATTTTATTTTGCTAATGTCTGAATGCTTCATTAAATGCTCTTGCGTACATGACTCTGTATATATGATTGATGCATTAACCATCATGAGTTGTGACTCCGTTCCTTGCCATTGATCTCATCCCCTTTCTGCATGTGGTTGCGGCACGCCTCGGGTGAGACTCCTTGCTCTTCGGAGTAGGGTGAAAATGCCGGCGTGATCCTAGACTACATCGGACCCCCTTTGTTGGCCACTCCTCCTGAACCTGGGTCTTGTCCGCGAGACCTGATTCCTCGCCAACATGTATTGTCTACTTTATTTGTGTTTCCATATCTCCTTTCTTCTAGTTCCAGTTTTCAAATCATCATATTGCTATGTGTTTTTATTAGTATCTTAAGCTTGTTATGTGTTTTATCAGCTTTTGTTAGTCTCACACAGTGAGAATTCCTTATAAAATCTATATTATAATAGTGGAAGAGCATCACTCATGATATTTCAATGAGAATCTTGTCAGACTAGAAATAGCTTTCTCTCAATGGAATATTGTCAAACTTCTACTTTTGACAATTTCTACTAAATCAATAGATTTCTGTTTTACACACCTATTGATTCTCCTCATCTTTCAATTTCCTTTCATCATAGACTACAAAATTGCACCTTGCTACTACATCAAGTTACAATACCCTCTTTAACAAAAATTTGGATTTGACCGAAATCTCTCTTCAGCAAATCATAGTTTATACCATCTTCCAATCCTATAAAACAAAACATTAAAATTTCCTTAGAGTTTAATATGTTCCTGGTTAGGCACTTGCTGCAGTCCAAGTGTTGATTCCAGCATCAACATCTTTTGGTGCATCTACTGGGAGATGAAGGCCTTGTAACGAAGTATTCTCCCGAGTCTATTATTATGAATTGTTGATAATCGGTTCTTGACGGTGAACAAGAATTGGTGACTTGAAGAAGACTAAAAATTAGTTCACTTGGTGACTCCACAAAGAGGAAAAGGGGTTTCAAGACCTCCTTCCAAAAGGAGGAATCAAAGATCCCCAACTGTTACTCCAGTTGCTAGCCCAGAGAAAATCATCAAAGATGCTAAAGGAAAACAGAGATTATTTGAAGCCACATCTCAGTCAGTGAAGAAGGTACACAAAAAGTACGTTCCAAAGAAAAAGGTACCTCTATCTACTTTAGAATCTAAATATATTTTAGTTTCAAAAGATTCTATTGAAAAATATCAAGTTGAAGGTACTCCCCTAGAAAATAAAGTGGATGTTGTTAACCTAGGCTCAACTGAAGGTTTTTCTTACTCATCACCTAGTAAATCTAAAATAAGTACTATTCTAGTCAAAGAAGGAGAAACTAAATTTCTAAGTGTTGAAAATAAGTCAAAAGAATTTGTGCTGAATGAAGGGGAATTAGAACAAGTATTGGTTATTGCACCTTTTCTTGATAGGAATATTTTGACTGAAGAAGAATTCAAGACTATTTTAAATTTCATTTAGACTCATCCTGAATACCAGTCTCTTATTACCTATTAGCAAGATTATTTTCATTTTTCTCCAAATCCAGTTGTTGGGTCATCTTCCTCTCATCCTTTTGAAGAGTCTGTACTTGAAGGTCTTACTTTTAACTGATCTAATTTCCTTGTGCAACAAAATAAGGCTAAATTAACTCCATCCCATCAAGAGACAACTTTATATTCTGATTCTTCTACTGAAGGAGAATTCAAGACATCCTCTGTTCATCTTTTTGTAAACCCACTCTTCTCAGTTCCAAAACCTCAAAAATCAGCTCAAGACCCCCAATTTTCTACTGTTTCAAATTAGAATCAAAATTCACCAATTGTAATTCCTATTTCTCAAATAGTTACATCAATTTTACATCAGCAAAATATGGCTCAACCTACACTTACAAGGATACAACAGATAGTGGCTGTGTGATATGCATCACATCACTTGCTCTCCCCCAACACATGCATGCACTTCCCCAAGGATTTTACTTGAAATATATTCCAAACTACACTGGGGAGGGAGAAGGAGTTTCTACTGAAGAACATCTAGTGGCTTTCTATAGTTATGCTGACAATCAGAATATTGAACATGAAGATGTTTGGTCAAGAATATGTGTTCATAGCTTGGATGGTGAAGCTCAAAAATGGTTTAAAATTTTGGCTCCAAATTCAATTACAGAAATTGGTGAATTAGAAGAGATATTTGTAAGACATTGGGGTGATTGGAAAGACTATGTTTATTATCTTACTGAATTTGAAACTCTGAAGAAGAAAGAAGATGAGTCTTTAGCTAATTTTACTAAGAGGTTTAATAAGATTTATCAGAAAATTCCTAAAGAAATTAAACCCCCTGAAACCACAACTATGATAAATTTTGCAAATGCTTTAGAATTTGAGTTTGCTTTATGGTTGAGGGCTGAAAAATCATAGACACTGACAACTATGCAAGAGGCTACAATTGGAGTGTAGTCTAATCTCATGGCTTCTAATAAATTAAAAATGGAGGAAGAAAAGGCATTAAAAGACAAAAAGAAGATGAAAGAAGCAAAGCCTTCTTCTTCCAAGTCTCTTTCAATAGAAGAAAAGACCAATCAAATTTCCAATTTGATCAAGGAACTCGTCTCTAAGATGTCAAATTCAAAGGTAGAAAATAAACTAGTTGCTAGAGCCAATTAAAATTAAGCTAATAGAAATCAGGCTCCCTTGAAGAGGCCTTTTCAACCTCCACAAATATTACAATGCCCAAGGAGGAATGTTGATGATCAAAATGTTCAACCTGATTTGAATAATTTTGCTGAAGAACAAAAACAAGGAAATGATGAAGAAAATTAAGAAATAGATCATGTGGGAGAAAATTCATAGTCAACGTGTTTGACATTGCAAGAATATGAAGATATATCAAGAAATTTTTTATTTTATTTTATTTTATTTATTTATTTATTTATTTTTTCTGATGATATGAATGCTCAAATTTATGCACAGAATGATTAGAAACAACAGGAAGTTCAAAACAGAAATCACCCTTTGAGATCTAAGGGTCTTGTTCAACATCCTCAACAAAAATCAGATTGAGATAAAAAAGCTGCTAAACAGAAGGCCAAGGTAAATGAAGTTCCTCCACCTCAAAATTTTTCTCCAATTTTCAAAATTACAATAGAAAATAAGGAATTAGTTCTAATTCATTTTAGTTTCAAATATGAATTGAATAAAATCAAAATTCTAGTTCCACTCCTGGAATTATTGAAAAATCCAACATATAAAGAGCCTTTTAAGAGTTTGTTGCAGCCTCCTCTTGCCCTTGATTTAGTCAACCTTGAGGATGAGCATCCCGCCATTTATCTAGGCTGACATGTCCAAGAAAAAAATGATGATAAATCACCTCCTTTCTACCTGTCACTCAATATACATGAAAAATTGCTACATAATTTTCTATTAGATTTTGGAGCTTCCCACAGTCTCATGCCAAAGAAAGTGATTGATGAATTGGGATTAGAAATCACCAAGAAATACCATGACCTTTACACCTTTGACTCCAAAAAAATTAAGTGTCTAGGAGTGGTTAAGGATTTGGTTGTTTCCCTTACCCAGTTTCCTATGAAAATCTTAGTGATGGACATTGTGGTTGCCAACATCCCTTCTAGATTTCAAATGTTTCTTTCCAGATCTTGGTCGAATAAATTGGGAGGTACCCTCTAGATGGAAATGTCATATGCTACAATCCCAGTATTTGGAGGGGAATTCAGAAGGTTGTATAGGGAAACTCAAATGGCCTGCATCATTATTAATCAACACAATCTATCAAACCATCCCATATATGCTGAAGAAAAGGAAGTGGGGTCATCAATTCTTCACCTTGCTGCGGATGACAATGATTTCCAACCTCAATTGAGTGAAAAATAAAACTTTCAAAGTGAAAATGAGTAGCATTCAGAAGGAGGATAGATCTAGAAATTATACTTTGATGGAGTGTCTTCAAGAGAAGGATCAGGAGCCAGTGTAGTCCTCATTTCTCCTACTCAGCAGAAGGTGACCATATCATACAAAATAAAATTTTCTACCACTAACAACACTTCTGAGTATGAAGCACTTGTGTTGGGTATGAAGGCAGCAAAATATTTGGGAGTAGAACAACTAATTGCCTTTGGTGATTCAGAATTGGTGATTAAGCAGGTGAGAAATAATTACCAAGTGAAAAATTCCAAATTTAATAATTATAGGGATGAAGTCTGGGATTTGATTGAACATTACTTTTTAGCATTTAATATAAATTTTGTCACTAGAGAAGAAAACCAAATTGTTTATTCACTAGCTATTGTTGCTAGCAATTTCAATGTTCCTCTAGATGTAAAGGAAGTTTATAATGTTCAAATAAAAAAATACCTTCAATTCTTGATAACCTCAAGCACTGGAAAGTATTTGAAGATGGCAAGGAGATTCGGAAATTTTTGGAGTGTGTAGAAGAGTTTGCAGAGATAGAAATTGATGATGAGTAGGAAATTTTTGAAAACCAAAATAACAGCCCTTTTAAGAAAACTATGGCTGGGAAAAAACATTATAGATCTGAAAACTAACTCTATTCCTAAGGGTTTGGTTCCTTTAGAAAGACTGTTTGATAATATTATGTTTTTCTCAAGCCTGAAAGCAAGATGGATAGAGAGAGTACAATAGAGTGTCACATTGGTACAGAAGATCAACCAAGATTAGTCAAAGTGTCCAAATTCCTTCCTCTAGAAACCAAAAAAATATATATCAAATTGCTGAAGGAATTTGCTAATATTTTTGCATGGTCTCACAGTGAGTTAAAAACTTATGATAATAGCATAATGGAGCACAAGATCCCTTTGAAAATAGATGCAAAGCCTGTAGCACAAAAAATCAAACACATCAATCCCATGCTGCTTCCAATCATTGAGAAAGAAATCAAAAAATTATGGGAAGCAAAGATTATTCTTCCTTTGAGATTTTCTAACTGGGTAGCTAATATAGTGCTAGTCCTGAAAAAGAACAGAGAAATAAGGATTTGTGTTGATTTTCACAACCTGAACTGATGCTCCTTGAAAGATAACTATCCACTGCCCAACATGGATTATATCTTGCAGAAGGTTGTAGGATCCAAAAGATATTCAATGATTGATGGCTTTTTAGGTTATAATCAGATTTTAGTTGACAAGCAAGACAGAGAAAAGACATCATTTACCACACCCTGGGTCACATTCATGTACAAAAAAATGACATTTTGTTTGATGAATGCATTTGCAACCTTTTAAAGGGCAATGGATATTGCCTTTGCGGGAGAAAAGGACAGATTTTTGGTCATCTATTTGGATGACATCACAATATATTAAAAATCTGATGAAGACCACTTGAAACATCTAAAGAAAGTTTTTGACAAATGCAGAAAGTTGAGTTTGTCCTTAAACCCCAAAAAGTCATCTTTTGTTGTCCAAGAAGGTAAGTTATTGGGACATATTGTAACCGAAAGTGGCATCTGTATTGATCCAGGAAGAGTAGAAGTTATTCAGAAGATTGGTTTGCCAAGAAATAAGAAGGAATTGCTGTCATTTTTAGGGAAAATCAATTTTATGAGGTGTTTTGTTCCTAACTTTGCAAAGCTGATCAAACATATAAATGTTTTGCTGAAAAAAGATGAAGAATTTAAGTGGCGAGATGAAGCAAAGAATTATTTTTCAACAATCAAGTCCACCATGACTGAAGCACCAGTTTTGATTAGTTTTGATTTTGAAAATGATTTTCTGATTTTTTCATATGCTTCAGAAGAAACAATTGCTACTCTCTTACTACAGAAGAACAAGAAGGGTTTGGAGCAGACAATTTCATTTTTTAGTTGTGCTTTAAGGGATGCTGAATTAAAGTACAACTTGACTAAAAAAAAAAAGCATATGCACTAGTTAAGGCTTTGAAGTATTTTAGAGTTTATGTGCTACATTCAAAAATAATTTCCTTTGTGCTCGATATCACTGTTAAAGATGTGTTGTTTTAGATAGATATAGATGGAAAGAGAGGATGATGGCTAACAAAGATTTTGGAATTTGATGTTGAAATCAAACCAACTAAATTGATAAAGGGTCAGGGCTTGGCTTGCTTGATGGCTAAATCTAACTACAAAGCTTTAAATTTGAATGTAGAGGCAGTTGAAGGAGAAGATGGAGAAGGTATTGCTAATTATCCTGAAAGATTCAATTCGTATTGGTACAAGGATATAGTTTACTTCCTGTTAAATTTCAATTGTCTACCTCAAATGGAGAAGTCTAAAAGGAGAGCTTTTAAACTAAGAGTTGTGACGTAGTGCATTTTGGAATACCATCTTTAATGGAAAGATCATGTTGGCATCTTGTTAATATGTGTAAATGAAGCATAATCCTAGGAGATTATGACAGAGATACATGCAGTAGTATGCGGAGGGAATTTATATTGGAGATCCACTGCAAAAAAAATCTTAAGAGATGGTTATTATTGGCCAACTATTTTCTCTGATGTTTTTGCGAAAGTTGGGAGGTGTGACGAATTTCATAAATTTGCTGGTAAACAGAAATTGTTACCATTACCTCTCATTCCTATTTCAGCAGATGTTCCTTTCCAGCAGTGGGGGCTAGAATTCATCGGTGAAATTAATCCACCTTCATTAGGACAACATAGATGGATTCTTACAACTATAGACTATTTCAATAAATGGATTGAAGGTGTACCAACCAGAAATGATACTAATACGGTAATTATTAAATTTATGTTGGAAAATATTATGTCAATATTTGGTTGTCCATAGAAATTAGTAACTGATAATGCAATGGCCTTCAAGTCTTCTAAGATGTACAACTTTTGTTAGCAATATGGGATTGAATTAACTCATTCCACACCTTATTACCCTCAAAGTAATGTATTGGTTGAGTCATCCAATAAAATTTTGCTAAGGATTATTAAGAAAATGCTGCCTGGAAATAAGAGGAATTGGGACACTCAACTGATACATGCTCTATGGGAAGATAACGTAAGTGGTAAAAAATCAATTGGAATGTCTCCATTTCAGCTTGCATATGGTACAGAAGTTGTAATACCTTTGCAATTAGCTCTTCCCGTGATTAATTTTCTGCAATATGAAGTTGATACTGAAAATCCAGTCCAAAGGAGAATGCTGCAATTGATAGAGGCACACCAAATTAGAGAATCATGGCTACAAAAATTACAGAAGTATCAAGCTAAAGTCAAATATGTTTTTCATAAAAGAGAAAATCAATAGCTGTTTTAGGAGAATTATTTGGTGTTGTGTTGGGATGTTAGGAGATAAGACCATGGAAAGTATGGTAAGTTCGACAATCTTTGGTTTGGGCCATTCAAAATTGCTGAAGTTTTGGAGAATACTACTTTTCTACTCAAACATTTGGATGATGATCAGCTGACTGGCGGCCCAGTTAATGGTCATTTTCTTAAAAGGTTATTTATTTAGTAAAGTCAGTTGAGTCACTCCATTGTAAATATCTGATGTGATGTGGCAATAAACTCCATGCCCAATGGTACTTATGTCTGGATATATGGTCAGTCTTGAGTCCATTCAGTCAATGGTCAATCCTAGTCTTAATTTTCAAGAATTCTTTTGAGTTTCAAAAGTTTTTAAGGCATTGAGTCTACAGTCCTCGAAGCCTCACAGGGAGGAGTTCATCCCCAATAGGGGCCACTATTAGCACTGCAATTTTTCCAAATATTTTCAAAGTATAGTCATCATTCTCCCAGGAATCAATCGACCTTTTCAGTTTGATTATAAGATGAAAGTGTTGCTGTCAAAGTGTAGTGGTGAGAAAATTTCATTTTCTACTTTCATTCATTTCATTTAACCTCTTTCACCTTTCATTTTCCAAAAAAACCCAAAGTCCAGCCTCTCATTTCCCTTTTCAAAACCCTTTTTTAACTCATAAAATCCAATTTTTATAGTTAAAAAGTAGCTTTGCACACCCATCAACAGCCATGTCATATTTCCTTTTTAACTTACCATATATTTATTTTATCGCAGTTTTTACCCACACCACAACAAAACCTTGGTTATATAATATATTATATGATATAACTTACCGCAATTAATAAACATTATGGACCCCTTACCTTTCATCACAATCGGCTCTTCGCAGTTTTAACTCCCATTAACATTACAACTGCCATTTCCTACAAAACCCCAGAAATCGAGTTGTGGTATCGTCTAGGACCCATAATTCCCTTTAATACACCTCAAATATGTTATACTACCTTTTTTTTCTTTGGATGTCTTTTTATCATATTACCATGACTTAACAAAGTTTTCACTTTTTATCATATTACCATGACTTAACAAATTTCACTTATTGCATTCACTTCCTCTACCTCAAAACTTTTGGTTTTCAATTTGCGGGTGGTCCCACCATCTGTCATGAGACGTCCCTTCGTTCACATCACACATCACACTTTGCCAGTTTCAATGTTTAGCTCCTGTGTTTCATAATAAAAATTTTGATGCACGATCTGTGGGTGACCCCACTATTTGTTATGCCACGTCACCTCCGCTCTCATTGCACATCGCACTTTGCGAGTTTTAACATTTAACTCTTGTGTCTCATAACAAAACTTGCAATGTGCGATCTGCGTTTGGTCCCACTTCTTTGCCACATCATCACCCCATCGCAAATCACATTTTATCCCATTTGTGTCTTAAGTTTAAATGCTCTGACCCTGATTTACGATTACGATATATGTCTAAAATGTTTTATCCTCCCACTTATCATTCATTCCACTCCACCTCTCCCCTATCAATTAAACCTGTTTCAAAGGGTTTCTTTGTAATATCTCATAAAATGAACCTCCGCCATTCTATCCAAAAAGTTTCAGGTTTTCCACCATTACAAAGGGTTTTCCACCAAAGAAGGAAAGGAACATCGGAACAGCGTTAGAGTTTCTCTATAACAGTTTTCTACCACTACTCTCAACACTGGCGTGTTTCTGCAAGGCACCAGGCAACATTCAAGGAACAACCACATGCCATTTTCATTGTTGTTTACACTTTTTGTGGAGTTGGTTGCTATAGAACAGAAGAGGAGTCTTCCCATAGACTGTCACATAATACAAACCACTCCAAATTGTTAGCCTTAATGTTGTTTATTTTCATTATTTCATAGCACTTTGTATTAAAGTTTTAGGATAAGCCTCACCTCTTGCACGAGGTTGTAATGACTTTTGAAACAGATTTTCCTTTTTCTGTGGAAGATGACAGTATCATATTTTGTATATATATGCCAAACTGATATGAAGTCAGGGTTGGTTGGTGGTTATTTAATTTTGACTTATATGAACTGTAATTTTTTTATGAATGAAATGGAATAATGCTACTAAGGAATTGTTATCAATTTGTTGTGTGTATTTTCTACTTTATTTGTGTTTCCATATCTCCTTTCTTCTAGTTCCAATTTGCAAATCATCATATTGTTATGTGTTTTATCAGCTTTTGTTAGTCTCACACAGTGAGAATTCCTTATAAAATATATATTATAATAGTGGAAGAGCATCACTCATGATATTTAATCTTCATGATATTTCAGTGAGAATCTTGTCAGACTAGAAATAACTTTCTCTCAATGGAATATTGTCAAACTACTACTTTTGAAAAATTTCTACTAAATCAGTAGATTTCAGTTTTACAGACCTATTGATTCTCCTCTAAACTTTCAATTTCCTTTCAACATAGACTACAAACTTGCACCTTGCTACCACATTAAGTTACAATACCCTCTTTAGTAGAACTGTGGATTTGACTGAAATATCTCTTCAGTGAATCAGAGTTAATACCATCTTCCAATCCTATAAAACAAAACATTAAAATTTCCTTAGAGTTTAAGATGTGTCTGGTCAGGCGCTTACTATAGTCCAAGTGTTGATTCCAACGCCAACACATCTGATAAAAAATTCTCACCAATATTTATCTTTCTTCTATATGTGTTGTTATAGTAGTTGATGTTGTATTAAAGGAATAACATGATATCTCTTGAAAATTATTTATAGTAGTGGAATATAATTTTATTTTAATTGGTATGTAAAGGTAGAACAAAAATCATTTGGTATGTAAAGGCATAAAACAGATCTGATTGCATTTTGAGCTAAGCTTTCCCCATTCTAATAGACTATGAATGTGACTTCTACAATTGCTCATGATTACAATGTTTCAGACTTTATGGAATAAAATGACTTAATAATTAATCCAGAATTGTCATGTAACAAGAATTAGAAGAAATCCTTACAAAATTCACATCCTAATGTGGTTACACCAAAAAAAATATGATAGCCCTATGCTTGATGGCCTCTAAAAAGTTTCATTTCCCAAGCTTGTTGAGTTTCCTGCTTGAGCCAAATAGGTTGGCCTACCTATTAATGGTTGATGTAATATTCCAAATTTTCCATCAGTTAATTGGAATAGTAGAGTTCTTGCTTTTCTTAATTACTTAAGTAAATAAAAGGGTGGAGGGACCCACAAAACCCCATAGATGAATAAAATCCACTTCTGTTGTGTGAATGTGGGTTAGTTAGATAGTAGATCAGCATTATGGAGTAGTTGAGCATCTTATTAATGAAGGAAGTGTGGAGATCATGGAGAAATAATGGGGAATATGATGGATATAGTGGAGGAATAAAAGTAAGATCATAGAGAAATAATGATGAAGTGATGGAGGAAGTGGTGCATTAAATGCACACATGATGGAGGGAGTGGAGATTAAATGCAAAAATGATGGAGATCATGGAGAGACAACACAATCTTCATGGAGGCTAGTGGTCACACGTGCAGCATAGTAATGAGGTGGCCCAAAGCTAGGGGAGGCTCACAAAGCATAAAAGGAAGCTGAGGGCATCCATAGAAAGAATTTTGGATTTTGATATTATATTTTTATTTGACATTTCTTTGCACGCTTCAGATGTTTAGCTAAGTCTATTGTGTTGTTTATCACACGGGTGTCTCAGAGTAGAGATCCCACCCTTATCCATGGGGGAATTTGAGTGCCTAGTTTGGAAATGTTTCTTTGATCATCCATTCATCTTCCAACATTGGTGCCACATTTAGCCTCTCTCTACAACACATACATCTTTAGGAATCACACATTCCTGCCTTAGGGTTTGAGAGGAGGAAGGTAGTTCTTAGCATTTCAACTAGGAAACTGATGGAGGGATCATTATTTCACCTTATGCATCCATTTAAGTCTTCCAAGAGTAGAATTGATACATACGGCATTAGGCCATCATTCTACACCTCCTTGCAGCAATAGTTCCTGCAGGAATTACGCATTCTAACAGTGTAAATCTAGTGGATGAAGGAAGTTCCAAGTATTTCAGCTTGGAATCCTATAAGGGACAATCTCCTCACTTTTTTGAGATAATTTCAATCATCTGTAAGGTATATTACATCACCTAGAAGCAAGATACAACTTCAGCCCTCTTGAAAACACAGTCCATTCTAGTAGTTGTGTAGTTCCGAAGCTGCAACTTGAGAGGAGGAAGGAGGAGCTAGATCTCAATCTTCTAGCTTGGAGATCAAGAGAAAGGGATAGCCCGTCATGCATTGATATGATTGAGTCTTATTGTAGCCATATTATCTTCAGTTCATTCCATAGATCTGCATACCTAGCAGTTATGTATTGCAAGCCCTAAGAGGGTGATTTTCCAAGGTGAGCCAATCCGGAAATCCTTTCTAGGTTATTCTGGGTTTTCATCATAAAGTCTAGATTTTGAATCCTAGAATTTTTTGAGTTTCATAATAGCTTGATATACCCATCCCTTTTCAACTAACAGTTATATTTCCTGCATTTCCAATAGAGACTATGGAGTATGGCCTCTAGCAGATCAATAGTTATACAGTTCTTTCAGTGAGAGGCCTTGAGGGTCACTCTAGCCATCTCTGTCGACTTGAGTGTGACTATTTTTTAGCACTGTTGTACATTGTATTTCACTTCCTTAATAATGAGATGACTTAGTTGTTCTGTTTATTTTTATGGTGCATTTAGTTTATTTCCATATTGTTGTAGTTTATAGCTATTGTGTTGTGTATTATTGTATTTTTCTATTTTAGGATATTACAATGGTATGAGAGCCAATTTCTTTGGCTCAGCTTGTGGGCAATACATTTCATGACATCAAAAGAAGAAGTAGAAAGTATATATCTACAATGATGGAGGGATTAAGTTTTTCCACACTTCTCTTTAGATCTATGCAGGATCTCTCCAAGGAGGTTAAAGAAATGAGAAGGGAGAGGCAAAAAGAAACCTCAAGAAGGTTTCAAGATGAGGAAGGTTTGAGCACTTCCTATCAACAACATAAACATCTGATAATGCAGAGAGCTCCACAACACTCTACTATGTCCACTTTCCTTGCAAAAGGAATTGAATGACATGGAGATGGAGGATAATTGGAGGATGAGACTTTGAGTAATTATCTTGTAGAGTTAAACTCTAAATCTAGAGCATTCAAAGAGAATCTAACTCTCCAACAGTTTTTTCAGATCAAAGAGAACTAGAGACCCTACAGTAGCAATAGAAGGAAAGGGCACATGCAGAATAGTTTCTTCTTGCCTACATTTTATGGGTCATCCACAAGCACAGAAAAATCTTGGATGAAGGATTTAGATGATTTCTTCCAGCTACACCCAGTAGCAGAAAGAGAGGTTGTTGAGATTGCAGCGCTGCACCTTGAGGGTGTTCAGCCATATGAAACATGTAAGAGTGACTGCTTATGCTGACTTCACTCAAAGATTGGTAAAGAGGTTTGATAGAAGAAAACCAGAGACACTTTCCATAGAGACATTTCCTGACATGGATGATAAAGTATATGAGGAGAAAAGGGAAGATGCCAGCACTATTAAAGAAGAGTAAACTACCACCACCACCAGTTGTAGTAGAAGTACTTGCATGAGTAGAAGGATCATTGCATATTTACAAGATGATCCTGAGCCTTTGATATTGAGACTCCGATGCATGCTTCAAGAGGTGTATGAGGAGGAGGAAGCATATACCAGTGCTAGTGCAGTAGTAGAGGAGCAACCATCGCCATCACCAGCAGTTGGAGAAGCCATTGCACCAATTGGAGGAACTCTGTTGAGATTCAACAAGAAATTTCAACACCTACACTAGTATTGGACCAGGAGGTCCAAGCAGCACCTACACTAGTGTGGGACCACTGGTCTTAGCAGCACCTACACTGGTGTGGGCTAAATTTGGTGCATGTCTATTTTAGTTATCGCTTAATCAAGATGGAAAATAAAATGTAACGTAATATCAAAATAACTTGTAATAGTTAACTTAGTGTGATAAACTCAATTAGCTCATGAATTTTGAGTTAGAGGTAGTTGGCGAGGAATTCAGAGTAGTTCTAGTTGTAAAAGAGTTCGAAGTGTAGTGGTGCATTAATTAATGCAGGTTGTAATCAGTTTAACTCAGTTGTGCTAGTTGTAACTATTAGATACACTAGTGAGAGATCAAGTGAATTAAATATTAATTAATTCACAATCAGTGATGTCACATGCAACTGAGGATTTAGTATTATTAGTTACGTGCAAGTCAGATCTAGTGGAGACCCAGTTGAGATCTAGGTAAAAGGGAGGTTAACTATCAGTTGTAGGATTATTGGGTTGCACCCATGCAACCAAACACTCATTGGAGTGCACATGATACTTTCACAGACAAGGAAGGCCAAAATTCCTATTCTTTAGGGATTACATTTTTTAGGGATTGTGCAATCAAGGCAGGCTATCTGGAGGCAGTAAATTGGCTAATTATTTCTTAGTTTTATTTGAGACAGTGTGAGACAATTAGCTTAGTACAGGAGGGCTCTTGTGAGGATATTTTTATGTAGTCGTTTCATGATTCCATGCTTAATATAAAATAGAATATAATGGGTTTTTTAGCAGTAAGCTTTCCCTGGGAAATTATCTGTGTTGTGGCCTGATTGATTCTTCTTTGCTTCATGTGATTGGCGATTGTGTTTTTAATTATGCAATTGATTTGTATAAGCAATTAAATATTTAACTTTAGTATTTTGTTAGATCAGATTGAATCCATGATATACATGGTTGTTGTATAATTTCTACATGGTATCAGAGCACAAAAAATCACAATTGTGAAGGAGGAGTTGAGTTTGTGACTGGATAGAATTTGAATTTGCATAAAGGCTTTCTTGGTGCTACAGCTGATTCAGGATCGAAATGGATTTCATTGGCTTGAGGTTGGAGTATGCACTCTAGGGTAGCTCAAACTATATTTCTTGGAAGGAAATGATGGTGGCAGTACTCAAAGACAATGGATTGAAGGAATTCATTGACAATGATGTTCCTAAACCCATTGTAACATATGCTGCAAATCTTGATGCATGGCAAAAGAAAGTGGCAAAGGTGATGAGGATCCTATTGGAGGGAGTACGAGACCACATTGTCTCAAGCCTATATGGGAAATCCACACTATATGCAATGTTGAAGGCTTTGAAAAATCTATTTCAGAGAAATATTGAACATAGGAAATTGGTGCTCAAAGATAAACTCAGGAATATCAAGATGGAGAAAGGCAACTCCATGCCAAAATATTTAACAAAGTTTGTACAATGTTGGGATGAACTGGGGAGTATTGGAATAACTGTCACTGATGATGATTTGGTGAGCTTGGATCTCCTAGGAATTCCCATGAGTTGGCACAGTTATCAATACTCTGTCAATGGAAGGGAAAAGATACCAGATTGGGAATGACTATGGTCAGATTTGGTGCAGGAGGAGTTCAGACAGAACACTAGAGATGGATATTCATCTAAGAATGGAGATGAAGAAGATTTTTCTTTGGCTGCCAAGATGAAGAAGGGGAAGGGGAAGAAATTCCATTCCAAATTCGATTCCAAAGATGGAAAGAAGTGGGACATGTCCAGGGTGAAGTGCTTTTACTGTCACGAGCATGGGCATTATGCTACTAACTGTTCAGAAAAGAAGAAGAACAAGAAGGTTCAAGGATCTGCATTTGGTGATGCTTTGGCCTCACAATTTGAGCTTGACTTCTCATTGATCACATGCATAGTTTCAAGTGCATTGGGATGTTTGTGGTATTTGGATAATGGCGCTTCCTTTCACATGACTGGAGACAAGGAACTTTTTAGTAGCTTGGAGGAGAAGGATATCCAGATGCATATTGAAATGGGTGATGATGGGTAGTATAGTGCTACTGGGATTGGTACCATTAACTTCCAGAGGTATTCAGGTAAAAAATTTCAATTAAAATATGTAATGCATCTACCAGGTTTGAAGAAAAATTTAGTCTTAGTTTGAATGTTGGAGGATAGAGGCTATGATGTTATTTTTAGTGAAGGAAAATATTTCCTGCGACACAAAACAACATGGCAAGCCAAGAAGACAAGGATTCGAGTTAAGAATCCCTACAAGCTGGATGTAGATGGTTGCGCAATAGTGATGGGAAAGGCAGAAAAAATAGTGAACTAAGATGAGGGTGAATTATGGCACCGGAGATTGGGCCATCTTCACCATGGAGCCTTGAAAGTCATGCAACAGATTTCTACTAGTCTTCCCAAGGGTACACTTGCGCAGTTAGACACATGTAAGGGATGTACTATGGGAAAATATGTAAAGGCCACCTTTCATGAGAAGGAGAACCGAGCTTCGAGGATCCTTGAGAGAGGTCACACAGATGTGTATGGACCATTCTCTGTTGTTTCGACAACAAAACATAAGTACCATGTGATATTTTTTGATGAATTTTCTCGTAAGTGCTAGATCTTCTTCATGCAGAAGAAATATTAGAAATTCTCAAATTTTCTTGAGTTTAAGGCACTGGTGGAGAAAGACATCAAGAAGCAAGTGAAGGCTCTTAGGAGCAATAATGGTGGAGAATACATCTCTAACGAATTCAAGAACTTCTGCAGAAAAGAAGGAATTTGAAGAGAACTTATAGCGCATCAAAACCCATAGCAGAATGGGGTCTCTGGAAGAAAGAACAGAATGATTGTGGGTGCAGCAAGAGTGATGTTGCATGATCAAGGCCTACTAATGCATCTATGGGCAGAAGCATGGAACACTACGGTATTTGTGCAAAATTTTTGTCCTCGTAGGATACTTGGCATGAGTACACTAGAGGAGGCTTTCACTGGTAAGAAACCTGATGTTTCAAAATTTAATATTTTTGCCTCATCTGTTTATGTGCACGTGACCAAAGACACCAAGAAGAAGCTAGAACCGACAGCTGAGATCAGGATTTCTGTGGGGTACACTGAAACACCCCACAATTATCGGGTGTATTTTCCAAACAACAAAATGACTATTTTGTGAAGGGGTATAAAATTTAATGAGGAGAAAGCCATGCGGTTGTCCCTTGAGAGGGAGTTGGACTTGCATGCATAGGAGGAACTTTTGGTTCCCAAGGATGAGCCTCAAGATGTGGAGCAGCCACATTAGGAGGATCATGGAGTGGCAGAAAACACTCATGCAGAGCCATCCATCAGAAATGGAAGAAGGCGTACCATGGAAGCCGACAGATTGAGACTTGATGCTGCAGAGAATGTAAGAGCCCCTACTTCACAGCGTGGATAGAGACAGTCTCCAGACAGGTTTACTGGATACATGGCTCTTATGAGAAAATGTATTGTAACTGAACCATATTCCTTTCAAGAGGTAGTGAAACAAACAACTTGGGTTGATGTAATGGTGGAGGATTATGACTCCATTGTCAAGAACAGTGCATGGGAGATTATCCCAAGAGTGCTCAACAAATTAGTGATTGGATCTAGATGGATCTACAAGGTAAAGTAAGTTGCTAGTGGGAGTGTGGAGAAATACAAGGCCAGATTTGTGGCCTGGGGATTCTCACAGATTGAGGGGATCAATTATGATGAGACTTTTTCACCTGTTGCAAGGTACTCTTCCATTAGATCCATCCTTGCACTCTTAGTGCAGATGGGTTGGTGCATTCATCAGATGGATGTGAAAACTACTTTTCTCAATGGAGTGATTAACGAAGAAGTGTACATAGAGCAGCCTGAAGATTTTAAGATCTTCAATAGTGAGCTGCATATGTGCTAACTCAAGAGAGCATTGTATGGGTTGAAGCAAGCACCTCATACTTGGTACACTCGAATAGACATTTATTTCACTGGACTTGGCTTCACCAAAAGTGAAGCTGATGCAAACCTGTACCAGATTGTGGTTGAGGGTAAGCTATTGATCATTGTTCTTTATGTTGATGATCTAATTTTGACTGGTGGTGAGCAGATGATACACTCATGCAAAGAGGATCTTGGAAGGGAGTTCGAAATGAAGGACATGGGACTCCTTCATTATTTCCTTGGTTTGGAAATATGGTAGTAAGATGGTGAAATTTTTCTTTCCCAAGGAAAGTACGCAAAAGAGATATTGGGTAAGTTTCACATGGAGAGATTCAAACCCATGGACACTCCTCTTCTAGGAAATTGAAGCAAATAGGATGCTACTTATGGAGAGGTATTGGATGCTACTTTCTACAGGAAGTTAGTTGGTTCACTGATGTATATAGTGAACACTAGACCAGACATTTTCTAAACAGTTAACCAGCTGAGTCAAGCTATGGTTAAGCCTACCAAGCTCTTTTGGAAGGTAGGGAAGCATGTCTTGAGATACCTAAGGGCACATTAGAGTATGGTCTATGGTACAGATGGACAGAGGGAGTGAAGCTTGAAGGATTATCATATGCATATTGGGCAGGAAGTCCATTAGACAGAAAGAGAACATCAGGAGGGATATTCAGCATATGATCGATAATAGTTTCTTGGTACAACAGGAAGCAACGATCTGTGGCACTCAGTTCAGTGGAATCAGAGTACATGACAGCAAGTCAAGCTGCATGTAAGGATCTCTAGATGATAAATATCTTGGTTGGTTTTTTGGGTTCTCATATGGTTCTGACATTGATAAATTGTGATAATCATAGTTGCATTAAACTCTTGAATAATATTTTGTTTCATGATAGGCTTAGGCACATAGATATCTGGCACCACCATCTTAGAGATTGTGTGTAGAGGAGAGTAATGTTTCTTCAATACATTCCAATGGAAGATCAAGATGCAGATATTATGATGAAGGCGCTCACCAGGAGAAAATTTGAATACCATAGATGCAGGGTCGGGTGAAGGATAATCCCTTTCTTGTTGAGAGGGAGTGTTGAGATTCAACAAGAAATTTCAGCCCTTACACTAGTGTGGGACCAAGAGGTCCAAGCAGCACCTTCACTAGTGTGGGACCACAGGTCTTAGAAACACCTACACTAGTGTGGGCCAAATTTGGTGCATGTCTATTTTAGTTATCCCTTAATTAAGATGGACAATAAAATGTAATATAATCTGAAAATAACTTCTAATAGTTAACTGAGTGTGATAAACTCAGATAGCTCATGAATTTCGAGTTAGAGGTAATTGGTGAGGCATGCAAATTAATTATAGTTGTGACAAAGTTCAAAGTGCAGTGGTGCATTAGTTAATGTAGGATGTAATCAGTTTAACTCAGTTAAGTCAGTTAAACTCAATTGTGCTAGTTGTAACTATTAGATACACTAGTGAGAGATCAAGTGAATTAAATATTAATTAATTCACAATCAGTGATCTCACATGAAACAGAGGATTTACTGTTATTAGTTGCATGCATGTCAAATCTAGTGGAGACCCAGTTGAGATATAGGTGAAATGGAAGTTGACTATCAGTTGTAGGATTATTTGGCTGCACCCATGCAACCAAACACCCATTGGAGTGCCCATGATATTTGCGCAGTCAAGGAAGGCTAAAATTCCTATTCTTTAGGGATTTCATTCATCAGGGATTGATGGAGGCAGTAAATTGGATAATTATTGGTCAGTTTTATCTGAGACAGTGTGAGACAATTAGTTGAGTACAGGAGGGGTCTTGTGAGGAGAGTTGTATGTAATTTTTTCATGATTCCATGATGAATATAAAATAGAATATAGTGGGGTTTTTAGAAGTAATATTTCCCGGGGAAAATATGTGTGTTGTGGCTTGATTGATTCTTCTTTGCTTCATGTGATTGGAGATTGTGTTTTTAATTCCACAATTGATTTGTAGAAGAGATTCAGTATTTAGCTTTATTACATTGTTAGATCAGATTCAATCCATGATATACATGCTTTTTGTATAATTTCTACAAACTCTTGTAGCTTTGCAAGATGTTCCCAAGTATCAGCTGATCCTTGGTTTGCAAACATTTCCATCCCATATTATTTCAGTACCTTAGCTTGAGATTTTCTAGATCATTCCATCAGAGAAATTGCATGACCAAGGGTTAAAGCACCTTTCTAATTTGGAGCAGAAGACTACCACTACACAGAGGACCCTTGACTTGTTCAAGGAGGAGATGTATAGCCATCCCAATTTTACATTGTTGAGCTACACACAACACTTTGTGTTGGAGTGTGGAGTTTTGGAGGATAAGATGAGCATAGTCCTAATCGGTACAATGCAAAACTATGAGTTCAACATTGTGTATGGAGAGAGCCATGAGACAGTAGATGCACCATCATGGAGATCAACAGTGCTAACATTGAGGAGTAGTGATGATTTGGGGGCCCAATTATTCTTGGAACATTCTGGTGACTGCTTCACTTATGATGCATTGGATGGGTAGATGGTATATGATAGACATCTTGTGATGGATAACATCTTCCATTATCAGGATAGAGCCTTCTTGATGAGCATATCACAACTCAAAGAGAAGTTTCTGCCTCTAGTATATGCAGAACCTCATAGATTCTACCAGGCCATCAGTGAGAGGTTCTCATGGAGAGACCTCAAGGAGGATGCACTTCAACATATCATGGAGTGCAAAGATTGTCATTCAGTTGGGGAGGATGGTATTCTCTGTTGTGTGGATACCAAGCTAGAGCATGATAGGATTCATCACCCATAGTTGGATGGATGGGTGAGGATGATGAGCAAGTGGTTGAAAGGATACTTGCAGCTCTATGACACAGGGCAACAGGAAGCATGGTTGCGCTGGCTGCTCTTGGGTGAGTATGGTTACCACCCAACATTTCACATTTGTATGATCCATCCCTTGCATAGCACTGGTGAGATGCAACAGTTGGAGGCATGGCCACGCTGGTTACATTTGAGAGAGTTTGGCCATGACATGACATGTCACATGTCAATGGATGTATCATTGTTTGGGACGTTGCATTACACTCACATGATGTGGCAGTAGGGAGCTTAGTTATGTTGGTATTATGTGACATTCTACATGTCAAACAATATATTTTTTCTCCATGATTTTCATTATGATGATGTGAGGTGCCAGCAAGATTCATTGCTACTCTAGTTACTCTTAGGAGAATATGGGCTGAAATTCTCCCATACCTTGCATGATGATGTAGGGTGGCAACAGGAGACCTTACTGTGTTGGCTTCTATTAGAATATTATCGTGACTAGACTTGGTATGATGATGAGGTGTTGTGGTAGCATGAGGCATTGTTGCGGTGGCTTCCCTTGAGAGAGTATAGCTATCATATAAGAGGCATTGTTGTGGTGGTTTCTATTAGGAAACTATGGTTTGAGATTTTACATGTCAACCCATATGTCTCTATTTCCTATTTTGCACAGTGTTGAGATGATACTTGGAGCAAGCAAGGCCAGCGGGACCAAGGATTGGAGCATGGAGAGACATAATCTTCTCCATGTAGCATGGGTTGGAGAGATAGTTTATGAGTTCGGACTTTCCACTTGGGGAAGAAACCACTCCACTTCATATATCTCATGCAGAGAGGAGGCTCTTGGACAGCAGATGGTTTCCATTTGTGGGCTCATTGATGATGAGAGGCATCTAACTACACAGTTGGAGGCCATTCTAGACATTCTAGAGAGCCAGTTATGGAGCTGGGCATGCATAACAAATTGGAGAAGATGGGGAGACCTTCCAGATGAGGATGCCACTTGGGAGGGAGATGGATTGTTGCAGCATTATATTTTGCAGTTTCTTGAGGACAAGCAACATTTTGGCGGGGTGTAATATTCCAATTTTTACATTAGTTAATTGGAATATTAGAACTCTTAATTTTCTTAATTAGTTTAGTAAATAAAAGGGTGGAGGGACCCATAAACCCCATAGATGAATAAAATCCAATTCTGTTGTGTGAATGTGGGTTAGTTAGATAATATATCAACATTATGGATTAGTGGAGTAGCTTATTAATGAAGGAAGAGTGAAGTGGAGATCATGGAGCAATAATGAGGAAGATGATGGAGATAGTGGAGGAATAAAAGTAATATCATAGAGAAATAATGATGAAGTGATGGAGGAAGTGGTACATTAAATGCATACATGATAGAGGGAGTGGATATTAAATGCAAAAATGATGGAGATCATGGAGAGACAACGCAGTATTCATGGAGGCTAGTGGCCACATGTGCACCGCGGAAATGATGTGGGCCAAGGCTAGGGGAGGCTCATAAATCATTAAAGGAAGGTGAGGGTAGCCATAGAAATCATTTTGGATTTGATATTGTATTGTCGTTCAAAATTTCTATGCACACTTCAATTTTTTAGCTAAGTCTGCTGTGATGTTTAGCACATGGGTGTCTCCGAGCAGAGATCCCACCCTTATCCATGGGGGACTTCAAGTGCCTAATTCTGGAAAGTTTTCTTTGAGTAGCCATTCATCATCTGGAATTGGTGCCACATTCAACCCCTCTCTACAACACATATAGCTTCAGGAATTATGCATTCATGCCTTAGCGTTTGAGAGAAGGAAGGTAGTTCTTAGTGATTCAGCTAGGAAACCAGTGGAGGGATCATCCTTTCATCTTTTGCATCCATTTTAGTCTTCTAGGAGCGGCATTGCTACATCTGGGATCAGGCCATCATTCTACACCTCCTTGAAGTAGAATTTCTTGTAGGAATTATGCATTCCAGTAGTGTAGATCTAGTGGAGGAAGGAAGTTCCAAGTATTTCAATTTGGAATCCTATGAGGGATCATCCCCTCACTTTGTTGAGATTATTTCCATCAGATTTGAGCTATATTCCATCACCTAGTAGCAGACTACATCTTCATCCCTCTTGAAAGTGCAGTCCATTCTAGCAGTTGTGCAATTTAACAGCTGCAACTTGAGAGGAGGAAGGAGGAACTAGATCTCAAGCTTCCAGCTTGGAGATCAAGAGAAGGGGCCATACCTTCATGGATTGAGCTGATTGGGTCTTATTGCAGATATGTTATCTTTAATTCATGCCATAGATATGCATACCCAAAAATTATGTATTGCAAGCCCTAGGAGGGTGATTTTCCAAGGTGAGTCAATCTGGAAATCCTTTTTGGGTTATTCTGGGTTTTCATCATAAAGTCCAGATTCCAAATCTTGGCATTTTCTTAGCTCCAAAATAGCTTGATCTACGCATCCCTTTTCATCGAGTAGTTATATTTCCACATTTCTAGCAAGGATAGCGTAGTATGGCCTCCAGTAGATCAGCAGTTACGCAGTGCTTTCAATGAGAGGACTTGAGGGTCATTCTATCCATCTCTATCAACTTGAGTGTGACTATTTTTTATAACTGTTGTACGTTGTAGTTCACCTCCTTAATAATAATATGACTCAATTGTTCTATTTATTTTTATGGTGTATTTAGTTTATTTCCATATTTCTGTAGTTTCCAACTATTGTGTTGTGTATTACTGTCTTTTCCTATTTTAGGATATTACAGTTGATTAGGATGTGTTGGATTTCTCCCATATGATTGAGTCCAAATTTTCCCTTGTAGCCATGAAGGAATTGAGTACCCATAGCTCACACTTGTGCTACTAACCCTTGCATTAAGTGGAGGTGTATGATAATAATATATAGGATTGACACCTACATTGGTAGGAAAATATAGAGTGGGAAAACCCCTTTTTTGATAGAGACAGACTTGGATGTTTATGAGGTCTTGGAATAATGGTGTATTGTTTTGTATTATTCCAAAATAGGAACAACAACAATATTGAACACAAAAATGGAAATAACAGTGTAAATCAATGTACAAATATATTATACCAATATGGAGCCATTTTATTCATCAAATCAATAGCAAATAAACATAATACATTGAGGCACAAATCATACAATAGGAGTAAGCAAGCCTCCAATGAATAAACCCTCTCAAAAGTGAGATGTTCCAATATACAAAATGCCGGAGAGATGCTACAACATAGTCATGATGAACATAGCTACAACATGATATCATACAATGATATAAAAATAATAATACATGCCTCATAAGATACTATTCATAAATATCTAGGCACTATATCACCTTTCCAAGATAACCCAAGCGGGTTTCTGGAAAATACACCAAAATACAATGTGAGCTACAACAGTAGGGCTGAAGGTTTAGTGCAATAGAATATATGGGAAGATATGACTGAAGCTGATGAATAATTATGTAGCTCTTCTCCAATAGATTTTCCGGATGAAAGGCTGTCCCCTCCACTGAATAAATCACCCCCCAAATCATCCACTACAACCACCCCTGCATCTCCTCCCTAAAAATAACGCAGTTCAGGACTGAAACTACATTCTAGGGGATAATTACACCTTGTCCCGATGCCAAATACAACAATAATTCTCGATGGACCTTTTTACTAGCCTCCTAATGGAAGGAAACCTTCCTCGACTGAAAAACTAGCTCATAAATCACCCAAATCAACTCTCCACTGCTGCACCTTGCAACACAGCACAACCCTCAGCAGAAACTGCGTTGTAGAAGAAATATGTAGCTTGGTCTAACGCCAGAATGTGGAAATGTAGTCCAAATACTTTTTATGAGTGGGCACTTGAAGTCCCCCAAGGATGAAGGTGGGATTCCCAGTTGGGAACACCCTTGTGCTAAACAGCACTGCAATCTCCGCTAAACAGCTGAAGAGAGCAACAAGTCATACAGACCATATAGAAAAAATAATAATCAAATCATGCCTTCTATGGCCACCATGCTCTTCCTTATATGCTTGGTGAGATTCCTCACCTTGGGCCCCACTCATTAAAGCCAATACTTCCATGCATGGAATCTCCCTCAAAAACTATGTTTTCCCTCAATGAATGTCACTCCATCGATACCAGCACTGTTGATTTGGTCAAACTTGACCCAGTCTACATGCTCCAACCCCTTTTCACACATAAGGGTGCTTAATCTAGCTACTTAGATGACCCCCATTCACATTAGGAGTGTTTTTATTCCTACTAAGGAGATTTATGGGTCTCCATACCCTCTTATTCTTCTAACTAAGAAGCAATATCAAAAGTTAATATTCCAATTAGTTGCATGATAATTTAGGAATATTACAATCATCCCCTCCCAAATGTTTCTTTTCCTCAAGAAACTACAAGGATAGAATTGAAGAACCTCCTCTCCTCCTCCTGTGGCATCCTCATATGATAAGTTCCTCCAATGAGCAAGATGCTCTCTCATCAATATGCGATCAAGTTGCTCCTCCCAAGTGTATAAGTAAGCCTTTGGTGATAAATCCAAATGGCTCTCATCATGAAAAAGTGGGATATCCATGGAGGCAAATATATGTTCTCTAGAGGCCTTCTTGAGGCATGGAATCAAAAAAGTATTGGGAACCTTCATTCCCATGTGAAGCTCCAATCCCCAAGCTATCATCCATAAAAAATGAATCACCCTCCATAATGGTAATTCATATAAAAACTCCTCCCAAATGCTCATGAGAGGCACCTCCCTAGTGCTCAAGTTAACCAAATGGCTCATCCCATGAGGAAACAAGAGGTCTAATATAGTAATAATGTGTTGCCCAATGTTCTCCCTGAAGCATCAAGTATAAGAAATGTGGAGATCTCACTCCCAGTGAGCACATCCAATCCATGTGTCCTTCCTCCAATCACGCCCACAACAATGATAAGAACATCATCAACATATGGGATCATAAGCAAAGTCATGCTAGCTTCCATGTATAATACCGAAGAAGGACAATGGTCC
The DNA here is from genome assembly GCA_034641835.2 of Pinus albicaulis. Classification (NCBI taxonomy): domain Eukaryota; kingdom Viridiplantae; phylum Streptophyta; class Pinopsida; order Pinales; family Pinaceae; genus Pinus; species Pinus albicaulis. Next base: position 1,271,903,036 of record CM076570.1, read on the forward strand.
CTCAAGTGCAATCAATGCAATTTTACTCCTAACTGCCACAGAATATGGTATAATGAGTGGTTTCCTCACCACTTTTTTGCAGCCATAGTCTTCTCACATGCTTGGAGAAGGTGAATAATGTTTGGTGCCAATGGAGTACACCCTGAATGATATATCATCTCTCTAAAATCTCTTAGGGTGTGGCCATGCTCATCCTTTCCTTTGTCCCCAAGTAGATCATGAAGTCTACAAAGAAGAGTGCCCCCTCTTGGAGCAATGGCCTACACATGTATGGTAAGGAGATACAAACACACAGTAAGAGAATCATAATGCATAGAAATACAATTCTTACCATGGACTTTGATCATGCTAGTGAAGTGGCTCATGGATGGGCCTCCTCTCACTTCCAATGAGAAAGGAAGTGGCTTTGATAACTCCATCAAAGAGTCGTGTCTCTCCTCCATCTCCAAAAAATCTATGCATCACATAATATTCTGATGTTTATCCTCTTCAAGGCCTTCCCAAGTAAATCCCCCCATGATAGTATGATATGCTCTCATGGAAAAAGTGTGGTTGAAGAGAAAATCCCCATGTGTTGCTTGTGAAGCCTTCTTATTGTGCTTGGAGATCCAAGTCAAGAAGATCATATCCTGGTAGTAGATGTCTCCATCCACCACTCTTGAATCATTGTGCAAGGTATGGGATAAAATCAACCCATACTCTCCCAAGAGTAACCAGAGCAGCAATAGCTCTTATTGCCTCCTCATATCTCCATCATATAGACCATGGAGTGAAAACATGATGATTGACATAAAAATTTTCATATCACCCCAATGCAGCCAAACTCCTTGCTTCCATATAATGCAAGTGTAATGCCATGTCCCAACCAATAACATATCCTTTGGAATAGGATATGTCACATGTTGATCAAACTCTTTCAAGAGTAGCCAGTGCAACCATGCCTCATGCTCCCTTGTGTCATAGATATGTAAGTGGCTCACCAACCTCTTTCTCATCAACATTACCCACCCAACCAGTGTTGAGTGTCTACTGTAATGCTCCAAATGGGTATTCCTCCAATGGAGAATACCATCCTCCCAAATCAGATCACTATCTCTACACTTCATGGGATGTTGAAGTGCAACCTCCTAGAGATATCCATATGAAGACCAATCATCAATGAACATGTTAAACCCATAAGGATATACGTATGTTGAAGGCAAGGTATTCTCATTGAGCTGTGAAGTAATCATCAAGAAGGATCCATCATAGTAATGGGAGATAAGATGTATCTCATCAACCATGTTCCTATCCCCTGCTACACATGTAGAATGGTCATTGGAATGCTCCAATAATGGTTGGGCCCCCAACTCATCACTACTGCTCAATGATAGCACTACTGGTCTCCATGATGGTGCATCTGCTATCCCATGATCATGCTCAATGCTGAAAATATAGTTCTGCATTGGATTTTTTAGGACAATACTCATCCTATCCTCGAAAAATCTACGCTCCAACCACAAGAGTTGTGTGCAGCTCAACAATGACATACTAGGATGAATGTATATCTCCTCCTTGAACTTGTCAAGGGTCCTCTACGAAGTGATAGTCTACTGCTCCAAATCAATAGTGTGTCTTGACCCTAGGTCATCCAATGGCATGCGCCCACAACTTTCCATATGATGTTCTGAAATAATAGAAAGTGGAAACATTTGCATACCTTCGTTTAGATTAGGAAAATCTTGTACTGCTACAAGGGTTCCTCCCACCGATGTGATGACTTCCCCAACTACTAGTGATGATGATGAATGCTCCTCTATTGCAACACCATCGCTGGTATAAGTCTCCTCCTCCTCATGCATCTCCTGAATAATGCATGGGACTCTAAATGTCAAGAGATCAAGAACACTTTGCAAAGGTGCAAGTTTTCCTTCTCGTGATGTAAGTATCCCTACAGCAAATGGTGGTGAAAGTTTCTTCTCTTCTAGTTTCTTCTTTTCAAACTTCTTGATCAACCTTTGAGTAAAATCTGCATAAGTGGACACTCTGGCATGACTCAAATGGATGAGCCACCAAATATTTGCTTTATCCTCAACGTGCAGTGCTGCAATATGAACAACTTCTTTTTCTACTACTGGATGTAACAGGAAGAATGCATCCAACTCCCTTTTCCAAGCCCTTGCTGTGCATGTAGATGACCCATCAAATGTAGACAATAGAAATCTTTTATGCTTCCTTATTCTATAGCTGCAAGGTATCCTTTCTTCTTTAATCTGAATAAACTGTGGGAGAGTTAGATTCTCCTTGTAAGCTTTTGATTAAGATTTATATTCTGCAAGATACTATCTTAGAATCTAACGATCTAAGTTTCCTCCATCTCCATGTCTTTCACCTTCCTCTTCAAAGAAAGGGGACATAGAATATTGACTTGGAGCTCTATGCAATACCGGCTTTCTCTTCTACTGATATGAAGTGCATGGACCTTCCTCATCTTGAAACCTTATTGAGGTTTCATTTCTTTTCTCCATTCTCCTTTGCTTGACCTCCTTGGTGAGGTCCTTCATAGATCTGAAAAGAGATGAGACAAAGCTTATTCCTTCCATCATTTTTATCTCTTCTTCTTCTTCTTACTCTCCTGATAGCATAATGGCTGAGATCCACAGGCTGAGAGAAGATTATGATCTGATACCACTGTAATATTCCAAAATAGGAACAACAACAATATTGAACACAAAAATGGAAATAACAGTGTAAATAAATGTAAAACTACATGAGACCAATATGGAACCATTTTATTCATCAAATTGGCAGCAAATAAACATAATATAGTGATGCACAAATCATACAATAGGAGAAAGAAAACCTCCAATGAATAAACCCTCTAAAAGTGAGATGTTTCCAATATACAAAATGTTGAAGAGCTGCTACAGAGCAGTCATGATGAGCATAACTACAACATGAGGTCATACAATGATGTAAAAATACTGATATATGCCTCACAAGATACTATACATAAAGATCTAGGCACTATATCACCTTTCCAAGATAACCCAAGAGGGTTTCTGGAAAATACACCAAAATACAATGTAAGTTGCAGCCTTAGGGCTGAAGGTTTACTGCAATAGAATAGATGGGAAGATATGGCTGAAGCTGATGAAGAATTATGTAGCTCTTCTCTAATAGATTCTCTGGATGAAAGGTTTTCCCTAGCCACCTTCATCCTTGGGGGACTTTGAGTGAGCACTCAGGAGAAGTATTTAGACTACATTTCTACATTCCGGCATCAAGCCAAGCTTGATATTTATTCTACAATGTAGTTTCTGATGAGGGTTGTGTTGTGTTGCAAGGTGAAACAGTGGAGAGTTGATTTGGGTGGTTTTTGAGCTAGTTTTTCAGTGGAGGAAGGTTTCCTTCCATTGGGAGGCTAGTAAAGAGGGCCCTTGAGCATTATTTCAGTATTTGGCATCAGGCTAAGGTGTAATTATCCCCTACAACGTAATTTCTGTCCTGAACTGTGTTATTTTAGAGAGGAGTTGTAGGGGTGGTTGCAGTGTATGATTTGGGGGGTGATTTCTTCAATGCATTAGTACATTTGGTAGAAATTCTGACACTTTAGTTCCGTCAGTCTTGACCAAATGTTGGAAATTTCCCCAAATTTTATCAATTTTTCAAATCCCGCCCACAACTGTCACTATGTAGACATTTGGAGACAAGTTTCGGTATTGCGACACTTAGAGGTAAGTGTTGGTCTTGTGACGTTTGGAGTAAAGTGTTGGAATTGCGACGGATTGGAGGAAAGTGTCGTTCTTGCAACACCTAGAGCTAAGTGTCGCTATTGCAACGTTAGGAGCAAAGCGTTGGAATTGCGACGGATTGGAGGAAAGTGTTGGTCTTGCTACACTTAGAGCTAAGTGTCGCTATTGCGACGTTTGGAGCAACGCATCGAATTGTGACGGATTGGAGGAAAGTGTCGGTCTTGTGACACCTAGAGCTAAGTGTCGCTATTGCAACGTTCGAAGCAAAGCATCGATATTGTGACGGTTTGGGGCAAATCAAAGAAATGTTAACCATAAAATTTTTTAAGGAATGTTAACCATGAAAATTTGCTAAGTTGTGACCACACGAGTGCCCTGTGCACATTCATGCGGCCCATTTTTCGTTGCTCCCTTATGCCTTCGTTCAGTCGTGCACGCCGTGTCGTGCCGTCTGAGGGCACCCGCCCAAACGTGTTCGGGTTGGGTCGTTTTGTTTGAGGGTCGTCGTATCAAATTTTCTAAGTTATGACCGCACGGGTGCCTTGTGCATGTTCGTGCGGCCTGTTTTCCATTTTATCCCTTATGCCTTCATTCAGTAGCCCTCTGTGTCATTTAGTTTGAGGGCGCTAGCCCAAACCCATTCTGGTAGGGTCATTTCATTTGAGGGCACCCACCGAAACCCATTCGGCTAGGGTCATTTCGGTTGAGGGCGCCCACCCAAACACGTTCGAGTCAGGTCATTTCGGTTGAGGGCACCCGCTCAAACGCGTTTGGGTCAGGTCGGTTCGATTGAGGGTGGTTGTATCAAATTTTCTAAGTACTTGTGACTGCACGGGTGCCCTATGCACATTCATGTGCCCCATTTGCCAGTTGCTCCCTTGTGCCTTCGTTCGGTCGTGCACACCATGTGAGGGTGCTCACCGAAACGCGTTCAGGTTGGGTTGTTTCATTTGATGGAAACCGTATCCAATTTGCTAAGTTGTGACCACATGGGTGCCTTATGCACGTTCATGCAGCCCGTTTGTCGTTTGCTCCCTTGTGCCTTCATTCAGTTTGGCACGCTGTGTCGTTTCGTTTGAGGGCACCCGCTCAAACCCGTTCGGGTCTGGTTGTTTTGATTGAGGGTGCCTACCTAAACATGTTTGGGTCGGGTCATTTCGGTTGAGGGTGCCCTCCCAAACGTGTTCAGGTCAGGTCATTTCGGTTGAGGGTGCCCACCAAAACACGTTTGGGTTTGGTCATTTTGGTTGAGGGCGGCTGTATCAAATTTTCTAAGTACTTGTGACCACACGGGTGCCGTGTGCACGTTCGTGCAGCCCATTTTTCAGTTGCTCCTTGTGCCTTCGTTCAGTCGTGCATGCCATGTTGCACCATGTGAGGGCACCCACCTAAATGCGTTCGGGTCGGGTCACTTTGTTTGTGTGTGCTTATATCAAATTTGCTAAGTTGTGACCGCACAAGTGCCTTGTGCATGTTCGTGTGGCCTGTTTACCATTTTCTCCTTTGTGCCTTTGTTCAGTAGCCTGCCATGTTGCTTCATTTGAGGGCTCCCACCCAAACCTGTTCAGATAGGTTTGTTTCGTTTGAGGGCGGTCGTATCAAATTTGCTAATTTGTGACCACACGAGTGCCTTGTGCACATTCGTGTGGCCCATTTGTCGTTTGCTCCCTTGTGCCTTCGTTCGGTAGCCCGCCGTGTCGTTTCATTTGAGGGTGCTTACCCAAACCCGTTCGGGTAGGGTCATTTCAATTGAGGGCACCCGCCGAAACTTGTTCAGGTAGGGTCGTTTTGGTTGAGGGAGCTCGCCCAAACGTGTTCAGGTCGGGTCGTTTCAGTTGAGGGAGCTCGCCCAAATGAATTCATGTCGGGTCGTTTTGGTTGAGGGCACCTCCCCAAATGAGTTTGGGTCAGGTCGGTTCGGTTGAGGGCAGCTGTATCAAATTTGCTAAGTAATTGTGACCGCACGGGTGCCTTGTGCTCGTTCATGCGGTCCATTTGCCCATTGCTCTCTTATGCCTTCGTTCGGTCATGCACACCATGTCGCACTGTGTGAGGGCACCCGCCTAAACATGTTTAGGTTGGGTCATTTCGTTTGATGGCAGCCATATCAAATTTGCTAAGTTGTGACCGCACAGGTGCCTTATGCACGTTCGCGCAGCCCGTTTGCCATTTGCTCCCTTATACTGCCTTCGTTCAGTCAGGCATGCCGTGTCGTTTCATTTGAGGGTTTTAGGGTCCTGTGATTTGGCTGATTGCCAACCCAAATGATAGTGTAACATCAAACCAATCTTTGGAGCCCAAGGACCTGGCCTTACTGGACTCAGATAGGTCTCTCTCTATTTGTGTAAGGGATATTTGTGTGTTTGCTTATTGTGTTCTGATTTTAGGCTAGTTATGAAGTAGGTTTTTGGTTTTGATTTTTAGGTTGTGAGGGATGAACTGATCAAAGACATAAGATAGGTAAAAATATGTCGGATCAACTGGGCTATGGGGTTGAAAAGGTCAAAGAAGCTTTCAGATGGTGATACAAGGTTTTTGAAGGGCCGATTTGATTCAAGGTAAAATGGATCTTTGGGAAAAATGGAGTAAGATGGACATCAAGTTTATGAATAACAAAGGACTTCAAGCATAACTATTTTAATAGCTGACATAAACATGGTAGGGCAAACCATTAATCATGAGAAATGTAACTTTAAGCCAATCAATGCATAAAAATAAACATTCAAGCCATGCATAGAGATATATAACTCTCTAACTTCAGGAAATGGCTATCAGAATTTGGGGAAATACACTTAAGACAGAAAAAAAACTCAAATCACTATGCTGGAACACCTAAACATAGTACTTCAAGTTATTGGGCACTTTGAAAACAAGATTGCATAGTCTTAGGCAAAGGGCAAGATCATAACAAGACCTCCTTGGTTTAACAAATGACAATCTAATCAGTCAAAGAGAAATTTCATAGATGGAGCTATGGCTAGCCATGAGTAAGCAGGGCATACCGTAAATCATACTTAGCATGCATAAAACCATGAATGAAACAAGCAACAATATCCTTAAGTTATTAAAGAGCAATCAAGAATTCTTTAATGTGACTAAGAATGAAGAAAACATGGAAGCTATGAAGAAACAGGAAATTTGAGGTGACTCCAAGGGCATGTCTCAAATTTTTTATTTACTGTCTTATAGCAAGCAAGAAACATGGATTTATGAATGAAAACTAGGAAACAAAACAAAGAGAGAGACACTATACCATTCTACCAAGTCATGGAATCCAACAACAATCCTCTTTCATCATCCAAGAACATCCAAGAGACTATCCAAAAGCATGATACAAGTACTTGTTCCAAAGCTTATATGACCATATATTGCTTCTATTCATCAAGTTCAGCCTTGTTTACAATGAAAGCATTTGGAATATATAGGCCTAATTGAGGAAAACCTCTTATTTCAATTTGCAATCTCATTGGCCTATCCAAAATATCTTATTTTTTCCTTGAGGCTTTGCAAAGCCCAAGGCACAAAATATCTCATAAAATATCTAAAAAATGATAAAAGAGGGAAATAAATTTACTTTTCATAACTTTTCATGTGCAAAAATAGCTAAACGCACATGAGGAAAAAGCAGTTTTTAAAGGTTCAATTTTTACAAAAATACTCAAAAAATACATCAGCAAAAGGTCCCCTGACTTGCTGTCAACTTTTGGCAGCCTTCCCGATGTCGAAATAAGGCTTATGATAGCTCGTTGGAAATATCTGAGTGTCTACCTTTTGGAACAACTTGAATTTTCCCAATTTGATGCCTAGAAATCCTCCAAAAACAGGCCTATGTGTGAAAAAGCCAAAAAATAAGGCTTGCTGATAGACCGGGCAGAGTGTAGAAAAAGTGAGCATTTTTCGCCATTTCGGGGGAGAAAATGATCTTCAAATGTCCTAAAAATTGCTGATTATGTGCTCCTAAAATTATGGCATCCAATGATACCATTCTCATCTTTTGATGATCCCCCAAACTGAAATGGCGAAGCCCATGAGTTTTGGCCAAAAAGCCAAAAATGACAAAAAACCAAAATATGTCAAAAATCGCCCGAAATTGGTGAGCATGACCCTCAAGGGTTTTCAACAATATGTTGTGAAGCAGAGGCCAAAATCTAAAGTCCTGAGGCGTCTTTCCTCAATTTTTGTGCCGGGCACTTCCCTTTAGCCTCCTTGAGTTTCTCTTGAGCAGCCTTCAACTTGCGCCGGGAAAACTGATTTAGCTTTTTATAATGGACCATCATCCTCTGTTGAAGGTCTAAGTCCTTGTTTTCCCTCTCCAATTTATTCTCTAAGTGATCATTCACTCTCTCAAGCCATGCCTCATGATTGTTCTCTATCTCTTGTTCAAAAATTGTAGTGAGAGGGGTAGATTGGAGAAGGGAATTTTCCTCTTCTTTTTGCTTCTCAAGGGCCTTTTTAAGCCCCATGGTTCTTGGCCTCTTTTGCCTAGGCTAATCTTTGCTTTCAATTTCATAGAACTCGCCCATGAGTTCTTCCAACCTCACTTGGGCTTTGGAGGCCTCCTTCTTGTATTTGGTCGCTCGTGTCTCATAAACAACCATATGGACACTCATTTGCCTATTTTGTATTTGCAAAAATTGATTGAAATTCCTAGCTCTATGAAGATCATCCTTCAAGGCATGAATTTGGCTTTCTCTATGGATCAAGAGGTTTTCTAGAATCTGGGCCTCATTATCACTATCATCACTTTGGATTTGGATGATGTCGAGTTCCCCTTCCTATCCATGACTGCTTTCTTCCTTGCCCTTCCCTTTGCTTTGGGTGGCTATTCTAGTGCTCTTCCTCTTGGGGAAATCAATAATGGGCTTCTTTGGCAATTTCCCCTTGCTTTAGAGGGCCTTAGTCACATTTGGAGTGACAACTCTAGGCACCCTTTTCTTTGCTATCAGGGGCTTGGCGACTTTTGGAGAAGAGGGCATGGCACCTTTACCTTTGTCACTTTGCCCCTCTTCTTTTTGAGTTTGTTGTTACTCATGTTGTGGTTGATGTGTAACATGCTATGGCTGCTCCTGTTCAGCACTATCATGCTGCCCTTGTTCAGCACTATCATGCTGCTGTTCAACATCTTCATGTTGTTGTTCAAAATCTTCATGCTGCTCCTATGCCTCCTCACTGTGATGCTGTTGTTCAGTCTCTTTTGGCTTTTGTGTGTCATCATAAGGCTGCTCACCCTCATCATAAGTCTTTTGTTCTTCATGTTTCTGCCCTTCATCATCCTCCTGCAGCTGCCCATCATCACTTTCTTCTTTCTTCTCATGGTCATGCTCTTCTCCCTGCTGCTGCCCTTCATCATCCTCCTCATCATCATGGTCATGCTCTTATCCCTCTTCAGGATCTTCTGCTTGCTCTGTGGTAAACTTGAGTTTTTTAGGAATGGACCTGCTAGAGGAAGGTGAAGGATGATAAGTGGGAGGTGTAGGAGATGTGTGAACTGGAGGGACAGTGGAGAAATCTGGATGGGTGATGAAAGTATCCCAAGAGACCTCTCTCTTTTCAAGTTGATGAAGGATGATGACTTTTATAAGAGAGTGATGGAAGAGGCAGGCGATTTTCTGTGAAGGAGGCTTCTTCTGAATAGTGGAAGCCATTTTCTCAATGCTCTTGTGTAAGAAGAAAGGAAGATTTAGCAGCTTGGTCCTTGTGAAATGCATGAGCAGTCGAATGTGATAAGCATAGATTTAGGAGAATATTCCCTCACAAGTGAATTATTTCATGGTAATCTTCATGAGGGGGGTGTATCTGGCTAAAAGATATGAGAAAGGGAAAATAGAAGGACAAGAATCTCTGTGTTCAAGCTTTAGAAAGGGCTTGTAATCTTCTGAGTCCAAATGGGTTTGCTTAAACTATTTCTCACCAATATAGGGGAATTTAGTGGCCTTAGAGATGGACCTTGGAGAAAATTTGAAGTCAAGGCCTACTAGCTGGAAATGCTTATCTTGGAACCTCAAAGTGTAAAGGTGTGTCAAAGGAGAAAAGCTCTTCACCTCTTGCACCCTTTGACAAAAATCTAAACATCCCACCTCATGGAAATTGAACAAGACTTATGGGTGGGAATTCACTTCTTCAGTGGAAGTAGGCTCAAATCGCTTATGCAAACCACTCCTACTGTCCTGCCTAGGAGGCATCTTATTTTCGATGCTCTTTGCAAAATCAAACTGCCTCAAATGGTTTTTTGAAATGTTCTCTCAAACACAACTCTATCTTATTTTTAAATCACTGTTTTGATCAAGAAAAATTTGTTTCAAATGCTGTGTGAGATGCTTCTGTGATATCAGGTCCCTGCTCCTTCCAAAACACTTCTTTTTCCTCCCTTTGTATGCCAATCAATCAATATTTATAATGACAAGCGCACAATCCAACAAAAGGTACACATAGTCAAAGGGTCACTATGTTTGGGTAAGGTGACCGAGCTCTTTGTGTTTTGGTGTGAGCACAAACAACATTGTAGCAGAAAAAAAGAAAAAACTCCTCACAATCAAAATATTGGTCTTGTATTCACTACTCCTCACTCAAATTTAGACAGAAAACCTCCAAACTGATTTAGATAACTTCACTCACTAAATTTTTCTTCATGGAACAAAGGAGAAAACACTGTTTTTTGCCTTTTTACCACATAGAGGGGACTTTTTGAAATGAAAAAACACTTATACCATGGTCACTGTTGTTGAAATTAGGCCCACTATTTCACTTTTCAAATATTGTGTTTCTCCCTTTAAACACTGCCTCCTCCTAACAAAGTTTCCACCATACACTGGGCTGACAGAGGTTTACTTTGCCCTATCACAGTTAGGGTACTTTCATCAATTTTCCAAACCTCTACTGTAGTGTATATCTTGAATTTTTGGTTTGTGTTTTTAGCACTGTATTGAGGGCATTTTAAGGCCCTTTAACATCATCATAAACCCACCACTTTTTCTATGTTCACCTTCAGCAATCCTAAACCACAGCAAATCTTGAGTTTTAAACTAAAAGATCAAACCTCCCAAGCATTGTTTTTCTCCATTACATATAGTTGACAGAGTTCATGGTTTGTCACTATTTTTTGAGGGTAGCTCTAGGTTTAAAAAAAAAAAAAATGACCACTTCACTTTCAACCAACCGCAACAATATTCTTCAAACCTTTTGCCCCAACACACCTTGATTTACCCCAAGAGTTTAACTGTTTCAAACACCATCTATCAGCTTGTCATAGCAAGTAGGGAAATGAAGATACATTTTAAAATGAATGGTAGCCCTTGGGTTGAGGAATTGAGCAACTTCGGGATTTTTTGGAGGTGCTTTGAGCATTTAAAATATGCGTGGCACGTTTAATAGGGAAGGCTCCGCGCAAAGAGGAGCTGTCGGGTCACTGACGGGCCGTCGTGACTGGCGCCTACAGGCGTGATGCACGACAATAGAAGCCCTTTTCAAACAATCTCCTGAACGCACCGCGCAACTCTACAGGCACGCCGCGCAGCTAAAGACCCTTGAAAATTCAGTGAATTTTCTTGAAAAATTCCTCTTTGGTCCGGTGAACAGCTAAGAGGAGTTGTTTGTGCTTTGGAAATGTAAAATGGATCTTGGCAACGGTCCTTACCTCCTTTTAAAAGTGAAAAGTCTGAGCCCTTTTCATGTTTACTTGGTGAAGGTTTTGAAAACCTTTGAAAGAATTTTAAAGACTCTTTGCACCAATATTTCGACAAAAAGTGGAGTTTGACTTTTGAAAAGGTAGCATAGTGAGGACCTTTGTTTTAGGTGAAGAGGCTTTGTTTAGGATTTTCAAATCTGCTCTACTGCATTTTCACTGCACTTTATTAAACAAGAAACTCTGCCAATGCTGTCCTTATAATGACATTCTCAACATGAAAAATCCACTCAAAAACATACCAATGATTGGTGAAGCATCTTTTGCCATTTGCAAAGAGATGACTTATCTTTTTAAACTTGGTTGACAGTTTCTGCTTCTGCTGCTTTAAAGGTGATAATGCTCACTGTGAAGCTGATTGAACTGTTAGGTGCTTTTAAGCTCCTCTTCTGACTGTGGGTGCAAAAAAGCTCAGTTGCATTTACTCATGCTTTACCATTCTCTATTCATCAAAAGGGAACTTCTTTTAAACCTCTCCTTTTACTCAAAATGCAACAGTAAGGTACCTTTGACCTTTTTTCATAAGGAAAATGCCTTCATTTGTAATAGTGACATGCCTTATTGGCTTTGAAAGTTTCTCCAGAATCTAAAAAACATGCCATAATCCTTCTTGCATATTTATGGACATATGTGCTTAGTTGTAGTGCCTTTTTGGGAAAACTAAACTCAAACCACCTTTGTCTATTATGATGAGTTTTTTGAAAGAAATTTTTTATGAACAGGAAAAATAGGACCTTTTGAAAAACAATTATCATTCTTTGGCCTATGTCTTGACCCACCTCTCAACCACTTTTCAACTTTGTTTTGTTTAAAGGAAGAAAGACTAAATGTTAAGCCCGTTCATCAAGGAGATGAGTTTTTTTAACCTTCAAGGAAATCACACCCCTCAGCAAAGTTTGGACATTTCTTGGCTCCAGACTGTCTTTGAAAGCAAACTCTGATAGGAGATAATCCAGCCTCTTTGATAGTTATAGTACTCATGCTTTAAATTTTTTTTTGACATGATTGCTCTTGTTAAGAAACCTTCAACTGTCTCCTATTGTTCTTACCATTTGTCTCTCAATCAGTGAAAACCCTAAAGTCAATTATTGCACTGGCCCTCCGCTTATAGATGAAGGAGGCCTATTTTGACAAATGTCTGGTTTCCTTTCAAACTTTGTCTCAACCAAATGAAGAATGTTTGATGAATCATACTAATAGTGGCTTCTCTTATACATGATGGCAAAATTTAGTTTGAGACTAAGACTATTGGACTCCTTTGGCCATATGCTCAATAATATTTCTCCATTGATGATCAACTCATTAGGTTTATATTGTAACTCAATAACAATGGAGCTTATGCAAACCATCTTTGAAAAGCGCCACTACTTTGCCTCTGCCTTAAACATCATTTCTATTCAGAAACCCTTTGTTGTTGTCTCTCTGTATCCCCAAAATTTGCCTTACAGTCATTTTTATTCTAAAAATTAAACTTTACCCTTGGTCCTCTGCTTATAGATGAAGGAGGCGCTCTTAGTCTTCAACGCTCTACTTATAAAATGAAGGAGGTTCTTCAGTCCTCAATCCCTCTGTTTATAGATGAAGGATGTTTCTTCAGTCATGCCATTTTATTAGCCTTTAACAGTGTTATTTTTCCTTTCATTGTCTTTCCATGCTTTGACTATGATCGCAGGAGCTTAATGAAAGAATTCCCTGCCCTGTAGCTGCATTCCAGGATCAAAATCACATGAGAAGCAGTTGTATTCTCATGTGGAACCAAATATTGTCTTCTGGGATGTTGGTATACTTCTGTTCTTGAAAGATCCATTGAAACACTATAAAAACACCTAGAATTAGTTTGACCTATGGTACATGTATTACTGAGACTTGAGGGTTTATTAGTGGTGCGACCTAGGGTCGTAACCAACTTTATTTGCAGAATGGGAAGGTCTGTTATGACTGGTCTATAGCAGGTAGAGGCTCTTTGGCTTTAGATTGGTTTACCGAGGGAGGATGCCTAAAGTGCCACTACCTAACTTAGGGGAAACTTATTTGGACAGATTTGGATTGCTTCTTTTGAGCTGATGGGAAAACTAGTATGGCTTGAGGGTAGATAGAGCTTGATAATGAGGCTTCATCTTGTCATGGGAGGATTTAAAAGGTAGGAGGGAAAAAAAAATTTATGGGTGTTTTCCAGCTAGCAAATTTGACAAATTTTTAGATTAGCTGCTAGAAAACTTTGACTGTTATAACTAGTCATCACCAACAAGTGAAAAATACTGATGACTAATAGAGGGTACCCGCCCAAACCTGTTCGAGTCGAGTCATCCCTTGGGTTAGGTCGTTTCGGTTGAGGGTGCCCTCCCAAACACGTTCGGGTTGGGTTTTTTTGGTTGACGGCACTCGCCCAAATGCGTTTGGGTCAGGTCGTTTTAGTTGAGGGCGGCTATATCAAATTTGTGAAGTACTTGTGACCGCACGGGTGCCCTGTGCACGTTCGTGTGGCCCATTTGCTGGTTGCTCCCTTATGCCTTCGTTCAGTCATGTGCACCATATCACGCCATGTGAGGGCACCCGCCCAAACACTTTCAGGTCAATTCATTTCTTTTAAGGGCAGTCATATCAAATTTGCTAAGTTGCGACCGCACGGGTGCCTTGTGCACGTTCGTGTGGCCTATTTTCCATTTTCTCCCTTGCGCCTTCATTCGGTAGCTTGCTGTGTCGTTTTGTTTTGAGGGCTCTAGCCCAAACCCGTTTGGGTAGGGTCATTTGATTTAAGGGCGCCCGCCCAAACCCGTTCGAGTAGGGTCGTTTCAGTTGCCAGCCAAACGTGGTTGGGTCGGGTGGTTTCGGTTGAGGGCACCCGCCCAAATGTGTTTGGGTCTAGTCGGGCCTTGTCGACGTGTGAGGCCGCCCAAAGAAACACATTCATATGGGTCGGTTTGAGTCATGTGATGGCACCCAATTAGCTAGAAACGAGTTCGGGTTAGGCGAGGTCGGTTCGTGCCATATTGTAAGGGTGCCCAAGGAAACACGTTTGGGCGGGTCAAGTTGAGTTGGGTTGGGTCAGGTCATGTCGAGTGAGGCCGCCCAAGGAAATGTGTTTGAGCGTGTTGTGTTGGGTCTGGTCAGGTAGTGTCGTGTGAGGTTGCCCAAGGAAACACGTATGTATGGGTCGGGTCGAGTAGGGTCTAATCGAGTCGTGTCATGTGAGGCTGCCCAAGGAAACACATTTGTATTGTTCAGGTCGAGCCATGTACTGATGGCGCTCAAAGAAATGCGTTCGGGCAGGTTGAGTTGGGTCTGGTGATTGAGTCTTGTCGTGTGAGGCCACCCAAGGAAACACATTCATATGGGTCGGGTCAACTCATGTGATGGCACCCAATTAGCTAGAAACAAGTTCAGGTTAGGTTAGGTCAGTTCATGCCGTATTGTAAGGGTGCCCAAGGAAACACGTTTGGATGGGTTGGGTCAAGTTAGATCATGCCGTGTGAGGCCGCCCAAGGAAATGCATTCGGGCGGGTCGAGTTCGGTCTTGTCAGGTCATGCCGTGTGAGGCCGCCGAAGGAAATGCATTCGGGCAAGTCGACTTTGGTCTGGTCAGGCCGTGTCATGTGAGGTCACCCAAGGAAACATGTTCGTACAGGTCAGGTCAAGTTGGGTCTGGTCAGGTCGTGTCGTGTGAGGCCGCCCAAGGAAACACGTTTGTACAGGTTAGGTCGAGTTGGGTCTAGTTGGGTCGTGTCGTGTGAGGCTGCCCAAGGAAACACGTTTGTATGGGGCAGGTCGAGTTGGGTCTGGTCGAGTCGTGTCATGTGAGGCCGCCCAAGGAAACACATTTTATGGGTCAAGTCGAGTCATGTACTGATGGCACTCAAGGAAACTTGTTTGGGTGGGTTGGGTTGGGTCTGGTGATTAGGTCTTTTCATGTGAGGCTGCCCAAGGAAACACATTCGTACGGGTCGGGTCGAGTTGTGTGATGGCACCTAATTAGCTGGAAATGAGTTCGGGCTAGGTCAGGTTGGTTCATGCCGTATTGTAAGGGAACCCAAGGAAACATGTTTGGGCAAGTCAGGTCAGGTCGGTTCGGGTCAGGTCGTGCCATGTGAGGCCACCCAAGGAAACGTGTTCAGGCGAGTTGAGTTGGGTCTGGTCGGGTCATGCCGTGTGAGGCCACCGAAGGAAATGCGTTCGGGCAAGTCGAGTTGGGTTTGGTCAGGTCGTGTCATATGAGGCCGCCCTAGGAAACACGTTTGTACAGGTTAGGTCAAGTTGGGTCTGGTCAAGTCATGTCATGTGAGGCTGCCCAAGGAAACATGTTCATACAGGTCAGGTCGAGTTGGGTCTGGTCAAGTCGTGTCGTGTGAGGCCACCCAAGGAAACACATTCGTACGGGTCGGGTCGAGTCGTGTCGTGTGAGGCTGCCCAAGGAAACACGTTTGTACAGGTCGGGTTGGGTGATGTACTAATGGCACTCAAGGAAATGCTTTCGGGCGGGTCAGGTTGGGTCTGGTGATCGGGTCTTGTCGTGTGAGGCCATCCAAGGAAACACATTCATACGGGTCGGGTCGAGTCATGTGATGGTGCCCTATTAGCTGGAAACGAGTTTGGGTTAGGTCAGGTCAGTTCATCCCGTATTGTAAGGGCACCCAAGGAAACACGTTTGGGCGGGTTGGGTCAGGTCGGGTCAAGCCAGGTCATGCCATCTGAGGCTACCCAAGGAAACGCATTTGGGCGGGTCGAGTTGGATCTGGTCGGGTCGTGCTGTGTGAGGCCGCTAAAGGAAATACATTCGGGCAGGTTGAGTTGGGTATGGTTAGGTCGTGTCATGTGAGGCCACCCAAGGAAACAATTTCCTACAGGTTAGGTCGATTTGGGTATGGTCGGGTCGTGTCGTGTGAGGCCGGCCAAGGAAACACGTTCGTACAGGTCAAGTCAAGTCGTGTACTGATGGTACTCAAGGAAACGCGTTCGGGTGGGTCGGGTTGGGTCTGGTCGGGTCTTGTCGTGTGAGGCCACCCAAGGAAACACATTTGTAGGGGTCGGGTCGAGTCGTGTGATGGTGCCCAATTAGCTGGAAATGAGTTCGAGTTATAAGGTCAAGTCGATTCGTGCCATATTGTAAGGGCGCCCAAGGAAACACGTGGTTCGGGTAGGTCTGGTCGGGTGATTTGGTCGGGTCAGGTCGTGCCGTGTAAGGCTACCCAAGGAAACGTGTTCGGGCGTGTTGAGTTGGGTCTAGTCGGGTCGTGTCTTGTGAGGCCACACAAGGAAATGCGTTCGTACTGGTCAGGTCGAGTTGGGTCTGGTTGAGTCGTGTCATGTGATGCCGTCCAAGGAAACATGTTCATACGGGTCAAGTCGATTCGTGTGATGGTGCTCAAGGAAACGCATTTGGGTGGGTCAGGTTGGGTCTGGTCGGGTCCTGTTGATGTGTGAGGCTGCCCAAGGAAACACATTTGTACGGGTCGGGTCGAGTCGTTTACTAATAGCACTCAAGGAAACGTGTTCGATTGGTTTGGGTTGGGTCTGGTCAGGTCTTGTCGTGTGAGGCTGCCCAAGGAAACATGTTCGTATGGGTCAAGTCGATCAAGTCGTGCGATGGCGCTCAAGGAAATGCATTCGGGCGGGTCGGGTTTACATTCAATGGCTTAATAATAATTTTTTAAAATCCCCATAGGTAGTCCCAACTCTGAGTGCCCCTTAATGTTTTTCATCTTCCTTGATTTAACCTTTCTCTTTGATTTTTGTTTAGCCAAAAGGATGTATGACCTTATTCCCACGGTGGATTTTAACATAATAGATGAGGCATTTACTTTTAGGCCACCTTTTATATCAACATTACTCCTCACTGCAAAGAGATTTTTTTTAATATATTAAAGGATATATGAATTTTGACCCTACTCATTGCCACCTCCAACCAAGAAATTCCATCAACCTTAATATTAAAAAAAGATACTCTCATATCCCCCATATCCTTAGGAAGACCACCCTCCCTATCCCTTATTTTATATATATATATATATATATATATATACACACACATCAAGCATTCCTTGGGTGGAAAAGTTTCAAAATTAAAACCCTTGCTACTATGGTTTTCTCAATTTTTTCCATGAAGGTTTGTTTGTCAAGGGGTAGACAATTGGGTGGGTTATCCAATACCAACCCATGAGAACAAAATGAAATTGGAGGAGATCTATGACGACTTACATTTTACCTTTGCTTGAATATTAATCTCATAGCAATCTCCTATACAAGTTGATCATATTTCCACATAAAATATTTATGCCCAAACATCATTTTCAAGGACTCCCCTTTTCTACTCTATAATTTTGACATGCCCATTGGCTCTCTTTCCTTGCAATGAATTTATGGTAATGGTAAGGTATATTTTCTTCTCAACTCCTAGCATAGTCTCAAAAAATATTTTTATCTAGCGTTCCCATATCTCTAGAGGATCATTCATTATGTCTCCTCTCCTTTTCACCCAAAAATATTCGTGGGTGTCCCAATGGGCCAACAATTTTAACATGGCCATGAATACATCAATTTATTCACCTAAAGGGAATATCATAATAATCTAAAACTTGGTTAGTTCCATCTCTACACAACGTAGCTACAATTTTGGTGGTCTAAGATTTTGTTCTTTCATTCATTTTAATGAAATTCAACAATTTTATATAATTAATAATTTAAATAAATGTCTTAGATCTAATCTCATTAATAATTATTTATAATCAGCAGTACCACTTATTTACCCAAACCCCTTATTAACCACAAGAAAATTCTCACACATTTTATTTAATGAAATTTGAGTGGCCTTAAAAAACACACGTATTTCATTTCAAAATGTCAAAAAAATTCAAATATCAAAAGTTTTAATTTCCCTCATTCATTTCCCTCCAGTTGCATGGTTTGTCCAGGGAAAGAGAGAGGATGTGGCCATACTGTCGCCGGTTTTTGAGGAAGGATGTAGCCATGCTATTGCATTTTTGGAGGAAGGATGCGGCCATACTGTCGCAAGTTTGGAGGAAGGATGCGATAAGTAAAGAAATTGATCCCGAGTGCCTATTGCAGGTTTGCTCTGATACATTTGGTTGAAGTCCAGTGATTTATTTCCTTCTACAGAAAGAATCTGCTCTGATACATCAAATCCTGATTGCCTTTGGTCTAATGATCAACAACAATTATCATAATAGTCTTGTGCCTTATATACAAACATCAATACCTGCCCCGCAGATTCAAAGGCCCTTCATTTAGCCTCAAGTAGTGGGATTTGGAGAAGTAAAAGTCAAGGAAAAGTGGTGGACTCTGAAGAACATGCCATCAAATGCCCCAGACAAGGTCATCCATGTATTCGTTCAATAGTCCCACTGAAAGATTTATTGTTGTAATGGATTGCCCTAAATATGCAATGCTTTTCATTAAGTTTCTATGTTTATCCAATGATAATGCAATTCCATTTAGGTTTCTTTGGTTTTGATAATGCAAGCCACCTTCTCCAAGTTTCTTCGATAGTTGATCCTTCCCACTGTCCTAGCTGGCCTACAGTCGCTTGGCATACTGCCCAGATTTGTTTGATGAAAGGGCATTCCTGGAAAATGTGAATGATCATTTCCTCACCATTTTTGTACAAGGGGCATCAACCAAGCCCAATCACATACCTTCTTTGAAGTAGATCCAAGGTTGAGATCTTTCTTTTGGCACCACATAAAAATTTTTGCCTTGGCTGGGCACTTAGATTTCCAAAGCATTTTACTCCACCACTTTAACTCTACAGGGACTCCAACTGCGATCACTGTGATGTATCCAAGCTTGGGGACATATTCACCAAAAGGAGAGGAACTCCAGAGAAGCTTGTCCTCTCTGTCAATTAATCAAATTTGACGAGCATTCAGAGCATTTACATATGCATTACATGATTCATGAAAAGCTGCTTCTAATCCCAGCTCCCCAACAGTCATCCATTCGTGTCTCCAATTGGTAGTTTTGGCCGGGTTGTCGATGTGTGCAAGTCTGAACCTAGTTTTGTGCTTTTGTTCAGTATATCAATTATAAATCTACTAGGAATTAATTTCCAGGTGATTGGTTCCGAATTTAACACAAACAATAGCACCCATATACTGGAAAACAACCCTACAATGCTAGTATCTGTTAATATTCATTCCTTTCCTTTGTGTTGGTCCAAAACTTAGGTGAAAAGAGATTTTTTTGCGCAATTTTCACAATCAAACCTGATTTCATGTCATCCATACATAACTTGTTGTGCATCAAAATATGGATAGCTTCATGTTATAACAACTGGTAATATTGTATTTGAATGCTGGTTCATACTGCTGTCTCTGTCAACAACACTCAGTGTTTACAAACACCTGTTTTACATTATGTATTTTCCAAACAGTACCACTCTAGGCACAAAAACAAAGCAACAGTTAGCCTTAAAGGCATCATCCCTGTTACATGAAAATAAGGCTTAGGAGTGGTGCATTATTTGCTGGATTTAGCACAAAGAATCCTCCTTCTGTGAGAGTAAATCAAATTAATCCCATGAACATTGCCCCTCTCTACAATCAAATCAGTCAAAAGGAAGCTCACTTACAGTTCACTCTTTGCAAAAAAGAACAACGACATACAACTGATCATTTGTATTCATAACTTACCAAGGAACTTATCCTTGAGAAAGCCATCAATTAGCATTGTCCACATCCCTTCGTCAGGGTTATGTCCACTTTGCAATGCATTGTCAAACAACCTTTCCTCTTCTTGAACCTTGCCTTCTTTACAAATTCCAGGAATCACATAATTGTATAAAGATAGTTGTGGTTCATAACCATTTTCAACCATTCTATCCAAAAGCTCTAGACAATAGATGCAGTTTCCCTGTTTACAGTGCCCATTAATAAGAGCTGTATAAATTGCTTCATTGGGATAGAGGCCTCTCTCTAACATATTTCTTATCAGCTAGCCTACCTCAAGGAGTCTGCCTAATTTGCATAATCCTGCAATTAAGGCACTATAAGTATCTACAGTAGGCTCATAATGCTTCTCCATCATTTTTTCAAGAAGCTTAAATGCAATAACACTATTTATTTCAAGTGGCATTCCATCCAGGTCATGAATTTCATCCAAGTTATCAGGATCTGAACTACCTACTGCATCCTCATCAGGAATCAAGTGTTCTTTTTGTATCTTGCTTTCTTGAACTATACCATTCATAAGCTCACAATTAGTTCGATAATTAGGTTGGCATCCTTCATTTATCATCTTACTTAATAGATCAAAAGCATGATCCACCCTGCCTAATTTGACGTTGCCATCAATCAATGATGTGTATGTTACTTGGTTAGGCTGTAAGCCTTTCTCCTTCGTTTTATCAATGAACATTTCAGCCTCTTCCAGTTTGCCTTCCCTGCAAAGTCCATAGATTAGTGCACTGTAAGTGTAGACATTTGGAGAAAAATCCTTCTTTACCATTTTGTCTAATACTTTATATGCAAGATCAATAGCACCGGCTCTACTCTATCAACAAGCGTGGTATAAGTCACCAGGGAGGGAGCTAACCCTTCCCCCAACATCTTACCAAAGACATTATCTGCCTCAAGCACCCTGATTTCATTGCGGCCTTGAGTTCTGCTTTTTTATTTGGTCTTCTGTCTAAAACTTTGAAGGTCAGTGCTACAATGTGGATGTTTTGGTTTCTAGGATGATTCCTTCCCATGCTAGAGCAGGGCTATTCTTGGATTTTCCATCAAAGTTAGACTTGGGTCAATATCCATGTTTGTATAATTGGGTAAGATAGCCTATGAATTGAAGTTTATGCGAGCAAGATATTCTTGTCTAAATTTTCCCTTTGTAAACAATATCTATACCTATATTACAAGATAAGGAAAGAAAGCAGGCTTGCAGAAGGGGAAATTTGATGTCGTGATGGCTCTCTCCTTTTGTTTTTTTATTTACAATTTATGCTTGAAATTGCTCTAATTTTGAAGATCTTCAACCCATTGATTTTGATTTAGAATTTTATAATAGTTTTAGGGTAACAGTGACTTTCGAAGATAGGTTAAGTGTTGTCTTCAAAAAATGGGCCTCTTTGCAGACTGAATTTGCAGACGTCGGAATATTATGAATGGAAATGTGATAACTGCAATTGTCATCAAAGTTTAGCTATATATCTAGGGGTGATTGTCAAATTCCAAGCCTGCCTTCTGATATGAATTTTAAATTGGCATGGGCTATCAAGTAAATTCATCTTGCAACCATCCATTTTTTATCTACATAACATGAGCCTTTCTGGACCTTCTTGTCTTGTGTGTTTAAAATGTCTTATTGCATCCCATTTCCTGAGTTCTAATCACATTTCAAAATGGTGTTTCAACCTTTCCATATTTCAATGTATCATACGTGGGCTTATTTTTTAGTGAAAATGAGTTATATTTTATTGACTAAAGATATTTCATAGCTGAGAACCCCTACTTTGTCTACTTTGAGTAACCAGAAAATCATTATTAGGCACTTCCAAAGAGGCATACCGTTGTCAAATGCCATCCTTGAGAAGGCAAATTGAACATATAAGAAATTTGAATAGATTAGCTTTGAAGGAATATTTATCTATATCTATATATCTATAAATAATATAAATAACATTGGGAAACAACTATTAGGAACATAGATGAAATAATTTGTAATCAGTAATTAATCAGTGAGGGCCTTGAAAATATTCAATCTGCAATAATCAGGAAATAATAGGGAAAAATCAGCCAATCTTGGCACGCTAGTAATGTTAAACTAAATAATTAAGATTATTTTGAAATAATAATTATGTTAATTGCATTGGGATTGATTTGATTAATTTGATATTATTTCCTATATGGTTTGTAACATTTAAACCAATTTCTTGTGATTATCCCCATGGAAACTCATAATTGCTACATTGATCAAGATAGTCTCAAGATCTGACAATCTTTTACATGGTTTTGAATGTAGATATATTTGGGAAAGTTTCAAATGAGTGGGAGAATGTTGATATTGGTGTTTTTGTATGTGGTCCTGAATGTTTAGAGATAAGTGTAGCAAAGGAATGCAGGTCATACAACTTAAGAAACTTGAGAAACTCGAGAAACAGAGTTGTGTTTCATTTCAACATTCATAGCTTTGATCTGTAATGAACTAATTATAGAGATATCACTATGACATAATGGCTCATTGTATTATGTTTACATAGGTTTCATATGTAAGTCTATAGTTTCCTTGCTATTAGTTTGGCCTATTTTATGAATTGACACGATTATGTAAGGCTCACTAAGGCCAAAATTGCCTCACGGGACCTATACAAGTTAAAATCTATATGATGTAATTATTGATATGTAAATTAATATCTTTTCATATGAATTTTGTAACTTTCCCAAAGGTTATTTGACAGTCTGCAATAAATTACACAAACAATGAGCCTAATTATTTATTAATCTATTTCTGTAATATTAATCTATTTCGGTTATAATCTATTAGGATTTTAATCTTTAGGAAAGCCCAGCTGAAGCAAAAAATGTATGTGGCTGTTACACAGCAATTTGTCACCGTCCCTACAGTTCCCCATCCTGCACAATTGGAGGGCTCATTCCATGACCTGTGAGCAATGACATGACTTGAAAACACTTTCATGACATCCCTCTAAACATGAGCTTTCATTGCCTTGAAGACATCTCCTTGTGAAGAACCCTTAAAATGGCCTTTTCTTCATTGGCGCAACTAGACAGTTCAGTACCCGCGCCAATGGGGGAAATCATTCAAAGAGGGCGCACCAATTGACGCTCTGTCTCAGAGTCACACTCATGCCAGCCATTTTAAGGAGTGTTTTTTAAAAATAAATGGCGAAAGATTCACTCCAACCAATTTCTAAACTGGTATCTATCTTGAGTTGGGAGGTTTGGCTCCGGAATCTCCATGTAGGGGAAGTGGTTTGTCACCTCTCATGGAAGCTTCCTTGAGGATAGGGCCAATCCCACAATTATAGGGATCCCAACTCCCCTTCCACCATCTATAAAAGCTTTCTCATCTTCTTTGCAAGCTAATCTCCAAGTTCCCAAGAGCCTAATGCTGAAAGAGCCTTGATTCATTCCCTTAAGGCCAAATCCAAGCAAGGAGATTATTGTCGAGACATCCAGAGAGAGAGGCTTGTCCCATCCCTGACAGGCTTTATTGAGACACGTTTTGCTGACGACCCTTCGAAGGAGAATTCAGCGTCAGAGCTATGGTTGTATTCTTCTTTTTATTGATTAATGATAAGCGAATATTGGTTATGGTTCCACTCTTGTTCTTGATGATGATCATGAGTTATGTCTTCTCTGACTGACATATAGTTGTATGTATTGGATTTTATGCTTGCGTTTGTTTTGTTTCTTGTGTGTGCAGGTGTCCAATCACAAAAATAGTGAGGATTGTGATCTTCCGGAGCTAAGGAACGGGAGCGCTACTTTCTCTATGAATGACAGTGTTGGATTCCAGGTAAGCCTTCATCGCTAGTTGGTTTATTTACAATTAGGAACCTGCACTATAGTGTGTGACGATTGTTGCTAGACCTGGTCTAGGCTAGTAGGGATTGCCTCTGTCTGCAGAGGGGATTTACCTCCACAACAAAATTCTTCCTCACACCTTGCTTACGAGCTCAGCCAGAGCTGCTACAATACTTGGTCAGAATTTGGGATGAAAATGAAGAAGTGTTCAAACTTCGGGACCAAGTGCTGGAACTGGAGGTTTCTGATGTATACTTCATAACCAGACTGTCACGTAGAGGTCCGGTGCCCATCTTGACAGGTAGCAGACCATCTGGGGAAAATATGGATCAGGTAATGGCGAGAGTGTGCCCAAGGGCACGGACCAGATCAGGAAGCGGGAAAGTGGACATCCACACTGTCGAGGACCTAGCACTCAGAGTAGTGCTACACACCATTACACGAGCTGCGGGATCGCAGGCTCCACATGAGGTAACCAAAGCCCAAATCATACTCGCCTCTGAGTGTATGAATCCTACACTGTTTGATTGGGCTACATCGGTGACAACCAATATCAAGAGGCAGCTTACAAAGTGAAAGCAAGCCAAACTGAAACAGTTCGGCTACGATTCCATCTTGGTAACGTTCATTCTGGAAATATTACCTATCTTTCAGGGCCAAGGGGCCATTGTTGCTGAGCCGATACCAAGAGAGCCACAGATGGCTCGCTGGGCAGCACTTATGCCCAGGGCAGGAGGAGGCCAACAGATGTCTTGGAGGCTGGAGTTTTTCGGATGGTTACGGCGTCAGTTGATTGTGGTCGAGGATTGGCCTTATGTAGCAAGCATATGGTATCCTCTTCAAGCTTGTGGAAAAATAAAGAGGTACTCGCTAGAAATGGTGGGGAAAATGGAACCAACATCATTGTCATGTCAACAGTATGTCGCTCTTGAACATGGCACTTGTCTGCATTCGTGTTGGGTCGGGGACATCTCATCTCATTTTTCACTGGCCTCCGTGGGTTTGGGTGATCCTTTTTTGACCTCTCATTTTCTCTTTGCCTCGTCACTATGACCTCTGATATTTTTATGTCAAATACTGCCAAGTCCACTTTTGTGTCATTTATATGTTCAAGAGAAGTTGACCTCTGCAAGTACCAACCTTCCTCTGATTCTAATCTGATCATGGTTCACAAAAGACATTATATTCCTATGTCTTACATCGATGATGTGGGAAACACTGTGGCCCACCTTCGATCAAGGTCACTTCCTGTCGACTTCAACTCATTATCCAGGAAGTTGATCTAGAGACTCCCTTCTGGTACCTTGGAGCCTGCATGCCTCAATGGTAGGTTCTTCGCGTTCGACGTGAGGTTTTCATCATTGGCCTCTGATCGAGTGATTTTGTGGGTGTTTGATGCCAACTCATTGATTCACATGCCGTAGATTGTACCTATAGTACCTTGAGGTCCATTTTCATTATTGGTGGTTCCTCTCGCGTCTGTTAACAGCTTTCATCACTGGCTGGTAATCAGATGATGTTCTTGCATGTTCGACTTCAGCTCACTCATTCACATGCTTGAACTTGTACTGTGTTCGAGTCGAGATGGAGCGCAAGACCCTGGATTCCTGTTTGTTATCATCCAGGCTGCGATTTTGTGGATTATTATGATTAGTTACATGACTCATTGACTAGATGGCTGCTACCATACCTAAGTCTTTTTATCGATCCTCACTGGATGGCTGCGTCCATGCCTCGGATTTGGTTTACTACATAATTTTTTATGGATGGTTGCACCCATACCACTTATATATCATGTATTTGAGATATCAGTTGTACCACTCTACGTAGGTTTTTCGATGGCAGTGTTTTCAGTTGGACACGTTCTCGTAAAGCATTTCACCCCTCTCTCTCTCTCTTTCGAGCCTCATGCTTTAGGGGGCATCTGTTACACAGCAATTTGTCATCGTCCCTGCAGTTCCCCATCCCACACAATTGGAGGGGTCATTCCATGGCCTGTGAGCAATGACATGACTTGAAAACACTTTCATGACATCCCTCTGAACATGAGCTTTCATTGCCCTGAAGACATCTCCTTGTGAAGAACCCTTAAAATGGCCTTTTCTTCATTGGCGCGACTAGACAGTTCAATAACCGCGCCAATGTGGGAAATCCTTCAAAGAGGGCATGCCAATTGGCGCTCTGTCTCAGAGTCGCACTCGTGCCAACCATTTTAAGGAGTGTTTTTTAAAAATAAATGGTAGAAGATTCACTCCAACCAATTTCTAAACTGGTATCTATCTTGAGTTGGGAGGTTTGGCTCCAAAATCTCCATGTAGGGGAAGTGGTTTGCCACCTCTCATGGAAGCTTCCTTGAGGATAGGGCCAATCCCATGATTATAGGGATCCCAACTCCCCTTCCACCATCTATAAAAGCTTGCTCATATCCTTTGCAAGCTAATATCCAAGTTCCCAAGAGCCTAATGCTGCAAGAGCCTTGATTCATTCCCTTAAGGCCAAATCCAAGCAAGGAGATTATTTTCGAGACATCCAGAGAGAGAGGCTTGTCCCATCCCTGACAGGCTTTATCGAGACACGTTCTGCTGACGACCCTCCGAAGGAGAATTCAGCGTCAGAGCTATGGTTGTATTCTTCTTTTGATTGATTAATGATAAGCGAATATTGGTTATGGTTCCACTCTTGTTCTTGATGATGATCATGAGTTATGTCTTCTCTGACTGACATATAGTTGTATGTCCTAGATTTTACGCTTGCGTTTGTTTTGTTTCTTGCATGTGTAGGTGTCCGATCACAGAAATCGTGAGTATTGTGATCTTCCAGAGCTAAGGAACGGGAGCGCTACTTTCTCTATGAACAACAACGTTGGATTCTAGGTAAGCCTTCATCGCTAGTTGGTTTATTTACAATTAGGAACCTGCACTATAGCGTGTGACGATTGTTGCTAGACCCAGTCTGGGCTAGTAGGGATCGCCTGTGTCTGCAGAGGGGTTTTACCTCCACAATAGTGGCATTGTCTCCAAATGGTATCCTTTTTCAAAGGAGAGGTATTCAACATGATTTTCTAATAGGTGTCCAGTGACAAGGTGTATCTTGGGCTTATTGCTTGTTATCTAAAAAATTGTATGCATCTATGTTATAAAAAAATATTTGCTTTTGTGCATGTTTCACTACAGAAGAATGATGAGGATGGATCTTTTAGGGACTTCAATAAGAATGGAAAAAGGAAACTAGTCTTCTTGACTTCTAAATAATACAAACACTAAAATAAGTAAAGAAAAGGAGGTAGTGTGAAGAGTTATCATTTGCATAAAGTGCGTACTTCTTCCAAAATGAATGAGAATTATCTAAGACTTGCAAGAATAAATATGTTAGATGGAACTTACAATTCTACTCTAAATGCAAAATTGACTCAAGGTAGAGGATATACATTCAAACTAGTACATTTGGCGGAATTTTTTTTTTTAAAATATTTTTATCCAAGCGTCGGAAGACCAACACCTTACACGTCAGAAGAGCGACATTTATTTTTTTAGTATTTTTACTTTTTCGTTGTAAAAGCGACAGTACATAACCGTCAGAAGAGCGATGTTTCTTTTTTTAAATATTTTTACTTTTTCATCGGAAAAGCGACGTTACATAAGCGTCAAAAGAGCGATGTTTATTTTTTTAAATATTTTTACTTTTTCGTCGGAAAGGCGACGTCACATAAGCATTAGAAGAGCGACGTCCTAAACATCAGAAAACTAACGCTGTTGAAAAACGTCAGAATTGTGATGCATGTGGATCGTTGGAAGACCAGCGCTTTGGAAAACGTCGGAAGAGCGATGGATTGGAGATCGTTGGAAGAGCGACGGTTTGGAAAACATCGGCAGAGTGATAGTTGTTTGGAAACATCAAAAAAAGTGTCGCTCTTCCGACACTTTATTGAAGTGTCGAAATTGTGATGTAACGGCTAACCACGTTTTTCCTGGCCTCAAACTGTCGCTCTTGCAATGCCTATGTGTCGGAATAGCGACGAAGTGGTCGTCAGAAATTGGGCCAAATATACTAGTGTGGGATTGCCGCTCGGGAACACCCTTGTGCTAAACAACACTGCAGTCTTCGCTAAATAGCTGAAGAGAGAAACATTTCATACAAACCATAGACAAAATAATAATCAAATCATGCCTTCTATGGTTTCCATCCCGTTCTTTATATGCTTGGTGAGCTTCCTCACCTTGGGCCCCACTCATTAAAGCCACTACTTCCATGCATGGAATCTCCCTCCAAAACTGCGTTGTCCCTCAATGAATGCCACTCCTTCCATACCAGTGTTGTTGATTTGGTCAAATTTGACCTAGTCTACATGCTCCAACCCATTTTCACACATAAGGGTGCTTAATCTAGCTACTTAGATGACCTCCATTCACATTAGGAGTGTTTTTATTCCTACTAAGGAGATTTATGGGTCTCCATACCCTCTTATTCTTCTAACTAAGAAGAAAAATAAAAAATTAATATTCCAATTAGCTGCATGCTAATTTAGGAATATTACATGTTTGCAATATGTTCCAATGCATTTGAGATCATCCTTATTTCATTGACTACGCTTTCATCATTGTCAAACCTATCTGTCATTCCTTGTTCCTTTTGAAGCAATTGTTGAGCATTTCTAGAATCTTTTTCCTACCTTACAATTTTTTTTTATGGTCCTTATATTTCCTTACTTTCTCTCTTTCAATCCTTTCCTCTACTTGAAATTCCACAGCAACGACATTTTTTGTCTTCTTTTCCTTAGCTAAATCCTTCTTTTTTTGTTTTAATTCATGAATTTAAATTTTATTTTCTTCATACTCAAGTAATAGTTTTACATAGTCTTCTGATGTGAGTAATTGTGAAATTCGGCCTTGAACCCAGACTATTTTTTGTTCCTTTCCTTATTTTATTTGACACACTGTCTATTGGTAGCTTTAGGAACCGAACAAGTAACTACTCCTTACTTGAAACTTGTTTTTGCATGCTTGACACTTTCCTTTAAATATCTAGGACAAATAATTGAACTATATTGTTCTCTTCATCTAGTTCCTCATTCTATAGAGTATCTTCTTCCACTGATCCATTGTCCTAAAAAAAATGAATAATTTCATTATTCAATTCTGCTTGTTGTGGAGGCATGCTCATGCTTTCTTCATTGATTCTTGATACATTATGTTAATTCATTGTAACTTCCCCTCCAAAATTTATCCACTTTCATCGGTTTTTTAAGGTAAACATGAGACGAAGAGTTACTATGATGGGACCTGACTTTCAAGATTCAGTTATGGAAGTGGGGCTAACAATTGATACTTAATAACCACAAACTGACATCCTACAAGGCTTACTAGACACTTTTGGGTCAAAGAACCACCCCAGGTGACCCAACCATGATCTAAACTACTTTTTTAGTGACTTAGAGTCTGAATTGCATGCACAAGCTTGCATGAGTGTGGTTGTGACCCTCCAATTGTATGCACAATCCTTCCTGAGTGCAATTGTGACCCTCCAATTGCATGCACAAGCCTTCCTGAGTGCGGTTGTGACCCTCCAATTACATGCACAAGCCTTCCTGAGTGTGGTTGTGACCCAAAATCCACAGTTCATAGGGTCCAGTCTCGAGATGCCACAATTCCAGGCCAGCCTCCATACCACTACCTATAACTTCCTGAGACTTTCCAAAATGATAACTGAATTGAAGAAAAAATTAATCATATAAAACTTGATCAGGGAATTGACCTAACAAAGCCTAATCATTCCATTCATTTCATCAAACATATAATGAACATGTAATCTACAGGTCAAGAATGCATATTTGAATATAGGAGTCTTAAACTTACCTAAGAATCACCAAGAAGGTCTAATTCCCTCTCACAATAGTTGCAATAACATTTTTTATCCCATGCTCTCATTAACCATAAAATACTTATCAAATCCTGAACAATACATAACTAGAGTACATTATAAATCCATGATTATGACTAACATATAACCAAATTATTAACCATGACATAAAAACCATCAAATCACCATAATAAAAAGTAAAATTACTCATATATTACAATAGGAAAATAGCTCTTATTCGCTTATGTAAAAGCCAACCAAGTCAAGGACATCCATGTACCACCCAAACTTAGATTGGACTGAACCAAATATATATTTTAGCCAATCACAAATGTGCCATATTACAAGCATGAATCTGGGATCTCAAGACATAAAAAAATATGGATTCTTGTATGTTAAACCACCTCCACCCTCAGTCTACCATGATCTCACCAAAACCGATCAAGATATCACAATACCGAAAACAAGCTTGGATGCCTCGGAGTTTCTTCACCAATACCTTGAGGAATTTTCCTGTCTCAACCCACCTTTTGAGGGCTTCCTGGAGACTAAACCACCTCCATCCCCAAACTTTGGGAATTTTCCTGAGACAACCACGCCCGATACCAAAACCTTCCAATAATCCAAAGCTTAACCGAGAAAATAATCCCATCACACCATGGCTATCCAGAAATGGAAAGGAAAGGCTAAAACCAATGTGACACTAAGAAAAAACCATGCCAATGTCATAAAAATAACCAAATACATAAATGTATGTACCATTCATTTAAAAACCAGCTAGGAAATCACACATGTAACCTATTACCTACAAAATATTCCTGTTGAAGTTGCTTGATCCAACCTTCTTTGCTTGTCCTTTTCTTTTTGTGTTCATCCTTTGCATTCCTTTATCCAATGCTAGAGTACTCCAAGAATTAACTAAGTGTAAAAAAGTATGAGAGAATAGTTAGATTATAAGAGATCTCCAAAACTGAATTGAAAAAATATGTGAAATGATCCTCAAAATCCTTTTATCATTGAGGCCTCTTTTTTTTCATTTTCCTCTATTTTCCTTCACTTTTCCTCTCATGCAAATATGTGACCCTTCATCTCCTTTTTATCCTGTTTTCCTTTATTTTAATAAATAAATGCTAATTAATGTCTCTTTTCCTTTGCCAATGTTTGCCAATTTCCTTAGCCATAATAACCGAAATGACACCCACTAAAATGTTTTTCCCAACATTCATCTTAAAATATGTGTCCCATGACCTTGCCATTTTTTTCCTTTACTAACATTGCTACATGAAATTTTAACCCAGGGTTGTTACGAACCCCTCCCCCTTGGGGGGACATTTTCATCAGTGTTCTATGACACCTATGGCCAAAAAAGCCCATTGGAAACAAAAACATACTATCGATGGAGATTTATAAATTAGATCGATGCAGTATTTACAATGGACAACCTACTGAAAATAAAAACCAACTTGACATTAAAAACCATACATAGATATATACATATACCAAAAATCCTTTTCCTCAACCAGAAAACAATGAAGGAGACATAGCCTGCATCTGATGTACCATCTCCCATGTAGCTTCATCAGTCCCAAAGTTCTTCCATTGCACTTTAACTTTCTCAATTTCTCAGTTTTGGAGCATGAGTTGTTTCCGTTGCAATATGCACTAAGGTTCTAGCTGGAATTCTCCTTATGGCTCCACCTGTAATATAGACTAGTCAATCGCATGATCAACATCCTTCACATATATTTTAAGCAATGAAACATGGAAAACATCATGGAATTTCACTGTTAGTGGAATTTCAAGTCTGTAAGCTATTGGTCCAATCCTCTCACAAATCTTGAAAGGCCCGCAATACCGAGGTGCCAATTTAGCACATGATCCAATACTCAAGGAGCTCCTCTTAGGCTTCATGCAAAAATACACATGCTCCCCTACCTAAAACTCCTTAATTACCTTGTGTTGATCTACATAACTCTTCTGCTTGTCTTGTGCTATATTTATATTATTCTTGATAGCAAAAACTTCTTGTTCCATTTCTTCCAACATATCTGCTCCAATCAACACCTTGTTGATTGGATCACTCCATCTGATGTGATTGTTACAATTCTTCCCATAAAGTGCCTCAAACAGAATCATCTTCAGGGACTCCTGATATCCATTATTGTATGCAAACTCTATGAGTTGAAGATACTCTTGCAACTTTCTTTTCTAGTGCATAACATACATCCTCAATATATCCTCAAAAATCATGTTAACCCTCTTTGTCTATCAATGTTTTTGTGGATGATAAGTTGTACTAAAAGTAAAATATGTTCCCAAACCTACAAATAAGTCCTTCCAAAACCTGGAAGTGAACTTGGAATCTCTTTCAGATACAATATTCTTAGGAATACCATGAAATATCACTAATTACATGATGAATACTTGAGCTACCTGACTAGCTAAATTAGTATACTTCACTGGAATGAAGTGAGTTACCTTGGTCAACATATCAACCACAACCATGATAGAATCATGTTTTCTAGATGTTTTCGACAAGCCTATTATAAAGTTTATGGAAATTACCTCCCATTTCCACTATGGAATTGGAATTGGCTATAGTAAACCACTTGGATGCTCAGAATCTACTTTTACGTACTGAAAATATAAACACCTTGCAAAAAACTTAGCTACTGCTTTCTTCATATTCGACCAATAGTAGAACTTCTTCATAATTGTCAAAGTATTTTGATATCCTAGATGACCTGAATACTGCTTAAAACTAAATTCCCTCAAGATAGTCTTCTTGAGCTCACTATTTTCCAACACATAGATCCTATCCCTAAATCTCACCAAACCATATGCCATGAGATGAAAATCCACGACTCGATCACTTGTACCCTGCTTTTCTATCCTTTGATTAAGCTACTGGTACCTGTCATCTTATTGTATTGCATATAAGATCCGATCTTGTAAATCTGTCTCATATAAATTCATAATCTTTATGTGATTTACCTACACCCTTATGCTAAGAGTATCTGCAACCTTCTTCTCTTTATCCTTAATGTACCTGATCTCGATGTCAAACTCAATAAGAATGGCCAACCATCTAGCTTGCCTAGAATTCATATTAGGTTGGTCAAACAAATATATTAGTCTACTATCATTACTCATCAACACGAACCTCCTGCCAAGAATATAGTTCCTCCACATATTCAATGCATGAATGATCACTTCCAACTCGAGATGATGAGCCACATAGTACT
This sequence comes from Pinus albicaulis, assembly GCA_034641835.2. Taxonomy (NCBI): domain Eukaryota; kingdom Viridiplantae; phylum Streptophyta; class Pinopsida; order Pinales; family Pinaceae; genus Pinus; species Pinus albicaulis. The sequence continues at coordinate 1,271,936,043 of CM076570.1, forward strand.
TCATGTGCTCATTCAGTTTCCTTGAATCATATCATACCACCTATCCATCCTGCATCCAGACACCACCAAGCTCTCTCTGTATGCATATGTACATACCAAGAACTCTTTCTATGTATCTTCAATATTTAGAGCTAGAGCACTTGTAATAAATTTCTTCAATTTCTCAAAATTGGTTGCACATTCCTTTTTCCATTGGAATTTCTTTCCTTTCCTCTATAAGGATGTAATATGATAGGAAATATGTGAGAAGTTCCTGATGAACCTCCTGTAATAACTTTCTAACCCCATGAAAGATCTGACTTCATCCACATTCTTAGGTGTTTCCCATTCCATGATAGCTCTGATTTTTTTTGGATCCACTTCTATTCCTTCCTTGGAAACAACATGTCCCAAGTAATGTAACATTGTCTAAAAGAAACTGCACATACTAAGCTTTGCATACAACTAATGCTATCCCAAAACTTCGTACTACTACTAGGTGTTCTTCATGCTCTTCCTCATTCTTAGAATAAATCAATATATCATCAATGAATATTATCACAAACTTATCCAGATAAGGTCGCAACACATGATTCATAAAATATTTTAGTGTCAGTATTTTCATACTTCCACCAGGGATCAAAACACATTTTCATGTGCATCTTAGGTGTCCCATTCTAAATAAAATTTTCGTCATTCCACTAGGTCATGATATAAAATTGTTACACTAGTGGTTGTCCTGGTCAAATAAGCTTCCTTCTCCCTCAGAAGATCATATTGGCTGACTCATTCCCATGATTCCTTGAGCATAAGAACACCTATGGAAATGCTCTGTTCACTTGAAAATCTGTAAAGTCAAAATCTCATTCAAAGGTGAGGTTAGAAAATAGTCTTATTAGGTCATTAGGGTTTTGCATTTCTCAATGTCACTCATTCATTTAGATGAGGTCAACATATATATTAGAGGGACTGAATAAGATCATTATGATGTATTTATTATGGTTTTAGAGTTGTATTTTTATTTTAATGACTCTTATATCAAAATGTCATTTTTATAGAAAATTTAAATCTGTAATTTATTTTAATTTTTCCAAATGTAATTTTATGTCATCATATGTAATAATTTCATCTCAAAGTACCAAACTTAATCATGTCTAGCCTATGTGAGAAAAGAGAGCCAAACTGGATGTTGATCAATCTGCAATGCCAAAAGTCAGAAAAGCAAGAGTATCAGTGTCAAAGAAGAATAAAGAACATTAGAAAAGTGGGTAACTTGGATTAAAATTAAAATTCACTAAATCTATAAAGCCCATTACGCATTTTAAAACAAGTCATTGTTTCCATCTAGCCTTCAAGATTTTTTCAGCAAGAGAGAAATTCCGAGTTATTGAGCAATTTGGGCCAAAATTGCAAGGCGTTGTGTGTTTGAAGGCTGACGCTGTGCATTCATCCAGGCGCTATGCGCTCACCCAGCCGCGTTGCGTGTTTAGCCTGAAAACCAAGAGTAATTCACAAAGGTGTTGCGCATTTATAAGTTGGCGCTGCACGTTCTTCCTGGCACCGCGCTCTTACCCAAAAACGTTGCGCATTCACATAGCGGTTGTTTTGAAGGTTGCCATTGCTTCCATTCAGCTCCAGTTTCCTCACAAATTATTCTAAGGGATTTTTGATCAGTAAGTGGACATAAATTACCTCTCTTCTCTCATTTTTATTGTTCCTTTCAAGAGTTGAAAAGTGTCATAGCTCATGAAACCCTAGTTTTAATTCATTATCCTTTTTATACATCATATATTTGTTCGTATCCCTAAAACATATATCAATAAAAAATATAACATCCTAGGGTTTTCTTTGATGTAATTTATCATTTTCATCATCATTTCCTTCATTTTTCACAGCTTCTTATTTCAATCCATATTCCTTTCATCCCATTCCATATACCCTAGGATTTCCTAAGTTAAAATTCAAAGATGTCTGAAGAAGAAGATAGAGGTGTTAGTGAGGCACAAATACCAAGGAGAAATGACCACAAAGGAGGGAAAATTAACAGGTTTGAACCAATAACTACAAGGGAACTCATGGCCTCTCCTCTCACTGTGTCTTGTTTCAAGCATGTTGGTTTTGAGTTTTGTGAGAGGGTGTACCAGATTCAATATCATTTTGAGTTGATGAGGTTATTCATCACAAACCTTCATGATAAGTAGGTCACTCTTGCTGTGGTTACTTTTGATATGTCCACCAATGCCATTGTAGATGCTACATAGATCCCTAATGTGGGAGATATATGGTTTAAACAAGAAAACCTTGATCTAAGCTATTATGAACCATACCTCAAACCTAGATACAAGGATGACAAGAAATCAATTTTCCCTTTCTCTCATCTCCTTGACCGATATGTTCCCATGATGAAAATAATCATGAAGTACTTCACTTGTGAGGGGAGGTTTTCTCAACTCTACTCACACCATATCTGACTCCTCATGCACTTCACTAGATTAAAAATGCTTCACATACCTTACTATCTCTTCTACAACATCGACAATATGGCATTCATTGTACAAAAGAGGGATTATAATCATCAAATGCAGAGTCTTTTCCATCACTCCCTCATCAATATTTTGTTCATGCATGAGCTAGAGCAAAAGAATATCCCATGGGACACTTTCATTGCAAATGAAGTTTTCATTACCCCACCTAGTCATCATGAGTATAATATCTGTTCATCATCTCATCCTCCCATATCCACTTCTCCATCTCAACTTACTGCTCACACATTTTCACCTAATCAGATCCATTCACCTCATGTTGATCCTTCTTCTTCACCCTTCTATAACCCTTCATCATCCCATCATGATACTGGAGCATTAAGCAATGAAAGGGACATTGAGGCAACTTGCGCTAATGTGACTTATGTTGAGCCATTTCCTAATACCTATTAGACAGGCCACAAGCATGTGTTTTCTTCACATAGTGTGAAAGGGGCCATGCTTTATTCATCAGAAAAATAGGTAGACAAGGGCAAGGAAAAGGCTATAGAACCTATCATTGATGAGCTGGAGGACAAGCATGAAACTGAGTAGGATTTTCAGCTGATTGACCTTGATGATGAGGATCAAGTTAGAATCACCAATTCATTGATCAGAAGCAAAGAGGAAAATATTAGTGAGATTCAAGCTAATCTTGACAGAGCATAGTATGTGATTTCCTTTCTTGAGCAGGAAAATCAGCAGCTGAAGACCAAGCAGATTATCAGTAAGGTGAGGACCATCAGAGCTCAAAAAGAGGTAGGGAAGGCTAAGGCCTTGTTGGAGGAGACCTTGGGCAGATTTAGTGAGATAGATGATGAGGAGGATCAGCCTCCAAGATAGTGGCCAAAGACAATATGGTTGAAGAGAGCTTTGGCTTGGGAAAGACAGAAAGAGGCTGAGTTGGTAGAGCAACTCACTCGAAGTGAGCTGCTTTCCCTTGAAATTATAAAAGATAGAGAATCATGGCTAGATAGAGCCAAATTGCACTTGGAGGGCTTTCTGGAGAAGGCCAAAAGGGACAATGATATTCATAGGAATATGGCACAGCACTATGCCATGAGAAACACTATTGCAAGGGCCAAGCTCAAACGAGCCCATGCAAAAATCTGAGCTTTAACTTAGGAAAAGGAGAACGAGAGGTTAGATATACTTGATGAGGTGTCTCTTCATGCCTCTAACCCTTGATCAGCAAGTAACATCACATTTTTGACAGATTTTGGCACACTTGGAACTTTAGTAGATTTTTTAGTTTTTGGGCAATTTCCACAAGCAAAAATTTTTCTAAACACGCAGCGCCACTGGCACTGTGCTCTTTTTTAGGGCATCCAATTCCAAAATTTCCACCACCATAATGTTCAGAATAATGAGGACATTAACTACAGAAATTTTTAGAAGATTTGGAGGAGAACTGGTCCCTCAAAGAGGCAAAATACCACCAAAAAAACATGTTTTTTCCCTTGTTTTTGCCTTGGCGCTGCACGTTTACCAGTCTTGGGAGAACAGGTCTTTGATAGGTTAGATGGACACCATTTTCAAAACTGGAGACATATTTGGAAACTAGACTCAGAGAGATTTTCAGTGAGCTATCATGGAGCTGATTTGGTCATCAGGAGGGCCTCCAAAAGTTACCTTCAAGACAGGTCATATTTTCCGACATGGCACCACGTGTTTACCAAGAAAATGCAGTTTTCATCAACGTCAGCAAAATTTTGACTTTTTGACTTTTTACTTGGGAAAATGAGAAAATTACTGATGTAATTGGTCATGGTGAATGTAAATATTATGTTTTTACTTTTATCTAGGGTAGATACATTGGATAAGTCTTCTAGAGTTCAAAGGAATTAGTTTCATGTCTTTTAGAGGCAAATTGTTGAGTTTTCCTAGTCTTCAAATTCTTGTTTGGGAGTAGGTGAGACCGATCCCTATCTCATGAATCTGACTCCCTGAGGCTAGGGAGAGTATTTTGAAGTCTATTTAATGTATTTTCTCAGTCATTTGTAAGGGTTGGACTCACTTGGAGCTTTGGGCATCTGAAGAGACATATTTGTATTAGTTTTGGCTTGGACATTAATAGAAATTTGCAACTATTCCTTTGGGATCCATGTGGTATGCAATGTTTGAAATAGTTGATTCTTTGTTGTATGAATGTGTTGTAAACTCATAAATCACTTTCATGTCTATGATATGCTTAGTTTCAAGTTGAAAGGCAAAATTCATATTTCATGCTCTGTTTTGGGGAATTTAGCATAATTTGTTTATTTTATTTAGTTTAGGGAGAATTCATCTTGTATGCTCTTCCTAACTCCTCACCAGTCTATTCACCTCACCATAATCATATTTTAATTTCAAAACCTTCCACCTACCTTCACCCTTAGAAACCCTGCAAATTTTGACCTAATTTCCTTGCCCTAGCTGTTTGACTCCTCCTGATCCAGCAAACCCTACAATTAAATTCAAAACCCTGAGCTACTATACCTAGCCTAAAATATTCTTTCCTCAATCATTTTGGTTGTGATCCATATGGAGAGAGCCCTCTCCTGGTCTAGTAGGGCTAGCTACTTGGCTAAGCGTGGTTTGAGGTTACCTCGGAATTGCCTCTCTCAGCCTGAGGTTCAATCTGAGTGATAACATTATGGCGACCATACTAGGGAAGAAAAGACAAATCTTCCCTGGAAAAGAATGACAAAGATCAGATCTAAATGTTGATGGTGAACAATATTTGGACACATATGAAGGCTGAACCATTCACCTGGTGACTCCATTCATTGAAAGATCCAGAAAATGAACACTTCATGGTTACTCCACTGCATGAAGATCATTAGCTTCAAGATTTTTCAAGATGGAAGCTGTTGGAAGAAGGTATGCTCCCATGAGCTGAGATCACATTCCAGGTTTCCTAAATAAAATGCCTTAGATTGGAAAAGGAATTTTCCTATGTTCAAAAATGTGAAAGGTAATTATGTTTCTCTTCATCTGGTGAGATTTTCACATGCATGTGCGTAGATTAAAGGTTGATTTACCTGAATACTGCTTGATGAAGATATTCATGGCCACTCTGGAAGATGAAGCTTAATATTGGTATGAAAGTTTGCTGCCTACTTGTATTTACTGTTTAAAGGATTTTCATACCATATTCTTTGAGAGGTATAAATAATCTTGTCAATCCTTAATATTAGTTCAGAACTGCTGTAAAAATGTTCATAGTTTTATTGAAAATCTTGAGAATTTTTATGGAGATGATGAAGTCATGGATGATGAGATTGTTGGCTCCCTGTGATTTACAAGAATAGCAAGAATAAAAATTGCAGGGGCCACATCAAAACGACTTTGGAATCCTAGGACCTAGCCTTCCTAGATTCAGAAAGGGATCTCTCTATATAAGTGTCAATTGATATATCTTTGTGCTCCTTGTTGTGATTTTAGGCTAGCTATGAAGCTCTAAGAATTTTTTTTTTTTCATTGGGCAGTTATTAATTGAGAAGGTCATTTGAAGGGTGAAGGTGGGAGTAGATTGAGAGAATATTTCAGTTGAAAAGATAATTCATGAGACAGTATTAATCCATTAGGCTATGGAGTCATAAAAGGATTTAATTGTACAACAACTCTTCAAGGGTTTCCATAGGGAAAGTCACCTATATCAAAGGATCTTTTAGATTGATTTGTGGTATGAAACATTAAGGCGTTGTGAAGGCAGCAAAGCTATAGTTAGTCAAGAATCTTCTAGCTCTACTTAAACAAGAAAAGCCTTTCAAAGTAACTGTTTGAAGAAATCCAAAGGACAGGGCAAACCATAGACTTCTTTGGGCGGACTTTTAGTAAAGAAAATTTTTAAGACAACAATCCAGTAATCCTAAGACTACTTTCAGATAAATAAAACAAACAAGATAACAATGAGGGTAGTCTAAGATCAAACAGAAATAATCTAATATGCTTTTGACATACTCTCTAGGGATCTTTCCAAGCAACCTTTAAAGACTAACAAGAGGACAGGGCATACCATAGACTTCTCTGGTTCAAACTCTACTTAGCATACTTGAAGAATATATTTAGAAAAAATATCTCAAATTGTACTCAAAGGAGCATGGACTCACCATTTAGCTTCCCTGGTTTCACTCTATTGAAATCATTCCTCAAAACAACCTCTCAAGTCGTACTCAAAGGGATATGGACTTACCAAAAGGGAAACTTCTTGGTTATATTCTATTGAATCATTTCTAATATTTACAAGCATAGATGGAACTGAAGGGTAGTTAAGAATCCTTCAATCAAACCTTGCAGAAGAAAACATAAAGATAAAGCTTTCAGACAAAAATAGGGTACCTTTGATAGTAAATCATACTCTAAGTTTTCTGTTCTTTATCAGAGAAAATGGACAGAATGAAAACATAAGGAGAAAACAAAAACAGTGAGGAAAAACATCACCAGTAACATAGACCAGGATCCTGTGAATCAACTTGTTTTATTGATGTTCAAACCAGTTACATACTCCAGCACAGTGAGTCTTTACAGCTCAAAACTTTCTCTAATCGACCTAGTATTTTTCAACTACTCAGCAGCTCTTCAATTCACTTCTTTTCTCGAACAACTTAAAGCAACTAACAATGACCCAACCCCTTACAATGAAGTCCTCATGTAGTATTTATAGATAAATGAGGAGGCGGGGTGAAAGGAAGATCCTAAATGTCCATTTATGACAGAGTAAATGTTTTTTGACCTTTGAGGCTATTTAAGGCCCAAGGAAAAATGTATTAAAGTCTAACTCTGCATAATGAATGTTACATTAACTTTTTGAACCACTTTGTTGCAATGTTTGACTTTTAGGCTTAATTGGTAGGCTGGTAATAACTTTTGAGCTGTCTCTTTGAAATATCTCTGATTTGTAATAAATTTTGTATGCCTTTGAGGAAAATATGCATGTAGGTGGCATTTAGCCTTTTATTGAAGTAACTACTTCCTTGATTTGGCATTCGAGGTTAGCTTTTAGCTGATTTGTCCTGACTTATGCTTTAAACTCTTTTTAAGGCCTGATTTTGGCATTTGGCCTTTATAATCATCCTTGTTGTCTGCTTCACTGCATTAACTGTTTCAACTTTTAATATTTTGTCTTTAACTGTGCTTTTTATCCTTAATCTTCCAATTAAGCTTTAATCTTTTCTCTTTAGTCTTCTTCACTAATTTTGTTTTGTTTCTACGTGCAGGTGTTCTTCTATGCACTGGAGGGTTTCATGACTTCAATCAATGGCCATGAATTATTGATTGAAGCTTTGAATCAAACCCTTTATCCCTTTCTTTATGTATTTGGCCCTTGGATCGTCATCCAAAGACAGAAGGCCACTTAGATTGGTTGTGGGATGGCCTTTTAGCTTCGGCCACCATTAAAACCTACAAAATAAATAAAAAAAATTAAATAAAACCTGCATTTTTTGGGTTAAACTACTTTTAGCGGCTTTGTGAGGTGTTGGAGCTATTATTTCCTAAATCTACCTTAGGTTGAAGGAAGGCAGAGACAGGATAACACCAAACCACGCTCAGTCTGGTAGCTAGCCCTACCAAAAAAGGATAGGGCTCTCTCTGAGTCAATCTCAGCGAAAAGTATTCAATGGGGCTTGAGATGACGGAAAAAACAACTAATTTTAGGCTAAGTATATGAATAAAGGAGTTTTGAGTTTTATTTTGGGGGTTTTGCTGGAAAAAAGGGAAAAACAGTTTTGGGTGCGGGGATTAGACCAAGTTTCTGCAGAGTTCTAACTGAGGTGAGGAAAGCAAGTGTTTTGATGTTTTAAATTGATTAAATGGAAGGATAAGACTGGTGAGGGGCTGAAGAGGGCAAGAGGATCTCAAGAGTCCTCCTCAAACTGACGAAAACATGTAAAATTAAACAAAACAAAAGGCAGAGCAGAGCAAGCTACTGAGTTCTACCTTTAACACTGATTTGCTTAATTTAAGAAGAAAGGTGAAGAGAAATGATACACAAATAACATCAATGAAACTTATAGATACATAGAGAGAAACATCATCAGAACACAGAGCCACAAGGATCCCAAAAAGGGCTGCAAACCCTGGTCTATTCCTTTGCCAAAATTGCAGAATGGATGTACAATGAAGTCCTATGCAATTCCCAAATGTCCAACCCTGAAAATGACTCAGAAAATACATAATATAGACCAGCCTAACCCTCCCCATGCCTCTAGGGGTCGAGCTCATCCTTCTAGGAGCTGTTTCAACCAATTCTAAACTAGGAACTGAAATCTAGGCAATCAAACAACTTGCCTCTATATGGTAGGAAACTGATTCATTCATTTAATTTTCACTTTTTAGTGAATGAATCCTATAGAACAAGTAAAAATGTGCAAAATTTACATCATGGTCATGAAATTACATCAAGGTAGATCAATATTTACATGAAAAATTGAAACTAGTCAAAACTGGGCGAAATTCTGAGCTGAAGAGTAAAAAATAGGCCAAAATTCTCTATGCGCCGCGCCCAAAATCTCTATGCGTAGCACAAATTTGGAGCTGATTTTGAGGCACTTCCTGAAGTCAAAATTGAGCTCATGATAGCACGTTGGAAAGCCCTGCCTATCTACTTTCCAAACCAAATGGAATTTCTAGATTTGGTGTCCATTTGCCTCTCCAAAAGTTCAATCTCCCAAGACTAGTTCCTGTGTGTGCAAAAAGTGGTAGAAAGGCCATTTTCAAGGTGTTTTTGACCCTTTAGGCCACCCAGAACTTGATGAAATCCTTAGACAATTCCTGAGCATGTATAATTTTTCATAAAAAATCCATAAATAGCAATTTTTCCTCCAGAATATCTCCCAATCATAAGCGCGCGCAAGGTGTCACTATGCGTTGGGCAGGAAAATTTGTTTTGTGACCAAAAATTCAAAAATGACAAAATTTTCTCCAAATTTGCTGAAATTTGGAGTGAAGGTCCCCCATCAAGTTCCATGCTTAGTCAAAGAAGCTTCAACCAATATTTGAAGTGGATCAGGCCTTTTTCGATGTTTCAGTGCCCTCCTTAGCCTAGCTTTCAGGATCTTGATCCTTGCTTTGCAAACGTGTGTGCGGGCCTAATAGTGGTTCTTCATATGTCTGAGCATGTCCTTGTCCTTGTTTTCCTTCGCAAATAGTTTCTCAAGATGAATGTTGACTCTCGTAAGCCAAATCTCCCGCTCAAAGGGTGTCATGTCACCTGTTCTTTTTCGGGCCAATTCCCGGTCTTCACGGATTTTCTGCAACTCCATGAGTGTTTGCTAATCCTCCAATTGTTTATTCTGCCGCTCCAAGTAATTTATAATCCATTGAGCTCTTTGCAACTTCATGGTCAATGTGTCGATCTCAGCTTTCTGCTCCTGGATAGTCTCTCTCATCTTTGAGCTGGGAGAGCTCAAATCAACATCAATGAGTGTAAAATCAGTGTCTTGGCCTCCAGAAGGGCCCTCATCCTGCATAGGCCTCTTGCCTCTGTCCTGTCCCTATACCTGTGCTAATGTCGAAGGTGATACCCCTTCCACCCGAAGTGGAGATAGTACTTGCGCTGCTGATGAAGGTAACGAGACCCCTTCCACCCTGGTTGGAGATAGTACTCATCGTGCTGCTGCAAATAAGGCTCTGGTGCCTCTCTGATAGGTAACACATACTGGAACACTGATAGGCTCTGTCTCAGGACCCTCAAACTGATGTGAAGGCTCACCCGCATCATGAACAATCTCAGGAGGAGGCTGAGGGGCTATAAAGAAGTCATGGGAAATGAACTCCTCCCATGAAATGCCCTGCAATCCAAGCTGATGTACCACAATGATCTTGATGAGCGCATAATGATAAATGCTATTATGCTGCTGCTTGGGAGTCTTCTTCTGCACAAGAGTAGTCATCTGCTCTATGTTTCGACACATGAAATATGGAATGCTCATCATCCTCACTCTCGTGAAATGCATCAATAATCAGATATGGTAAGCATAAAGGCGCGAGAACCGGCCCTCACAGCTGAAGTACCTGATAATGAGTCTCATCAATGGCGCATAAGATTCCTTCAGAAACCAGAATGGGAATACCCTACTGAGCTGCCTCAGATAGCCAGGCCTGATGTATGGCTCATAATACACTTTGTCTAGCTGATGTCTCTTATTCCACTGCTCACCTACATTCGGTATTCCTATTGCCTGAGAAACGGTTTCTGGTGTCAAGGTGAAATTTACACCAGCCATAGTTACATGACCGTCATGCAAATGTAAAACAAACAAGCGAACCAACTCCTGATGATGCTAAGTTTGAGCAATCATCTCACAATACTGAAAGCATGACTGTTGCTGAAAGCAAGCCATTGCAAGTGGACAAGCCTACAACTGAGTCAATGAGGTGGGCTCTTCTCTGACGTGGCTGCCCCCTTTACAAGGCCTCCTTGGTGCATGAAATTCTGTGGTAGAGTCACTGTCTTGCTCATATGATGAATCTGTGTCCGTCATGGTGTTTGTAAGGTATATGTCAAGTATATGTTTGGTTTGTTTGAAAATTTGAAACTGGTGTTTTTGCTTCAATGCCAAATGTACAAAGGGGAATGAGGGACTGGAGGAATATGGGACAGTGGGAAAAGTGGACTGTGGAGTTTGTCAAGTGAGATTTGAAATGTGTTAACAGTCACTTGACTGTATTTGGGATTGGGGATTTTGGGAATTTTGAAAATGATAAGGAAATAGTATTTAAATGGTATAAGTGGCTTGGGGAATAGGGGATTGGGAGTGATAATAAAACTACAGTGATGGGAAAGGGACCATGAGTAGGGAATAGGGTTAATTTATTTGGCACCAAAATTTTTTGTTTTCAAGACACCAATCTAAAACCCTAAGGAGTAGATTTGGATATGAATATAGGGTTTATAATTTCACCATTTAAACTCTCATGTATTTGCCTCCAAACAACACCAAACATGATCTAATAGCAGTGGCAAGGGTGTACAAACTTACTTGCAGCAAAAGAGTTGGAGTTGTTTTGATTTTTGATGAAGAAATGACAAAATTCTAGCTTAATAGCTCTGTGTGTCGCGCACAAGACCTAGTGCGCCACGACAAGCATGTGCGCCGCGCCTGTTGGAAAATACACATTGGAAAACCTCTGTATGCGCCGCGCCTTCCTCCCAATGCATCACACACTGTTCTCCAACACACAGTCCAACTTAACACATGATTTCGCTCTTCCACGATTTTGCTTTGGGTCTTTGACAACTTCTTGTTTGCAAATGACATTTGAATGATGAAAATATCTCTTATAGTCATGGCTTTGATTTTTGTTTTGCAAAAAACCCACTTTCTTATGTTTTAGCTTTGGCATTTTTTTACTTTTAATACAAACTCTGTTTTGCTTGTTTCCATTTGACTTTTTGGCTGAAATGATGAAACTCTTGGCAATTTTTTGCAGGGATGAATGGCATGTTTTGGCAAAGGCGACCAGGGCTGCGCCTTGAAGAATCTAACGACTGAAAATTTTTGAAAATATACATAGCATTTATTACAAAGGACAAAATGATGATTTTCTTCAAAACAGAGTTTTGAAGAAAAGTCATGATCAATCATTATAACAATGAAATTTTGCGATGAAAAATTATTTTGAGCCTCCCTCTGTCCTGCTAGCATTATTGGACACTTTGAAGACGAAATTTGTGAAACCCTAGACCTAAAAAGACCTAAAAACCCTAAAATGACTCTTTGTTGACCAAGAGGCCAAAACAGGACTATGAATGACTTTAAAATAGATTTTATGGACAAACCTGAGCCAGCAGGTACAAGGCATGAGGGGTATGACTGAGAAGGCCCTTCTGTCAGATAATGGCATGCCCCTAACGGAGTGCAGATGAATGAACTGAATGGGACACCTAAAAATGAAATGCAACAAGAGAAATGATCTTTGACGGAGGGATGAAAATACTGACTCTAATAGGAACGATTTACAGAGAAAGGGAGATGTGCAGGGGAGCGGTTCCATAGGTGGAACCAGGGGAAAATGGTGGAAATTTTAAATATGGGCGCGGAAATAGGAAGGGTGGTTTTGTAGGAAACTGACGGTTTTCGCACTGAAGATAGACAGTAAGAGGTTTTGAGTGAATGAGACACGATTCCACTCAGAGGATGATGTGTGGCGGACCAAAAAACCACTTTTATTGTGCGAAAATGGCTCATTAAACTCTGTCGGAAAAACACACGCGATATGCGTGAGCTGTTGGATCTGTGGGAGCCAGATCAACGGTACTGATATGAATGGAAAATGACATCCACCCATGGTATTCATCTACCCATGTTATCCATCCACCCATGGAATTTACCCATGGTATTGTAAATGGCATCCACCGATGATATTCATCCACCCATTGTATTTATTCATACATGGTATTGCAAGGGACATCTATCCATGATATTCATTCACCCATGGTATGTATCCACCCATGGTATTCATCCACACATGGAATTTACCCATGGTATTGTAAGTGGTATCTACCCATGGTGTCCACCTATGGTATCTACCCGTGGTATTGTAACTCAAAAAAGGCTATAAATAACAAGCCTCACTTTGTAGAAGGATAGATTTTCCACCACAATTTAGCTTCTACAGTTATTCTCTGTTTTAATAAAACAAGTTTCTTTGTGGTTTTATTTTTTTTATGTTCTCTCTTTTTTTCTAGCATTCTAATTTTGCAGATCTTGTCAGATCCATTTCAATTTTTTTTAGATCTTGGGGGCCTCCTCCCAAGATCTAGATTAGGTGCAGGTTAATCTTGACTAAAGGAGTTGATTGGCAGATGTAAAGATGGGAGACAGGTGGCAGAAGGGGATTGGATTACGGTGGAGGAATGGATGGTGGGCCAGCAGGTGACGCCAGCTCTTTTGCCGGGAGCAAAATGTTATAGGCAAGGTCGAAAACTTTGAGAGTCATGGTGGCCATTGGATTGATGAGATCAATGATTGCGATTTGTTCGTGGGGGTGAAGGGATAAGAGATGGTCGGGAGGACGGATGGTGGGAGGGGTAATGATTGTCGTTGGATCAGGATGATCAACAGCTAGGATTTAAATGGAGAATGAATGGTTAAAGATTTTTTCAGGAAATGGGAACGAGAAGGGGAGAAGCCTAATGACTGTTGGATCAACAAGATCAATGATTGAGATTATATCAGGGAAAACAAAATGGAATGGGTAAATGGATAAGAGAAGGGGGCTTAATTAATGGAGGAGATGGGGTCTTGTGGGGGATACGATAAGACCGAGGGTTCGGATGAGAGGGGTTGAGGTATTTAACACGTGGTTGCGGTGCTTGGGTCATATGAGGAGAGAGGCTAGGGCTTGAGCCAAAAAAGGCTTAAATCATGATTTTGCAAAAAGGGTCAGATTTAGGCTAAAACAGGGTGTTTTAAGCCTTTTTAAAGGTTCTGATAGGGCTAGGAGAGGGTTTTTAAACCAAATAAAGAGGTTTTTAATGGTTTAATGGTCTATTTAAGGGGATGGAGGATAAATGAAGGGGAAATGGGATTTTTTAGAGGGAAAAGGACTGATAGGGGTAAAAATGGTAAAAATGGGGAATTAAATGGAGGTGAAAATGCTGAGAATAGTCTGAAATCAGCTTCTTTTGAATCAGCAGGTTAACTTGGAATGATTTTGTGAGAAGATTTTTAATGGGTAGATAGCTTGAAGGATAATGAAAGCAGTGAGATTTCCAAAACTCACAAGCTTTTCTCATAAAAGATTGTTTTTGGAAATCTGAAGACTCATTTAGCCATCATTGGATATAACAAATTTTATATATTGCTAAAAGTGGCTCCACTTGGGGAGGGTAGCTCCTTGGAGGTGTCAAGAACCTCAAAAAATAAATCTCTGGAAAGCAGACCAGTGCCTTGTCCTTGCACCTTGACATTCCTCTTTTGACTTGATGATTTTTCTGCTTTGAAGGTCTTTCAGCATCTAAACCATAACATAATTAGTCTTTGAACCCAAACTTCTACCTACACAACATACTTTCCTAACATTTTTTCTTCAGTGGGTGCATTTGGACTTGCAAACCCTTGTAACATCAATTTTTCTTTCTTTTGAAAATAGGAAACTATCTAATTCTACCGTTATATTATCTAAGAGTTCAAATTAAACTGATGAACTCATTATTTCTCTACCTATTCTAACTATCTGTCAAGATTAAACAGTTTGATAGATTTTAATTCTCTAGTTTAAAACAGGAAATTGAAAACATAATCAAATCAGGATTAGACAGTCTGATTTGTTATGGGGCTATGGAATTTTTCACAAGCTACACATAGTCTTTATTTGAAGAAAATTAAAACAAAACTGTGAAGGCTTAAGATCTGAAATTGTTTTGACATCCTTCTTTCTTTCATTGGTTCAGATTTTGATCTTGTTAGAACCATTTTTCTCTTTCCTAATATACTCTACTGATAAGCCAAGTTTATATTGTTTGGAAAATATTCATTTATTAACCTATCAACATAAATTCAAATTTATTCAGTCATGATTAGGCTGTATGATTGAATAACAAAATTTTTATTTTCCAAGGTAGTGGCATTTGGACTTGAACACTTTCAAAATTTTCTCTTTTTTGGTATGGGGTTGTACCTTTTCTTTTATCTACCCTCTTTTTCTTTTTTTCTTTGTTTTTGTATTTTATTTTTCAAATTTCATTTATTTAAGCAATGTTATTTACAATGGACAAAGCTTTGAACTGAGTTTCAACAAAAATAATGTTTAAGTATCCTGCCATTGACATGACCTCCAAAAAGTTCTATTCCATCCATCTCTTGAAGAAAAAATGCATTGTTACCTATAGCAGAATGAATGAGATAAGGGCCTTTTCATAAATTTTCAAACTTTCCATGTTTGCCCTTATCTTATTTCCTAGAATCCCATTTGAGCACTTTGTCACCAATGTTAAAATCATTTGCATTTTTTCTTTTATCAAACAACTTCTTGATGTTTTCTTGTACTTGCTGGGCTCTATTGTAAACTTCCTCTCTGGTTTGCTGCAACTAGACAGTCTGATTTATTCTTCTTATCATATCATTTTCTTCAGACTGTACTTCTTGGATCAACTTCATGACTAGCACTCCTAAACTGGTTGGAAATATTGCATCTACTCCATAAACTAGTTGATAAGGGGACATCCCAATTGACTTTTTAGTGGTCAATCTGTCTTCCCAAAGTGCATGTACTAGCTTGTTGTGCCATGATTTTTTTATTTTCTTCCAGCAACTTCTTGATGATGTTTACCAAACTTTTATTTGAGGATTCTGCCAACCCATTACCTTGAGGGTAGTAAGCTGTGGAATGACCCAATGTAATCTGATATTTGTGGTAAAAATCCACCATGTTTTTGGATCCAAAGGCAGCAATATTGTCAGTGCTAATCTTCCTAGGACAGTCAAATCTAGACAGGATATGATCTTCAATGAATTTGATAATGACTAATTCTATGGCATTCCTATAAGGGATGGCCTCTATCCATTTGGTGAAGTAATCAATTGTTGTGAGGATCCATTTATGTTGGGCACATGAAGCAGGATGGATTTCCCCAATGAATTCTAGACCCCATTATTGAGAAGGAGCTTCAATAATAATAGAATGCATAGGTAAGGGTAGCAGTTTTCTTTTGCCTTCAAAAATTTGACACTTATGGCAGGCAATTATCATTTTGTGGACTTCTTGAAAGAGGGTGGGCCAACAATAATCAACTCTAAGGATTTTGTTAAGAGTAGCTTTCCAATAGAGGTGGCCTCCACATTCTCCTTCATGGAACTCATGCTTGATCTTATCTGCATCATTCTTAGGCAAACATTTAAGCAATAATCCACTAGAATTTTTCCAATATAGACATTTATCTAAAATGCAGTAATTTACAGTGTTTAACTTTAGAAACCTTGCCTTTGTTTTAGACAAACCAGAAGGGACATTAAGATTGAGCAGCACATAAAAAATATCATCATACCAAGATGAATTCAGAAAATGATCTTCAGTAAGTGGAGTTGCCAACTCCTCCTGTTCATCTAATGCATTAAACATGTTTTTATCAAGTGCTTGAAAGTTGGATTCAACCATTAGTTTTGCTAGTCCTTGGCCTTTGATGAGTTTAGTGGGATTGATTTCTAAGTCATATTCTAGTATAACAACAATCCACTTTCCTCTTTTGCCATCAGGATCTTGTGTCAAGATGTCTTTCACCACTGAATGAGGCACAGATGTAATGATGCGTGAGTGTAAAATATAAACTCTGAAATCTTTTAAGGCTTTGATTAAGGCAAAATCCTGTTTTTCCATTATGTTGTATTTCAAAGGTGCATCTCTTTATACCTTGCTAAAAAATGCAATGGGCTGCTCTTGTCTCTTTATGTTTTTTCTGAAGTAGGACAACAACAATTGTATGTTTTGATGCAAAGGAGAAAATGAAGAAATATTTTTTAAAATCAGGGCTAATGAGAACTGGTGTTTGGGTAAGTGCTTGTTTAACCAGTTCAAAGGATTTCTTTTCTTCTAAGGTCCATTTGACTCCTGTTTCTCTTTTAAGCATGTTTGTAATGTTTATAAGGAGTTCAGCTAGGTTAGGTATGAACCTTCTTAAGAAATTAATTTTTCCAATGAAATATTGTAGTTCTTTGATGTTTCTAGGATGATTGATTTATAGTATACCTTCGATCCTTTTTGGGTCTATCTTTATTCCCTCTTCAGATATGATATGACCAAGAATTTTACCTTCTTGGAGACCAAACAGTGTTTTCTTTGGGCTTAAGGATAGACCATATTTTCTGCATTTCTCAAAGACTTTTCTTAAATGTATTAGGTGTTCTTCATATGTTTTGGAATAGACTGTGATGTCATCTAAGTAAATAATAATGAAGTAACCTATTTCTTCTGAAAAAGTAATATCCATGGCTCTCTAGAATGTGGCACCAACATTCATTAAACCAAAAGGCATTTTCACATACATGAAAGTGCCCCAAGGTGTGGTAAAAGCTATTTTAAGTTGACCATCAGGGTGTACCAATACTTGGTTGTATCCTGAGAAGCCATCTAGCAAAAAAATTCTTTTTGAACCTACTACCCTTTGTAAGATATGATCCATTTTGGGCAAAGGATAGTTGTCTTTCAATGAGGCCTTTTTTAAGTTTCTGAAGTCTATAAAAAGCCTTATTTCTCCTATTTTCTTTCTCACAGATACAAGATTGGATACCCAGTCTGAGTATCTCACCAGGACTATGATTCCAACATCATACATTTTCTTGATTTATTTCTCAACCAGGGGTAATTGTAGAGGGTTTATTCTGCATATATTTTGTTTAAAATGTTTCTAGTTTTCATTGAGGGGTATCTTATGTTGGATTATCTCTGTATCATATGATTTTAAGTCTTCATAACTCCAAGAAAACACATCAGAAAATTCTCTAAACAACTCAAGATATTTCAGTTTTATATGAGCTGGTAGTGTGTTGGATAATTTGATCATTTTAGGCCTTTCTTCACTACCTATATTGCTTTCTTCAACATCAGATTCAGTGGGATCTATTTTTGGCTTTTTGGCAACATCATTAAAGTCAAAAAATTCTTCTAGAGGCACTAGACCTTTTAACAAGTTTTCATTGTTAGACTGCATTACTTCTAGATCTTCTTTCTATGAATCAGTGCATATTTATGTTTTATGCTCAAATCCTTTGGTTAACAGATTTATATCAGAAGTATCAGGAGTTTCTTCATTACCAAATTTTTCCTCAATATGACAGTCTTTTTCATACTCTGAGTCTAAATTTGGCACTTCAAACTCATTTCTGGACTGCAGGAATTCTTCTATTTGTTTATCTCCTGCAAAAACTTGCTAGTATTTCTCATTATCTGGGACTGCTGGTATATATTTGACTTGGACCGTATATTGTTTGCTTTCATATGGTTTCAGACATGTACTAGCAGCAAAAGCTAAACCATTGGCAAGAATATTTTGGTTTCTAGGGACAAAAGTGAGTTCAAATTCTGCAAATGATTTCAAGAGGTCCATGGCATCATCTCTATAGGCTCTTAGTCTTGGATGTTTTGTAGTGTATTCTCCATTTACTTGCCTAATTATAAGTTCTAAATCCCCATGGACTTTTATCCTGTTGGTCCCTAATTTTCTCAATAAATGTAGTCCCAAGAGGAGTGCTTCATATTCTACTATATTGTTAGTGCATTGAAAATTTAATCTGTATGAATGGCCTTCATCATGGTTATTTTCTGTGTTGTGCACCCATATGCCTACTCCTGCACTATTTTTGCTACAGGACCCATCAAAACTCATACTCTAAAGCTGACTAGTTTCAGATTTGTCATTAAAGTCATTTCTATCCTTTTTGGTTTGTTTGTCATAGCTATCACTGTGTTGTTTTTAAGGATCTGCACTATGTTGAGTTTTGTTTTGTTCCTCAAGAATTTTAGTGTATTGAGGGTTTTCTCTTTGATTCTCATGCTTAGCACTGGGTTGATGGTTATTTGGCTACTCATAATTTTCACTCTGTTTGCTATGATTTTCTGAATTAGAAAACTGTTTGGGTGATTTCCGCTTCTCTTCCTATTCTTCTATGACTATTTTCTCATCTCCTAACCCTTGCTCATTGAAATTTTCATCATTGTAAAGGATGAATGAGTCAATGTCTATATGAATAGAATAAAGAGGGGAGTTTTCTAGCCTTTCTTGATTACTCACCATGTATTTCATGTGTGTTTCCCTATAGAGTCTTCTAGGTTGACTGAAAATAGGGATGGTGACACAAGTCATGTCCATTTGCATGGTACCTTGAAGTTTATCCCCCCAAGATCTTGAAAGGAGCACGCCATATTTGGGAGGTATATCAACCACCACTATATCTATCACTAAGATTTTGGTTAGGATTTGTGCTAAGTTGACACAAAGATATTTTATTAAGCCTAGGCATTTGACTCTGCTGGAGTCAAATGAGTATAAATCTTTGTATGGCCTAGTTAGCTCAAGGCCTAATATTTCTATTATTACTTTGGGCATGAGGTTATGTGATGCTCCTAAATCAAGCATGGCATTGTGCAAAATGTTATCATGAATGTTTAGACTAACATAAAATGGAGGAACTCCTCCTTCTTGAATTTTTCCTTCAATTTTTGGTCCAAACAGAAGCTCAGGTTTATCATGATTTAGATTGACAGAATCATTTTTTTCTCCTATGTTCAAAGCTCTTAACAGTTGAGATTTACATACATTTTGAGTGACTATATTAGTGAGAGGAATATAGATTTTTATCTTGGCAATTTCACTCTCTATACTAAAAGGAGTCTGATTTTTGGAAATGTTTATTTCATCCTTTTTAGTCATTGTTTTATCAGCAAAATCAGCTTTCTGGTTTTTATTATGGAGAGCAGTTAGAATGGTTTTATCAGGGTCACCCCTATGTTTGCTAGAAATTTGGGTGATTTTTTCTTTGTTCCTATCAAAATTTTCAGCCATTGTGTCATGGTTTTCTGTTGTATTTTTGGAAATTTTTACAGGGCTATTTTTTGCAGAAATTTCAAAGGTCTTTTTCTTGGTAGTTTCTTGGTTCTTTTTACTTCTCAGGTCATATTGTTTATGTACTTCCATTATGGCATTTTCAAAGCCATGTTTTTAGTATGGAGACTCTAGGCTCTCTTCTTCATAGGGCGCATATATGACTTGTTATTTACTAGTGAGGAAAATAGTATCCTCATCATTTGTTCCCAACATATTGATGTGATTTTCCTCTTCTTCTTATACTATTCCCTCCTCCTCATCAGTGTAATTTTATTGAAAAGAAGGTCTGATCTGCTGATCAAGACCCCTTTTCTGTTTTGAGGAGGGTTTCTCCTAAAATTATGATTTTGATTTTAAGCTTGGTTTCTGTTTTGAGGAGTTGTTTGGTTTTCTCTAAGATAAGCTCTCCCATTTACATTCATTCTCTCCAACATCCTTTCCATAGTTTTGGTTAAGTTATCTAGTTTTGTGTCAGATGTGGAGGGTGCAACTTCAACTCTTTATGTCACCCTTTTTTCACTCTTCATCCTAGCTCTCTTAGCAAACAGATTTGCCTCTACACTTACTGCCCCCCTCTGCATGTCTTGTAATGTGGGGGGTTATCTCTCCCTTAATTGATAACACATGTCTAGGTCAAATCCTTCAGGAAACTTTATTAAGGCTAAGCCTTGTGGTGGTTTCATATGTGGAGGTAGTGCATTATAAACACTATTGAATCTAGTGAAATAATCTTGGACACTCTCTCCAACATTTCTTTTAAGATCATTGTATTCTGACACGATTTGAAGGGGATTTCTCTTGACTTCCCATTTGTTTAAAAATAATTGATGGAAAGCAGGGAGGTCATTGATGTTATTAGAGGTTGAGCCTTTGAACCATTTTCTTTCTTCTCCCCCTAAACTTTGAGCAAACATCCTAATTTTAATGGTTTTTTCATCTATTTCTTGTCTATCAAAGTAGTCATTCATTCTGTCCACATGTTGTTGGGCTGTGGTAGAACCACTAGCATCATACAAAGTAATTTTGGACTGATAGTCTAGTGGAAGAACAACTAGAGGTAAAGAAAGGACTAAGGGAGAATACTATGTTGCCATGATATCGAATTGTGGAAACAATGGAGGATTAACAAGTGGAGGGTTTTTGATAGGAGGTGGATGATGAACAGAAGTGGTTCGATCAGTGAATGTGTGGGTGGGTGTGACAGAATTAATAGGACCAGTTAAGTACTATTGAGCAGATTTAGGATGAGAGAAGCCAAAGTTATGAATGAAATGAAGATTAGGAGATGTGGATGGGGAGGCTTCTCTACTGCTACTTTGTTGTGAGTCTATAGGCTCAAAGCCTATCTGGACTATACCACTTAGTGACTTGGTTCTAGATGGGTTTCTTGTAAATGGCAAGTCAACTTGGGTATTTTGCAGAGCTGTAAGGTTTTCAGGGATAGAGTTTGCTCTATGAATTGGTCTAATAATAGTTGGGTTTTTGGATGCAGGAGACTTCCTAAGGATGCTTTCAAGATTATCAACTATTTCAAAAGGATTTGGGTCAGGATAAGCTCTGGTATGGATTCTTTTGGTAGCCAGGATTTTGACCCAAGGATAAGAAAAGTCAGCGAAGGTATGATAGTCTTTTGAAGGAAAACTAATCTGTGCAGGAAAACCTTAATTCACAAAGTTTTCTTAACTAGGTATTTGTGATGTTTAAATGATAGAATAGGTATCCCAGTGGAGTTTTTGGAAAAACCAATGGGGTCATTAGGCCTACTGAAAACCAGTGGAGTCACCAGGTGGAAAATTTTTACTTATTTTTCAGGACTGGTTGTTGTCCACCATCAACAATCAGGAACCACTCTTGGCAGACACTTGATTCATTATAACTAATAAGGTTTTCTGAGTTTTGAGTGAATTTGAAAAGTTTATTACTTATTACCCCCCATTATGGTCACCACTATTTCGGCTCCCTGTGATTTACAAGAATGAAAATAATAACCACTGCAGGGGCCACATCAAAACCACTTTGGAATCCTAGGACCTAGCCTTCCTAGATTTAGAGAGGGATCTCTCTATACAAGTGTCAGTTGATATATCTTTGTGCTCTTTGTTGTGATTTTAGGCTAGCTATGAAGCTCTAAGAACTTTGTTTGTTTTGGTTGGGCAGTTATTAATTGAGAAGGTCATTTGAAGGGTGAAGGTGGGAGTAGATTGAGAGAATGTTTTAGTTGAAAAGATAAGTCATGAGACAGTATTAATCCATTAGGCTATGGAGTCATAAAAGGATTTAATTGTACAACAACTTTTCAAGGGTTTCCATAGGGCAAGTCATCTATATCAAAGGATCTTTTAGATTGATTTGTGGTATGAAACATTAAGGTGTTGTGAAGGCAGCAAAGTTATAGTCAGTCAAGAATCTTCTAACTCTACTTAAACAAGAAATGCCTTTCAAAGTAACTATTTGAAGAAAGCCAAAGGACAGGGAAAACCATAGACTTCTTTGGGCAGACATTTAGTAAAGAAAACTTTTAATACAACAATCCAGTAATCCTAAGACTAATTTCAAATTAAAAAAAAAACAAGATAACAATGAGGGCAGTCTAATATCAAACAGAAATAATCTAATCTGCTTTTGACATACTCTCTAGGGATATTTCCAAGCAACCTTTAAAGACTGACCAGAGGACAGGGCATACCATAGACTTCTCTGGTTCAAACTCTACTTAGCATACTTGAAGAAGATCTTTAGAAACAATATCTCAAATTGTACTCAAAGGAGCATGGACTCACCACTTAGTTTCCCTGGTTTCACTCTATTGAAATCATTCCTCAAAACAACCTCTCAAGCCGTACTCAAAGGGATATGGACTTACCAAAAGGGAAACTCCTTGGTTATATTCTATTGAATCATTTCTAAGATTTACAAGAATAGATGGAACTGAAGGGTAGTTAAGAATCCTTTAATCAAACCTTTCAGAAGAAAACATAAAGATAAAGCTTTCAGATAGAAATAGGGTACCTTTGACAGTAAATCCTAATCTAAGTTTTTTGTTCTTTATCAGAGAAAATGGACAGAATGAAAACATAAGGAGAAAACAAAAACAGTGAGGAAAAACATCACTAGTAACATAGACCAGGATCCTGTGAATCAACTTGTTTTATTGATGTTCAAACCAGTTACATGCTCTAGCACAATGAGTCTTTATAGCTCAAAAACTTCTCTAAGTGGCCTAATATTTTTCAACTACTCAACAACTCTTCAATTCACTTCTTTTCTCGATCATCTTACAGCAATTAACAATGACCCAACCCCTTACAATGAAGTCCTCATGTAGTATTTATAGATAAATGAGGAGGTGGGGTGAAAGGAAGATCCTAAATGTTCATTTATGACAAAGTAAATGTTTTTTTATCTTTGAGGCTATGCAAGGCCCAAGGCAAAATGTATTAAAGTCTAACTCTTCATAATGAATGTTACATTAACTTTTTGAACCACTTTGTTGCAATTTTTGACTTTAAGGCTTAATTGGTAGGTTGGTAATAACTTCCGAGTTTGAGGAAAATATGCCTGTAGCTGGCATTTAGCCTTTTATTGAAGTAAATGCTTCCTTGATTTGGCATTTGAAGCTGACTTTTAGCTGATCTGTCCTGACTTATGCTTTAAACTCTGCTTAAGGCCTGATTTTTGCATTTGGCCTTTATAGTCCTCCTTGCTGTCTGCTTCACTTCATTGATTGTTTCAACTTTTAATCCTTTGTCTTTAACTATGCTTTTTATCCTTTATCTTCCAATTAAACTTTAATCTTCCCTCTTTAGTCTTCTTCACTGATTTTGTTTTGTTTCTGTGTGCAGGTGTTCTTCTATGCACTGGAGGGTTTCATGACTTCAATCAATGGCCATGAAGTATTGATTGAATCTTTGAATCGAACCCTTTATCCCTTTCTTTATGTATTTGGCCCTTCGATCATCATCCAAAGACATAAGGCCACTTAGATTGGCTGTGGGATGGCCTTTTAGCTTTAACCGCCACTAAAACCTACAAAATAAACAAAAAACACTAAATAAAACCTACGTTTTTTTGTTAAACTGCTTTTAGGGGCTTCATGAGGTGTTGGAGCGATTTGCAGAGAAGGGGAGATGTGCAGGAGAGGGGTTCCACGGACGGAACTCGGAGAAAATGGCGGAAATTTTAAATATGGGCACGAAAAGAGGAAGGGTGGTTTTGTAGGAAACCGGCGGTTTTTGCACTAAAGATAGAGGCTAAACAGTTTTGAGTGAATTGGACGCAATTCCACTCAGAGGATGATGCGTGGTGGGCCAAAAAACTGCTTTTATCGCGCGGAAATGGCTCGTTAAACTCTGTTGACAAAACACACACGATATGTGCTATGAACCATTGGATCTGGGGGAGCTAGATCAATGGTGTGGGTTAATCTCGACCAAAGGATTTGATCAGCGGATGTAAAGGTGGGAGACAGGTGGCAGAAGGGGATTGGATTGCGGTGGAGGAATGGATGGTGGGGCAGCAGGTGACGTCAGCTCTTTTTTCGGGAGAAAAATGTTATAGGCAGGGTCAAAAACTTTGGGAGTCGTGGTGGCCATTGGATTGATGAAATCAACGGTTGCGATTTGCTCGCGAGGGTGAAGGGATAAGAGATGGTCGGAAGGACAGATGGTGGGAGGGGTAATGATCGTCGTTGTATCAAGATGATCAACGGCTAGGATTTAAATGGAGAATGAATGGTTAAAGATTTTTTGGGGAAATGGGAACGAGAAGGGGAGGATCTCGATGACCGTTGGATCAACAAGATCAATGGCTAAGATTATATCGGGGAAAACAAAACGGAATGGGTGAATGGATAAGAGAAGGGAGCTTAATGAATGGAGGAGATACGGTCCTATGGGGGATAGGATAGGACCAAGGGTTAGGATGAGAGGGGCTGAGGTCTTTAGCACGTGGTTGCGGCACTTGGGTCATATGAGGAGAGAGGCTGGGGCTTGAGCCAAAAAAGGCTTAAAGCCTGATTTTGCAAAAAATGTTGCATTTAGGGTAAAACAGGGTGTTTTAAGCCTTTTTAAAGGTTTCGATAGGGTCAGGAGAGGGTATTTAAACCAAATAAAGAGGTTTTTATTGGTTTAAAGGTATTTTTATTGGGATGGAGGATAAATGATGGGGAAATGGGCTTTTTCAGAGGGAAAAGGACTGATAGGGGTAAGAATGGTAAAAATGGGGAATGAAATGGAGGTGAAAATGGTGAGAATAGTCTGAAATTAGCTTATTTTGAATCAGCAGGTTAACTTGGAATGATTTTGAGAGAAGATTTTTAGTGAGTAGATAGCTTGAAGGATAATGAAAGCAGTGAGATTTCCAAAACTCATAATGTTTTCTCATAAAATATTGTTTTTAGAAATTTGAAGACTCATTTAGCCATCATTGGATATAAAATTTTTTATAGATGCCTAATAGAGATCATGGAAGCCCTGTATGAAAATCCATTTTAGTAGCATAATGAAGTCTTAGAGGATACTTATCAAGATGATCAAGAAATTTTGCAGCAGGCTGACGATATTTGTACAGTTGAAAATGATGGAAGACGAGGTCTTATTTCAGATCTGATTGCAGCAAAAGATGATATGCAGGAAAATCAAGTTCCAATTTCATATTGTGGTAAAGTCAAGCTAGATGATCCAGATATAGATTCAAATTGTGATGATGAAGAGCATGTTGTTCTGGATCCCATGAGGGAGATATCTATTTTCGAGATCACCTCGAAATGAGAAATTTTTTTTATTGACCCAAGTGTTCTCATCCCATCAGAACAAAAGATTCAGAAAGAGGTAATCTAGTCCCTTTGTGAAAAACAAGATGAGATCTTTATTCAATTAAGTGAAAAAACTTCTTTGGATAACTCTACAGTAAATGATAGAAATGCTAGTTTTGAGGTTTATGAAAAATCTGAAGCTTTCCCTCTTATGAATGATGAGTGTTATGAGAGACATGACAATCTAGTTTCCATGTCATATGAAGATGATCAACAATATATTCAAATTGCAGAGGACCAGAGCATTGAGGATTGTCATTCAGATTTTTCTGCCCATATTTCATGATTTGAATTATTTTTTCAAGAAGAAATCTGCTCACCTAATTGGTCAAAATTTGTTGAAGACCAGGAACACACTCTTGTTGAGGTACATTATGAAAGGAGATCATATTCAAGAGAAAAAGCTACCTTTTTTATTCTAGATCAGCGAGAAGTAAATCTTCAAGATTTTCAAAATCCCTTCAGTAGTCTTTTGCAAGCATTGGAGAAGATGAATGTTTTTTTTTTTGTCAACATAAGCCTTGGTTTCAGTTTCTATTATGAGTTTCCTACATGTACATCATTATGCGTGCTCGAGGAAAGTGAGAGAAGAATTCAAGCAAGTAACCATCTGCTAGATTGGTTACATTGGAAGGATCACTTCATATGATTGTACATATGTCTTCAGCAGTCAAGTGGTTGTCATCATGATTTGAATCCCTCAAGTCTTGGTGATGTAATGCCGTCAATAAGTAGGGTAAGTTCAATTTTTAAGTTTTTTTTTAGTCATTCTTGAGTCGGTTTTGAGTCAGTTTATTGTGTCAAGTTTCTTGTAGTATTCAGTTTGGTTTTTAGCTATTGACTCCATTGCCCAATGAAGTAGGCATTTGGTCTACGGTGTTCTTGGCACTCCAAGGAGCTACCATTCCCAGCTGGAGCCAATGTTAGCATTAGTATTTGCATACTTCCACCAGGGATCAAAACACATTTGCATCTACATCTAAGGTGTACCATTCTAAATAGATTTTTCATCATTCCATTAGGTCATCATATAAAATTGTTCCACTGGTGGTTGTCCTAGTCAAATAAGCTTCCTTCTCCCTCAGAATATCATATTGGCTTACTCATTCCCATGATTCCTTGAGCATAAGAACACCTATGTAAATGCTCTGTTCACTTGAAAATCTATAAAGTCAAAATCTCATTCAAAGGTCAGGTCAGAAAACAATCTCATTAGGTCATTAGGGTTTTTCATTTCTCATGGTCACTCCTTCATTCAGATGAGGTCAACATATATATGAGAGGGACTGAATAATATCATTATGATGTATTTATTATGCTTTCAGAGTTGTTTTTTTAGTTTAATGACTTTTCTATCAAAATTTCATTTTGATAAAAAATTCAAATTTGTAATTTATTTTAATTTTTTGAAATGTAATTTTATTTCATCATATGTAATAATTTAATCTCAAAGTGCCAAACTCAATCATGTCTGGCCTCAGTGAGAAAATAGAGCCAAAATCCATGTTTATCAATCTGTAGTGCCAAAAGTCAGAAAAGAAAAAGAGTATCAGTGTTAAAGAAGAAGAATGAACATTAGAAAAGTGGGTAACTTGGATTAAAATTCAAATTCACTAAAGCTATAAAGCACATTAAACATTTTAAAACAAGTCATTGTTTCCATCTAACCTTCAAGAGCTTTTCAGCAAGAGAGAAATTCCGAGTTACTGAGAAATTTCGGCCAAAATTGCAAGGCACTATGTGTTTAGAGGTTGGTGTTGTGCGTTCATCCAAGCATTGTGTGCTCACCCAGCCACTCCGCGCATTTAGCCTAAAAACCTAGAGTAATTCACAAAGGCTTTGCATGTTTAGAAGTTGGCACTGCACTTTCTGCCCAGCGCTGCGCTCTTACCCAAAAACGCTGCGCGTTCACATAGTGGTTGTTTTGAAGGTTGCCACCACTTCCATTCAACTCCAGTTTCCTCAAAAATTATTCTAAGGGATTTTTGATCAGTAAGTGGCCATAAATTACTCTCTTCTCGCATGGTTATTGTTCCTTTTGAGAGTTGAAAAGTTTCATAGCTTATGAAACCCTAGTTTTAATTCATTATAATATTTCATACATCATATCTTTGTTCATAACCCTAAAACGTCTATCGGTCAAAAATATAACATCCTAGGGTTTTCTTTGACCTAAGTTATCATTTTCATCATCATTTCATTCATTTGTCACAACTTCTCATTTCAATCCATATTCCTTTCATCCCATTCCATATACCCTAGGGTTTCTAAGTTAAAATTCAAAGATGTATGAAGAAGAAGATAGAGGTGTTGGTGAGGCACAAATACCAAGGAGAAATGACCACAAAGGAGGGAAAATTAATAGGTTTGAAAACAATAACTACAAGGGAACTCATGGCCTCTCCTCTCACTATGTCTTGTTTCAAGCATGTTCATTGTTTTGAGTTTTGTGAGAGGGTGCAATAGATTCAATATCATTCTAAGTTGACGAGGTTATTCATCACAAACCTTCATGATAAGAAGGTCACTCCTGCGGGGGTTAATTTTTATATGTCTACCAATGCCATTGCAGATGCTACAGGGATCCCTAATGTGGGAGAGAGATGGTTTAAATAAGAAAACCTTGATCTAATCTATTATGAACCATACGTCAAACCTAGATACAAGGATGACAAGAAGTCAACTTTCCCTTCATCTCATATCCTTGACCGATATGTTCCCATGATGAAAATAATCATGAAGTGATTCAGTTGTGAGGGGAGGTTTTATCAACTCTACTCATACCATATCTGACTCCTCATGCACTTCACTAGATTCAGAATGCTTCACATACCTTACTATATCTTCCGCAACATTGACAAGATGGCATTCATTATACAAAAGAGGGATTATAATCATCAAATGCAGAGTCTTTTCCATCAATCCCTCCTCAGGATGTTGGTCATGCATCAGTTGGAGAAAAATAATATCCCATGGGACACTTTCATTGCAAATGGAGTTTTCACTACCTCACCTAGTCATCATGAGCAGAATATCCCTTCATCATCTCATCCTCCCATATCCACTTCTCCATCTCAGCCTCTTGCTCACACATTTTCACCTAATCAGATCCATTCACCTCATGTTGATCCTTCTTCTTCACCCTTCTATAACCCTTCATCATCCCATCATGATAATTGAGGATCAAGTAGTAAAAGGGACATTGAGGAAAATTGGGCTAATGTGACTAATGTTGAGCCATTTCCGAAGACCTATCAAAAAGGCCACAAGCATGCATTTGCTTCACATAGTGTGAAAGGGGCCATGCTTTCTTCATTAGAAAAATAGGTAGACAAGGGCAAGGCAAAGTCTATAGAGCGAATCACTGATGAGCTAGAGGACAAGCATGAAACTGAGCAGGAGTTCCAGCTAATTGACCTTGATGATGAGGATGAGGTTACAATCACCAATGCATTGATCAGAAGGAAAGAGGCAAAGATTAGTGAGATTCAAGCTAATCTTGGCAGAGCACAGTATGCGATTGACTTTCTTGAGTAGGAAAATAAGTAGCTGAAGACCAAGAATATTATCAGTGAGGTGAGGACCATCAAAGCTCAAAAAGAGGTAGGGAAGGGTAAGTCTTGTGCGGATAAATCCTTCTTGTGGACAAGAACAATCTCCCTAGTATCCTGAAGATATCTAGAAACAAACAACCAAATGCAAACCACTTTCTCTAGATCATTTGTGATTCAAAATTATTAATTAATAAAGTACGAGGACATGCTGCTACCTAAAGTCCAATGCTTGCTGTAATCTTTATATCTAGTCGCTCCAAAAGAGGTCACTTCAGCATGTGGGACTTGCAATAAAAGATAGAAAAAGGATTAAAAGCACCTGCAAGATATAATAATTTAGAAAACACTAATCTATCTTAGTGATCAAGGAATCCAAGAATTAAATTACTCAAATAGATACATGAACAATTTACTGAGAAAATAGAATCCATTTGTATTAACTTGTATAATAAGAAGTAACCTTACAACCTTGTCGCCATGATGTTATACAGGTTCTTCTGGGGTCCTGAACAACCATTTTCCCTCAGTTTGACAAGCCTTCTACTCTTTGAAATAGCATGAAACTAAGGATATGAGTATGTGATCATTCTCATACCAATGATGCCAAGTATAGAGAGTATGATTTCTTCAGCAATTCTCCTAAAAAACAATTAAGTTCTAAGTACCTTCTTCAAGCTAAGAAGTACCATCTACAATCTACAATATCCAATCTATCTTTGAGACTGAAACATGAGCTCAATTTATGGGAAAAGAGAGGTGGTTTCAGTTCCATGAAGAGGGGGATAGATTCCTCTCATGAAGGGATTTGAGCTCCAAATACCAAGAGATAAACTCCATGAGTGAAGGGATAGAGCTCATGAGTATAGGATAAATCTCGAACTGCCTGCACCTCTAGAAGCTTCAAGTTGGGAGAATATTCATCCAGCTAGGCTTCTAGAACTTAATTTTTCCTTTTTTTGACTATTTACGGGGGTCCGTAGGTTTTATAAGCAGAACGTGCGAGATGTACCACAGGCTATAGAACAAGAATCTATGGTAGTTAGAATTTTTAGGGTTTTAATGAGATTTTCTCCAATTTCCAAGACTTGGTTTAGGAACTTTAGGGTTTTTTACTTCTAAGGGAGAATTATATAGGTGGTGATAGACCCATATGAACAACTAAATTTCATGGTGACAAATTTTAGTGCAACAGATTGCCCCCTAAAGCACGAACTCTAAAGTAGTTCTGAAGACTGAAGTGCTTTATCATTTCGAGGATTGGATCCCAAACACATCGGTGAAAAACTTGTAAAAAAAATTCAATGCAAACATATATATGTATATCATCGCTGAGGTAGGCATTCCCATACTCAAATCAAAACTAACTAAATGTTTTGATATAGAAATGATTTTAATATTTCATCAATAGTAGACACAGCATGGACACAGCCATCTGTTGATCCGGATTTATGTAGGAACACAACAAAATATAGAAATAACCATAAACATAGAAATACAACATAAATAATGCTTCATTTCATTAATATCAAATCACAGAAATATGCTTACAAACATGATGGAAATAAAATAGCTAGGGTGCTGGTAGCGAATCTCTGAGAAGAGATGTGGCGACTATAGACCTCTGAACTGTATTACAATGAGGCTCGAGGGCCTATTTATTATGGAGAAACAATGGAGAATTCTAAACGTCCAAAAACCTAACCCTAGGAGATGGAGCGCCAAAACTATGGGCCTCGTTTGGGTAGATTTGTGTTTCAACTTCCCAGGGACGTAACTTCGGCATACTATCTTTGTTTAGGGCTTAAAAATGGCTCCGGAAGTTCAGGACCCAAAAAAATGCTAAAAATAGTAAGTTGTGAAAAAAAATGAAAGAGACAATGGTAGGGCCCCAAGTGGAATGGCGGGTGGGCACCAATATCCACCTAGATCATTCCTTCCCCCTTAGGAAGCAATGGTCCCCATTGCATTGAGTTCCTCCATGAGATGATGAAACTTCTGTTGAACTTGGTCCCTAGTGAACCACTTGCCTTGGTGCAGGGTTTGCCCAACTTTGACAACCCGATACAGTTGGATCTTTTTTCGGCGAGTGTTCTTAATTTGCATGTCCATGATATAGTCTGTGGTGGCTTGTTCCATGCAGTCTGGGTTTAACTCTTTTGGTGTGAGTTCTTCTGCAATGTCAGAGGTGTCCAATAGAGGTGGGAAGTAGGGATGAAGGCAATCTGCATTGAATACTAGGTGCAGACAAGGGAATGGTGGAATACTGAGCTCGAAGGCATTATTCCCTATAGCCTTGGTGATGGTGTACGGTTTATATCGGAGTAGGCTAATCTTGCGGTGGGGTCCAGTGAGGCGCTCCTTCTGCAAATGTAGCCACACTTTTTCGCCCACCTAGAAGTTGTGTGGCACCCGATGTTGATCATGTCATTTCTTGTACTTAGCATTGGCTCTATCCAATATGTCATGAACATATTGGCGGATGTGCTAAATGCACTCAATGAAGTTATTTTCTTTGTTAGCTTTAGACTGTACATGAGCCGAATCGACCTGAGTAGCTATAAATGGTATCGCTACGTCAATGGGACATAGTGGCTGGAATCCCAAGCCCACCTGAAAGGGGCTATGGTCGATTGAACTGTGGAGAGCTCAGTTATAACTATGTCGTACATAGGGAAGGCTCTCATCCCATGTGCGTGGATGCTTTGAATTGTACATGTGTAGAATGTGTATGATCATCTTGTTGACGACCTCTGTTTGGCCATTAGTTTAGGGATGGAAAGCTGTGGACTTGGTGAACTTGGTGTCAAACATTGACTAGAGGCTGGACCAAAATGCGCTGAGGAACCTGCTGTCATGATCGGATATGATAGATTGTGGGATCCCAAAGTGCACCCACACTCATTCAAAGAAGATTTTAGTAGTGGATTCTACTGTGATATTCTTCTTGCAGTCCGCCATAATGGCCATCTTTGAGAATCTGTCGATGACCACGAAAACATAGTCATTTCCATGCTTAGTAGAAGGAAGGCCTAACATGTAATCCATGGAGATGGATTCCGAAGGTCGACTCGGGGTAGGTAGCGGAGTATAGAGCCCTTGCTTCTTGATGGTTGGTTTGGAAATGGCACAAGAAGTGCAAGATCTGATGTACTTCCCAACATCCTGTTGAAGGTTCGGCCAATAGAAATACTTCTGCAGCACTGCCACTAATTTCTCGACACCAAAATGCCCAGCGACTCGACTGTAGTGCACTTCACATATCATCTTGGCACACTTACTTGAAGGAACACAAAGGTGTCCCAGGTGACATAATAGTGCATCTTGGATGTGAAAATTTAGAACTTGCATACCCCCCCAAGAGTGCCTTGTATGTGTAGCTGAATTCTGGATCGCTCTTGTAGAGAAGCGGCCAATCAAAAGTCTCATGCCCACAAGAGTTGAGAACAGTGGTTATGGCCATGATCAGTGGTCAGCTGAGGCAATCTGCAGCATTATTGGTGCTACCCTTCTTGTACTTGATGTTCAAATGAAATTGTTGCAGATATGTAGACCACTTCTGATGGTAATCGTTCTGCAACTTCCCTTGTGTCTGTATGAACTGCGGGGGTCGATGGTCTATGTGGATGATTGTCTCCTTCCCCAAAATGTAATTCTTCCATTTTCAACAAGCCTGCACAATGGAATATATTTCTTTTTCATAAGCGGGATACTTTCGAACCGTGTCAGACAACTTCTCACTGTGATATGCTACTGGATGCCCCTGTTAAGTAAGAACTGCCCTAATAGCATAGTCAGAGGCATCTGTCTCGATCTCAAATGGTTGTTGCAAGTCTGGTAATGTGAGCACTATTATCCTCTCTCAAATAACAATAATAAATCCAAAATTATAAATTCATTAATTAAATATTCCAAGCTAGGAATATGTGCCTAACTCTTGGGTTGTTCCTCAAATATTGGAGTTTGTTTAGTAACTCCTATCTTGGTGGGTTTTTGGTGAGAAATTATCTCAACCAAAAGAGTCTAAGATAGCACAGACTATCTTAGACATTTTCTCTCATCTATTTAAATTGTAAACTCAATTCTTTTAATAAGAGAGAATGATGAGAATGCCATGAGGCTAAAGCCTCTTTTCCGCCATGGTTTTGTCTAGTTTTGTATCTATGTTTTCTACAATCTGTTTTTGAGTTAATTATTTTTTTTAACATGTGGTATCAAAGCCATGATCCATGTATGGTGAGGTTGAGTTAGTTGCATAACCATGGGATTGTTTCTTTACATGCGTGAGGCCGTGAGGACTGCGAGCGTCCTGTTATCGATCGTTGTAGGTGCAGTTCCACCACTGCTACTTGCCTTGTCTCAAGACTTCCTAGTGATCTCAGCCCAGTGATCTAGTAATCTTATTTTGTGGTCTCTAGGATTTTTTGAAGTGAGTACCTGAATGTGATGATCTATGCTTCCTAGAGGTTGAGAAATCCAAGATCCATTGAAATGTCTTGTTGTCACCCGAAATTTGTTCATCAGATCTCTGCAACTATAAAGTATCAATCAGCTTAAATTCAATGAGGAGTATATTTATATGCAGCCATGTTGAGAAATTTCTATTTACCGACGAGCTTACTAAAAAATGGAAGAAGTGTGCCTAACTGAACAAAAATTTGCAGAAGATGACGCTGTTTCACGAATTCCGATCTAAACGTATGTGATCTCGGGGGAGATGTTTTATAAATAAGACTGACATAGAAGATATCTGGTGTTTGTTCTTTATTTCTACAGAGTGAGCTTCTATTTGGTTCAAGTTTGTGACAGTCATGGCATCACTTTGAGGGAGTAAACAAGCGCCCAGCCCGTGAATGCAGATCGATGTGATGATAGCAGCAGTGGCGGAGTGATGCTAATTAACAAGAAACCAGTGTTGATGAAGGAGGGGAGACCCCACCAGCTTGTTACATCCACGGGTAAAGGTAAAATCACTGGTATATTTGCTTGAGGTCTGCGTTGATGAGATTAATTGTACGTTGTGAGATTGTTATGATAGAAAATAAAAGGGGCAGAAAACTTTTCAATTTTCTGCAGTCGTTCGATGTGCACTGCCCATCAGGGAAAGCAACATGAAAAAATCATTTAAACTGACTCCTGACTACTCACTTGATGATCCTAATCTGGATTACGTATCCGTTTGCGTCCTATTACCATACTCTGCAGCTGCAACCCTGGATTTTTTTCCAATAGAGAGTACCTTTTCTAAATCAGACTGCTTTAAGGGTCTTGGTATCTCAGAGGATAGTTGGCCACTCTTTTCCTGCTCCAACAATTCTCTAATTGGAAGATAAGCTTCCTGCTTACATAGATCTGTTCAGTTAGAGCCACGATACCCTTCACATAAATGTGCAATGTGATTGTAGTCAATACCATCCTCCACATTTTCACCCCTCAAAACCACTTCTAAAATTTTGGCTCTCTCTATACAGCTAGGCATCCCAACTTCAAATACCCTAGGAAGGCGTCATAGTATTGCTTCATCTAACTCTTCAGGCCTGTTGGTTGCCGCAAGAACTGTAACCCAAGCAATTTGATCTGTTCTAAGGCCATCCCACAAAGCCATAAACTATGTATTTATATTTGTGAAAGCTTCTTGCTCAGTAGAATGGCGCTGCCCCAAAAATCTCTCAACCTCATCAAGAAATACGATAGTAGGTTGAAGCTTCTGTGCAAGTGTGAACACAGCAGTCAGAAGTTTCTAAGAATCCCCAAACCATTTACTCATTAGATTGGCTAAGATATATGGGGTGTAGCAGTGAAAGTGGGTCCCAAGGCAGATGAAAGGCCAATACATGTTTTTAAATCATGTTTTTAAAAATTCACTTCATACATGTTTTTAAATCAATTTGAAAAAGGGGAGTTTTAAAAGAAATAAAAAAATGATTAAGTTAGTGGAGGGATAAGGTGGACTATTAATTTTGTAATGGAGAAAAGGGTGTATTTTTTTAATGAGTGAATGGGAGAGATAAAAAGTGAATCTCTTTGTAATTGAAGAAATAAGGTTTGTTTTCATTTGTATTTGGAGAGATAAGGTGATTTATTGTAAATTTGGAGAGATAAGTTTGTTTTAAACAAAAAAAACAAAAAAAAGTGGAGTGAGAGTTTTTTTTAGTGAAATTATTTTTGTAATTTTGGGAGTAATAAGGTGCATATTTTGTAAATTTGGAGTGATAAGGGAAAGTCATTGTTGTAATTCAAAGTATTGGTTTACTTTGAGAGAGATTGAGTCAGTGAATATCCAGATTTTAAAGAAAAATTGCCTCCAAGGGTTGTGAGTTTGGCATATTCATTACTTGAAGGTGGAAATTTCTTATGTACTCAATACTTAATAAAGATATCATTTTTTGGTGATTTTGTCCTAGATCCACCCGAAATTGAATAAGGGGATCTTAGGTACACCATGCATGTTTGTGATGGTGCATGTTTTTATGGCTTCATGTTGTTGCTTTTTGATTTGTGTCTAGTTGTGACACATCAATAATTTCATTTAATATCGCATACATAAAGTTCAATATCAACAAGCACAACACATGTACCGAAATAGCTGCAAGATCAACACATGAAACATATAATCAAAGATTTTCTATATCAACAAACCAATTCACTTAGTCAAGAAAAGTCTTCATCAACGTTCCTTAAGAACTTGTAATCAAATTCATTGTTTTAAGTGAATCGTTAAAAATTCATTGTTAATGAATTTTTAAGAGGACAAGGGAATTCATTGTTTTAAGTGAATCATTAAAATCATTGTAAGCTTTCTTGGGTGCATTTTCGATAGTGTTCAACACCCTTCCTTTATGCAAAATCAAGTGAGTGCACTAATTTCTAAAGCAAACAAGAAACAAGTTTACATCTCCAAGCGAGCGTGATTATTCATTTAAGCAATTTTGCGTCAAGACAATACCTTCAAGCAAGCCAGCGTGAAGTTCATTGCAGCAACCATCAAAGAAACCAAACAAGTTAAAACAATCAAGCAAGTTGAGATCGACATCAAGTGAGCATGGTTAAATTCAATTAAGCGTTGTTGCAAGTCTGGTAATGTGAGCACTGGGGCAGAACAGAGGCGATGTTTCAATTCTACGAATGCTTTCTGTTGAGATTCTGACCAATAGAATTTTGTTTTCGCTCCTCCCTTAGTGACTAAACTCAAGGGCCAAGTGATTTGAGAGAATCCCAATACGAACTTGTGGTAGAAATTAGCAAGACCCAGAAAGCTGCGAAGCTCTGTTAGGGTGGTTGGGGCTGGCCAATCCTGAATGACTTGCATCTTGGCTGGATCCACATGCACCCCCGTTTCATCAATAATGTATCCCAAATATTGAACCTGGGTCATGCCAAAAGTGCACTTCTCCAAATTGGCACACAACTTGTGTTGACACAGTGTTTGGAGGACTTCTTGGATGTGGTGGAGGTGCTCTTACCAAGTCTGGCTGAAGATAAGATTGTCATCCAAGTATACCACTACACATGAGTTGGTGAATGGATGCAAGATGTCATCCATCAACCTCATGAAGGTTTCAGGAGCACTTGTCAATCCAAAAGACATGACGAGCCATTCGAAAAGGCCCTCCTTGGCTTTGAAGGCAATCTTCCACACATCAGAGGGTTCAATTGGTACCTGGTGATACCCAAACTTCAATTTGATCTTGCTGAAATATTTTTCCCCTTTGATTTGGTCCATAATATCATCAATCCATGGGATCAAATACCTATTCTAGATAGTGATCTTGTTCAACACCCGATAATCAATACAGAGTCTCCAAGTCCCATCCTTCTTCTGTAACAACACGATCAGGCTCCCACAAGGCAATGAACTTGGCCAGATGTGACCTTTCTACAGCAACTCCTGAATCTACCTCTTGATTTCATCATTCTCCATAATAGAGCACCTATAAATCGATCCATTAGGTAGCGGAACACCTGGGGTCAGGTCAATGGGGTGCTTGACCTGACAGTGTAGAGGCACCCCTATGGGTGAGGTGAAGATGTCCCTGTACTCCTCCACAACCTTGTCCATTTGTTGTTGTCGTGCAGAGGAGCCATGTTTGGAGGTCGTGGCCATAATCTTCTTCTTTCCCTGGAGGTCCTGGTTTTGGAAATGAGCTTACTGCATTTTTTTGCAGTAACCAAAGAGATAGTGGGAGGCGGTGGTACCTCTGGTATCCTGTACAATTTATTTCCCAAAGTAACAATAATAGCACAAGGACGGGACTCATACACATCATGTCACTTCCACAAGTATGGTTGGCCTAATAATACATCAGAAACATCAATAGGAACAATGTCACATAATACCTCATCTGTGAAGGGCT
Organism: Pinus albicaulis; assembly: GCA_034641835.2. Lineage (NCBI taxonomy): Eukaryota > Viridiplantae > Streptophyta > Pinopsida > Pinales > Pinaceae > Pinus > Pinus albicaulis. Next base: position 1,271,973,788 of record CM076570.1, read on the forward strand.
TGATGCTATAGGGAAGGCGACACTGCTGGCTGACGCGGAGATCCCATCCTTGGTGAAGCCACCCGATGGTGTATGGTTGTGGGTGTGCTATGGTCAGCAAGCCCAACCGCTTCACGAAATCTGTTGAAAGAAAGCTCTTTTAGCTCCCAATGTCGACAATGAACCATAGCAGGGAACCCTTTACCCACATCTAGGAGTGGAAGAGACGCTCTCCCTCCTCTGGATCTTCTGGTTCCTCCTTCTCGATCTTCGTAGTGGCAACAGTGGCATTAGGCTCTGCATCAATAATCTTCTTCCCTTTTTCATTCACCTTGTCAGGTTCTGATTCAGAGTCGGAGCATGCATCTGATTCAGAAGCCCTCATCTCAGCCACCATCGACCGCTTGGCCCAACACTCACTTGTGTTGTGAGTGGAGCTCTTATGGAACTCACACCACTTTCCCGTGTCCTTCTTTGGCTTCACGATGTTGTTATTTGCTTGTGTCTTTGGCAAGTTTTCTTGGCCCGCCATGCCTTGGCTTTGTCCTTTGCTCTACTGTTTTGGGGCACCTTTCCTTTGTTTTTGATTGGTAGATCCAAAGTCTCACTTCTTCTACTTGAATTTCTGCTCAATCTTGGCAGCATACCGGTATGCCATACCAAGCGAGGAGATGTCAAGGAACTCCATTTCTTCCTGAATGTATCTGTGCAGACAACCGTAATACTTTAGCACCAAATGTTTCTCTAAATATTTGATACCCAACTTTGTGCACAGGGTATGGAACATATTCGTTAGCTCATGCACATCTTGATCCCTTTTTTGCCACAACATGGTCCATTGTATGTACTTGTCCTCATAGCTCCCCATGGGATATTATTATTCCTTGATGGCATCTCGGAAAGAACTCCAAGTGGGTACGACTGAGAACAGAGAGGTTTCTGTCTCGTCCGTTTTCTCACAGTAGGTTTCCCACCAGTCCTTGACATGGGGAGTAGCTTTGAGGAGTGCAAAAATAATCTTGTCCCATTCAAAAAATTCATGAACCAAGAAATATCATTCTAATACATTCAACCATCTATCTATGGCATCTGCATATATTTGACCCTCAAATATGGGAATGTCAAAGTTTACTTGTACCTTAAAGGGATTCATGCCTTCAGAGTGGCTACTGGATGCAGATGCACCGCCAGTGGGCAATCGTTGAAGGATCTGGGCAAAGTTATCCATCATCGCGTTCCTTTGTTTTTCAAGGGCCTCCTTGACAAATATTTTGATAGGATCTCCTGCTCCCTCATCTTTCTTTTCGTCCCCCATGGGCGTCTGTCGGGGTTTGTGAGGCTGATCTTGCAAAGGTTCCACTAGATCGAGCCCTAACTCCTTATACCCCAACCTCATTGGGGACATGCAAAGAAGGATCGAGAAAAAGAAAAACGCTCTGATACCACTGATCTGGATTTATGCAGGAACACAAAAAAATAAAGAAATAACCATAAACATAGAAATACAGCAGAAATAAGGCTTCATTTCATTAATATCAAATCACAGAAATATGCTTACAAACATGATGGAAATAAAATAGCTAGGGTGATGGTAGCGAATCTCTAAGAAGAGATGTGGTGACTATAGACCTCTGAACTATATTACAATGAGGCTCGAGGGCCTATTTACTATGGAGAAACAATGGAGAATTTTAAATGTCCAAAAACCTAACCCTAGGAGATGAAGCGCCAAAACTATGGGCCCCGTTTGGGTAAATTGGCGTTTCAACTTCCTAGGGACGTAACTTTGGCATACTATCTCTGTTTGGGGCTTCAAAACGGCTCTGGAAGTTCAGGACCTGAAAAACTGCTAAAAATAGTAAGTTGTGAAAAAAACTGAAAGAGACAATGGCGGGGTCCCAAGTGGAATGGCAGGTGGCCACCAATATCCACCTGGATCATTTGTCATAAGTAGTCTACTGTATCATGAATAACAAAAATCCTCATAGCCTGGATGGTGGAAACTAGATCTAGGGTCTTGATTTCTGCTACCCGAACTAGTACGATTTTATCCATGTGATTGATTGTGTCAAAGTTGAACATGGTAGAAACCACTTGATTACCAGTCAATGATGTGAAATATTAACAAGTGTGAGAGAAACCACCAATAATGACAATGGCTCTTAAAGTACTTAGTACAATCCATGAGGTGTCAATAAATGATTTGTAGTAGAAAACTTCACGGAATCATTCGATCGAAGGTCAAAGATGCAACCTACCATCAAAGGTGAGAAACCTGCTATTAAGGCATGTAGATGCCTAGGTACTGATAGGATTCTAGATAAAATTTCTAGATGATGAGCTATCGTCGATAGAAAGTGACCCATCGTAGGAAAGCCGACAACAGGAAACCATTAGATCAATTTTTGAAGAAATTTTTAGCAAGGACTGACTCAGGGATGGTCAATGCGAATGGAGACAAATGTTTGCAATGAATGGCTTATTTGAACTGTCTATTGAACACATAACGACACTGCAGATGTTTTGGTAACAATTGACCTAAAGCTAATACCCAGAAACTGGCTGAAGACTTTCAATTTGGTTTGATTAGCTTTTAGACAAATAATTTTCCTAAACCAAACATGAGTGTGACAAAAGTGTCATGTTCAAGAGTGGCATACTTCTTTTCAAAAAAATGTATGACAACTAGATTCATTTTCTCTCTTTTCCCCCCACCATTTTTGGCAAGTACTTCTTTATTTTTGACAAGCTTAAGGAGGATAACATTTTCTTGTTGTGTAAGCTCATCCTTCGGATGAGTCCAACTTAGTATTAAAATTGAACCCTAAGAAGGAGTGATTTGTTCCTGTTTGTAATCGACAGGTCCTTTACTGTTAAGTTTTAATGAGTCCAGTATAGGTGAAACTTGGTGTTTTTCAGTTTTTGGGAGTTAGAAGAAAAACATAAGAAAAATCCATGGGTGTACTTTTTCATAAATTTAGTCTCTTAGGCCCGAAAAAGGATAAAATAATGCAGGAGAGAGCTCTATTGACCATAATTAGTCAACGTATACCTTTTTCGTAAATAATCCATTTTAGTCCAGAAAAGGGGTAAACTTATATTGAAGGGATGACTATTCATTTCCTTTAACGAGTTCGAATAGTCAAGTACTCGACAATCTTTTCATATTTAGAGAGTATGAAAAGAGCTTAAAATAAAACTCTAGGGTTTCAATTTTTTTTATTTTTATAGAACTCTAAAGAGTGATAAAAGTATACTTAGTTGGCCGGCTTTCAATTTAATTTACGAGCAGGAAAAGTCGGAAAGAACTCAGCATTTTCATGTGTTTTACGAGAATGAAAGATAGAAAAATAATCTCGGGATTTTCATGAGTTTAATGAGTCTTGAAAATAATAATCAAAATGGACTCAAGATAGGTTTCATTTTTACACAAGCTTGAAACAAAGAAAATTATGCTTGAGAGTGGTTTTTCAATGCCCCCCAAGCTTCATTTCATTCGACTAAGTAGACTACTAGTTACTAATAGCTGGATGGAATGAAGGTTCATTTACGAGATCAGATGAAAGACTCGACCTGACTAGGAGAGGATTTGTTTCATTTTTTAATGAGCTTGACACATGAAAAGAACTATGCTCATGATGAACTAATTTATTTTCTAAGGAGATTGACACAGTAAAAGGAACTCTCCTCATGGGACCCTGTTTCATTTTTTAACGAGGTTGACATAGTAAAAGGAACTATCCTCATGGGAACCTATTTCATTTTTTAGCGAGTTTGACATAGTAAAAGGAACTATCCTCATGGGAACCTATTTCATTTTTAATGAGGTTGACACAGTAAAAGGAACTATCCTCATGGGAACCTGTTTCATTTTTTAACGAGGTTGACACAGTAAAAGGAACTATCCTCGTTTCCTAATTCATTGTTTAATGAGGTTGACACAATAAAAGAAACTATCCTCATGGGAACCTTGTCATGGCTTCCAGTTGGAAGAAACACATGTCAAGGTACACTCCTCGATCATGGCTTCCAAGAGGTCTTCATCAGATGGAAGAACAGTTCTCTGGAAGGAACACATGTCAAGGTACTCAAAAGGGATAAGACCATCACGTTCAAATAATCCCATAGGGTTTTTCATGTCAATTACTAGATCTAAGTCAAAGGAAGTCAAGAAAATAGTGAGAGGCTCACTTGCATTGGTAACTAGAAACATGGGACTAGTTGTCACATAATTAACCCATGGCAGGGTAGATACCATTTCCATATAAGGAAAATTTAGGGGTGTTGGATTATTGGTAGTCGAATCAAGACTGGAAAATGAAAGTTGGTCAACATTCACATTTTTTCCATTGTGAGGGAATGACATCACACTAAAGAGTGTCGATATGACAGCTTTCATTGCATATACATATTCTCAACCAAGGAGTAAATTGAAATATAAGGGGCCACAAACTACCATAAGATCAATACAGACAATTTTACCTTCCAAAGTAATAGGAAACTTAGGAAGGATCCCTAAAGGTTCACTAATGGTTCTGTTAAAAGCTGACAGATTCTGTGTAACAGGCACAAGTTGAGGGGAATCCAAAGCTTGCCAAGCAGTTGAGGATAAAATACTAACAGAAGCACCTTCATCTATATTTGTGTGACGCACATTCTTACCACAAGCCTTCACAATGATTTGGAAAGCGATGGAGGAAGGAATACGAGGTTATGTACGTCTATTCCAATTAAAGGAAAAAACCTCTGTACTTGGAGGGAGATCTTTGGAAACAGGTGAAATTCTCCCTGGCATAGAAGAATCTGATGTAACAAGAAGAACTTGAGTAGTACGAATTTCACTGTCTAGAGGGAGAGTGGGATCGACCGGATGTGAAATCAAGTCGACCACTTTATCAACTAATGGATCATCAACTTGAGTGATATGAGTTTCACTATCCAATGGAAGAGTGGGATTGACTGTACTTGGAATTAGATCAATCACTTCGTCAGTTGACGATAGGTTGGGAGAAAGTTTATGGTAACTAGTTGGAAGTTGTTTTTGTGGAACAGTAAGCTTTTCCAACAATTTTGAGGCTTCATCCATATGAGTGAAAATGTGAGTTTAATGACTCCCTCTGCATAACCTACAAAGAAACCTAACTTTACCCTTTTTCCCAGGAACCTAACAATCACTGGTTGATGGATCAACAGTAAGTTAATGACATATTTCTAACCATACTTCCAAGACCTTTGGAATAGCAGGACAATTGATAAGGAAGTGGCCACCCTTACAAAGCTTGCAAGGGCATTTGGGTTTGTGATGCATGTTGGAGGTTTCCTTAATACTACCAACACTTATAACCATGGTTGGTTGGTTGAATTCTTTCTTATCTTGCTTCTTCTTCTTTTTCCCTTTCTTCTTCTTCTTAGCCACCTGGTTACTAGCATCAAGGCTTTTACCAAGTGAAGAGGAAGAAAGGGAGGAAGACATGTTGGGTGAAGAAGGTAAAGGGTCAACATGAGGTTAGTGATGTTGAGATGGTGAACTCTATTGAGGTGAAGCATCCAGTTGAGGTGGAACAATTTGTGTATTCGAGGCCAAGGAAGTTGAAAATAACCATATTGGTATACCTATTGTAAATCTAGTTAATGACAATGTAGCCATATAACGAGGACCAACATTTCCAAAGCAAGGAAAAGTACTAGGATTCTCATTAAGAGGGGTTCCTTGGTTGGTAAGTTCCGGAAAAGTTTCCATTAGTTTCAACTTCAATGAATTTATTTAAAAATATTAACAATTCAAATTCACAATCCACACCTAAGATCTCAAAAAAGTAAAAACAAAAAAATTAACACACACTATCAAATCTAGAAGTCAAACCATAGACAAAAATTTTGTTTTCACAGTGAAATCACTAGTTGGTGATGAAATCCAATGTCGCAGAGATCAATGTGAAAAACTAGTGGTCGGAACAGTTACCCTGACAACCTGCTTAATGAAATAGTCTGGTGCAAGTACTCCACTATGCCATCTCAAAGTGAAGTGCACCCTCTGGAAATTCCAAGTGAGTCTAGTCAATGTCTGCTCTAGGTACAGTGGGACCTTCCCTCCACCGTCACCTTGGGAAAAATCTTAAATATTATGGCCGCTAAGGTCACCAAATGAGACAAATACACCTAGGCTAATAGTCTACAATCCGTTATACATGCAAGGGCAGAGTAACAAGCTCAATCCCCTTGAAGGCTCCTTGATATAATCCAAGGTTTACCAACAAGTGACCCCAGGCTCCTCGACAATGGTCTATCCAAGGTTTACCATTTTTAATACATGTACATTTGTTATCTTTCCCAATGAGATAGGTACGATTACCTCACTGGTTCCAACATGATCTTGTGCTTGACTCTTTTAAGAAGAGCTTCCCAGAGCACAAATGCAAAAATTAGAATTTTTCCTACCGCAAGATGCTACTGATTGTTTGAAATGCCTTGGAATGCTAATTACAACCTATTCCAAGACACTAGCCTAAGCTATGTTGATGGAACAGAGCCCAAGAAAATGTAAAAATTTCTAGATGAATTTTAATTAGAATTGTGTTATTTAGGTTGTTATTACTCAAAGGGTAAATGGATATGAAACCATTGGTGTTATGACTTGACCCAAAACTGAATGCAATAAAAAATGATAATGTAATATTTTCAATTTTATGAATCCTAACTAAAGTAAGGAGAGAGTTTCAATTCACTTCCAACAATGCACAAGTTGATCAATAAGAGAAAATATAAAAAATTCTCTAATGCACTAATTTCAGCAAGAAAACTAATGCTAATCAATTCCAATTTTTATTTTTATGTTCTTAAAACAAGCATAAAAACATTTAAATTCAAATCAAAGAAACTGATCTAAATCTACGATTTATTTTTCCAGAATTTAAACTATGCAGTTGTAATCTATGCACAATTCACTTGAAAAGTATGCAAATGTAATCTATGCACATTTTTCGTTCATATTTTGAAAATGAGAATTCTAATTATGTAAATGTGACCTATGCAAGAGAATTCTTAGACACAAGATGATTCCAATGTAATCCAAGTGTTATCACTCAGGTTTTCCTTGAAGTTGCGGAAAAGGAAAGTATACTCGAGGTAACCACAAACCAACCTTCAGATGCAGAATCTAGCCAATCTGCATCCAGAGAGGGCTCTCTCTTTATAATTTATCTTTGTTCTTAGAAAGTTTTAGGCTAGTTATAAATCCAATATTTTGTTTGAAAATGGTGGAATTCGCCAACTAAGGGCAAAGTTGAATATTTTCAGGCCATTGGGCTATGGAGTCAAAGGATGGCTTTACTGGATTTCTATTCTACACACAAGATGGCTTTGCAGGGCAAGATAGCCAAACAGAGAACAATTTTAAGGAATTCAAGTGGATGGAATGGGTTTGAAGGGATGAAAGGCAGCTAAGAATCTTTCACCATGTTCAAAAGAAAGAAATGAAATGATTACAAACAAAAAGCAATGAAGAATTCTTTATTATAGTAATCAAGAACGTTTAAATTAGCAAAGCAAGAGCATTTAAGAATTCGTGCTTATAACCAATTTAGAGGAAAACATTAAGAGTAATCACATCTGAAATCATAGTACAATTAAGTAAATTTTGATTTAATCTTTTATCCAAATTATTCAGAAATGGACACAATGATATTATAAACTGATATAAAACTTAGACATAGGATAGAAAGACTTATTGAACTGCAATTCGACACATGAATCCTGCAAAAAGTCTTGAGCTTTAAATTGTCATCCAACAAGCCACAAAGAAGTTTATCCAATGCACTTTTATTCCAAAAACATCAATGTCACAGTAAAGTAGTATAATCCACCCTCAACACTCTCTTTGAGGGTTTATTTATACAAATTCTAAACTAAAATATCTTGAAACAAATATCAAAATTGGTTCACAAATCTCTCCAACTATTTTATATAAATAGAAATTAATTAAAGGACACTCAAACTAATGCATCTATTTGGCACTATCTTGTATGGATAGGTGATAACAAAGAGGAGAATTCGAATTTGATCCAACTCTTAGTTGATGATGAGGCATCCAAGTCACTAACTGCTTCCTTTCTTTGTGCATTCTGCTCCAACAATTCTGCAAAATTGGGGTCCAATGATATCTTTTTATTTCTCAATCCGTAATATATATGTAAAAAGTGAAAGAGGTTATTGTATATAAATATGTTGGTGAGATAAACCTCTTTCCGTTTCCCAACATTCCTCTCCGGCTGTGCATAATAGTCTCTGTAAAACATATGTGTAAAACAGAGTTTTACAGAGTCTGAAAAATGGCCTGGACAGATGCGCATGTATCTCTCATTATAAAATCACTGTGCAAAATCTGAGATAGGTTTTTTTAGATGGGTCTCTTAGGAACAAAAAAATCCTTCATTTTTGTATGAAGTATTTTGGATTGGCCACAATCCTCTCTGCAAAATGATGACTTAAACTGGAATTTTCTGCAAAGAGTGCTTTCCAACATTGTTTAATATTTCCAAAACTATAATGGCTGTTAGAAAAGTGAGAGAGGTTTTTGTAGATGGACCTCTTAAGAACATAAACCTCCTTAAGTTTTGTAAAATTCATCTTGGATTGATCACAATAGTTTCTGCAAAACTATGACTAAAATATGCAATTTCTGCAAAAATGTTCCTTCTTGTTATGTTTTTTCATCTTTTTACTTTCTTGCTCTTTTGACTGTTTTACTTTCATTTTAGACAAACCTCACTATTGGTGAAAGTATTCTCATCTCTTTTTACCATTTTACTGCCTTCTGTATTTACTTTTACTATTTACCTTTGACTGCTCTGTAACTTCATTTTAACTTTCACTGACTTTTACCTGATACACTTTAACCACTGATACTCTTTAGCTGTTATGCTTTCTAACCTCTGTTTGAATAGATTTATAACAATCTTGGAGTAAAAAAATCTTATGACTAGTATTAAGACTGTTTATCCAAGGATGTGATCTTCTGATCACCTCTTCAGAGGACAACCGAGTAGATTTTTCAAGCAACTCCCCAATGGACAAGGGAGTGAGGTTTTGACCAGGTTCAAAATGGAGCATCATTCAAGGCTACAGGAACTCCCATTTTGGTTCTTGTGTGTTCAAAATGGCAATTTCTGGGTTTTCTTTACGGAACGGGTGTGATTTCAGTTTTAATGAGGGAAAATTGGCACAGTAGCAGGTTTAGGGAACAATTTCACAGTTTTAAAGCTCAGGGAATGATCTTAGCGATAAGATTTTAACACTAATCCAGTGAAAAACACGGAACACAGAGTTTCTTTTGAAGTTCGGAGCGCAATAGAATAAATACCTGTTTTCTGAAGGAAAACTGTGTTTAACAGGTACTGATGGACGACGGATGGACGCTTGAATACTGGAATGATGGGGGTCTTCAGTAAATTCTGTTAATGGCAGTTTAACAATCGATTTTAAAATTTTCAGTGTGGAGGGCGCAATCGCCTTCAACAGACAAAATGATAGAAAATACGCGGAATCTTGTTTTATTTACAAAGTCAACGGGCTTTTTTATTATTTTCGGGAGTGACGTCATGATGGTACGGGAGGACACGTCATCGGGGTCGGGCGGTAAGCGGTAAATTCCGCACCGCTTTCGGGAGCAGACGGTTTTCCGCAGGGAGGCAGCGATTCCATTCGGAGATCAACACGTGGCGGGTGCATTGTTTCGAAACCACCATGATCCCGCGCGTTAACGATCGTACGATGGACGGCTGGCGGAATTACAGCGGGTCGTTGATCCGGGAATGGGCGATCGGACGGGTGATATGACGTGAAGAAGGTAGGGGATTTAACATGTGGGCCCAAAGTAATTAATGTTAATTTAACTATTCCGGGCGGCGTCTTATTGACTGAGGGATTGGCTATTAATTAATCCGGGTGATTAATTAATCCCGGGGTTTAATGAGAGTTGGGGTTGCGGCGGGGCTTTGGTTTTATTTGTTTTTTCCGTTTAAAACATAAAACAAATGTTTAAAACCTTTTCAATATTGTTATTATATGGTAATAAATCAATGTAATTTATTATCCATAGGGGCGGGGATAGATTATAAAGATATATTTCTAACCAAAGGGCACATAAGGTGGGTCTTTTATGAATAATTGGAAAATAAATACTTTGGTTGAAATTTTATAATAAGATGGGCTTTTGGGATATTTATGTAGAAGGAGTTATACATATAGGAAAATGTAAGTTATATAAGGATTTAATATTTAAAGTTAAATGTTAATATGACAATGGGACAAGGGAAACTCAAAATACTTTACACAACTAGGAAAGTGGAGATTTCTGAAGTAAATTGTATCATTTCAATTTCAACACTTAAACATAGAATAGTAAGTAATTTTGTGGGATTATTATGGAAATTTGCATGATTTTCCTAAGTAAAGTAGAATTTTACTGAGGAAAAGATTAAAAGTGAATGAGTATAATGATAAATAACTTCAAGTACTTAGGTCTTTTTGATCATTAGGCCGAGGGTCCGGTCCCTCCAAAAGTCAAGGAAATGCCTTGAGCCCCTTTAATCTTCAAATACCTTAGCACTTTGGGGAAATTAGTAAAACTCTTAGGGAGAAAGTGATGTGGGAAGTTAATGATTTTGACTTTTCTTTTTGTGAATTTTCCAATGTATTTTCTGCTTCATTACTTGTGATGAAAGTAAAGGATTAAACACATTTAGCAGCATCATTCATCACATGAAACTTTGCAACACTGTCTACCTACCCTATCTACTTTACACTACCATTTTCTCTTCTTTATTAGGGTGCACTTAGACTGGCAAACCCTTATCAATTTTCTTTTCTTTTACATGGAAATTCTATCTAATTCTCAACTTATTACATCCAAGGGCTCAGATTAAATTTTTGAGCACCTTTATTAACTTTACCTATCTACTTATCTGCCAAGATTAAACTGTTTGGTCAGATATTTATTCTCTAATCTACAACATGAAATTGAAACATGAATGAGTCAAGTTTATACAGTTTGACTCTTCGTAAATTGTGGCAAAATTTTGACAAGCTGCACACAATTGCTTTATTACAAAAATGAAATAGTAGTGGCATTTGGATTCGCACACTTTCCTTGGTCTATTTTTTTCTTGGGGTTCATTTCTTTCATTTTCTTGACCAATTTATTTTTCTTACCTTTTGATTTTTTTTTTAGGGTATACCCTCTTTACATTTTTTAAATTTTTTGATTTTTTGGTTTTTAAAGAATATGGAACACCTTTGCTCAAGAAAAAGGTTGAACATATTCCATAGTTCAATCAAGACAATCATGAAAAATGACACTTATTGGTATAGGAGTCTAACACTGGCTCCACTTGGGGATGGCTTTTCCTTGTGAAAAGTCAAGAACAGCAGGCCAGTTGCCTCAAAATGTCTTCAAACTAAACCATGTAATCTCCTTCTTCTGGTAGCTTTATTGTATATATGATAGTAAAACTTCTGAAGCTTAGGGCCTTCACTTCGGGCTTCAACTCCAGTAAGTTACTATCCACTCAAAACTTAAAACTTTGTTGCCCGGTTAGGAATTTTCTGCCTTGTTCCAATCCCAAACATGAATTTGTTGTGGTTGAAAATCTTGAATTGAATATAGTCCTTTTTCTGCAACCTGAAATCTGATCTAAAACTAAAACAACACACAAAAATTTTCAAACCAACTTAATGAAAAACTAGCTGAAAATTGAAAAACTAAAAAAATGCTCGAAATTCTGAGCTTATTAGCACTCATCAACCTACTCAATCTACTGTTCAACTGCTAGTTAGGTAAAATGAAATAGCCAATGCAACCATTCAAGCATTATGTACTTTGATAGATTTTGTTTCATTTTCTTGTTGATTATCAAAATTGTACTTCTGCAACCTATTAGAAACTTGTCAACAAATGAGAGGATAAGGAAACACTTGATTTCCTTTGTTGACTCTAGAAACTTTACAAAAGGATCTTCCAAAATATATACACTGATGTTTAACTGATATGAACAACTGTACATCTGTTCTGGATGGCCTCCATACCATGAATATGAAATGCTATTCTCATCTTTATCTCCCTGTAAACTTTCAGATAAGATTTGTGATGATATTCCTACTGATTGTAATGTTTGAGTGTTGAATCCTTTATCATCTTGATTCTGAAAATCATAGTTAGTTAGTAGAGGAATTCTTTGAATGCCTTCAATATTCAACATATCTGCTATTGGATCCTGAAAATCTTGGGAAAATTGCTGGAACATATGACATATAAAATTCCATGGGACTTCATACACTTCAACAAGTTTCCCATTCTTTTCTTTAAATATGTTATACCACATTTCCTTTAAAAGCTGAAATGGTTCAAAAAATAGTGGTATGGAACTTTCTTGTGTCATTTGATCATTTATTTCAATGGGAACCGATAACTGCAATTGTGAAACTGAAAAATCTTGATCAATAGTTTCATTATCTTCTTTGTTGTCAATCACAATTCCTAAAGATTGCTGATTATTGATGGCATGATAGTTTTCTCTAATGAACTGAAATGAAGCAAAACAAAGAGGTAAAGAATCTTCACTTATTTCTACATTTTCTGCTCTTTCTTCCTCACTCTCATGGCTGATCTGTATTGGCTGATCACTGTCTTCAATCTGCTGAAACTGCATTTCTTCATCCTCCAAACTAGCTTCTGATATCTCTGTAAAGTTAGCTTGACTTTGGAGAACATAACTATCATCATAATGATCATACTTAGGCAAATCATCAAAATAAGGAATGTCATCAAACATACACATTAGAACAATAGATTCCTCTTCCTCATATTGATTTGTAAATTCATTTTCTGATTTATGATAATTTGAATTAAGAGGAATTTTTTCATGGCTATCAACCTCTTCTATTTCTTCATGGTGATTTTGAATAAAAAATTATTCTTTCATAGTGATCTCCTGTGTTATTTCATCTAGTTTTCTTACCAAAAGGTTGAGTTTTACCTCTGCAATGTTTTTCCTTTCCTTTTCTTCTACTTTCAACTTTTCCTGTTTGATTTGGAGATTAACTTCCACATCAACTGCAATATTTTGCATCTGTACAAGTGTTTTTGGATCTCCTTCTCTTAACCGAAATTCTATTTCTGAATCAAAGGCACTTGGATAATGCAAGAGAGCTGAATCATGAGGAGGTCTAATATTTTCTGGCATTGAATAATAAACTTGATTAAATCTGTCAGAAAATTGTTGTATCGTTTCATTTGAATGTCTTTTTAATTGATTATATTCTTCCATGATCACAAAATGATTAACGTTTATTATCCATCTATCAAGGAAAAGTTTGATAAACTGTTGGAAATTTGAGATGCTAGCATTAGGCAGATTTTTGAACCAACTCTTTATTCTATTTTGCAAAGAAAGAGCAAAAAGTCTGATTTTAACATCATCTTCATCAATCTCAAATAAATCCAAATAATTTTCAAAACCTTGAATATGTTTTTGGGTAGTGATACCATTCTCTCCATCAAATCTAGGAAGATACTTGTAGTATTTTTTAGGAAAATCATGGAGTATAGGAGGTAAAATAAGGGGCTTATATCTATCTGGAACTTTATATGGCACGGGGATATGTACAGGGATTGTAAGATCAGTCTTGATTATTTGAGGCTTCTTAATTGGAAAATGATCATCATTAGATTCATAAGAAAGCTGCTCAAAGAGATTAGGAGAATTATTACTTACAAACTTCAAAGGAAAATAACTAAAAACTAATATAAGATCTTCTATAAAATACAATATACATTGAAAAAATTTCCTAATGAGAAAGAACATAATGTCTTGGATTAAGATCCAAGTTGAAAGCCTGATCTTTCCATATTGTCCTTTGAGGTTCATTCCTCCAGTGGAGTCTTGATTTTGAAATTGATTTGGAGTCGCCAGGTGGATGATTTTAACCTTTGTGTGTCTGATCCGTGTCCACCATCATAGATCAGATCTAAATCTGTAAAACAATTCTGAAGAAAAAGTTAGTTCTTCAGGAAACCAAATTTTGAATATTTTATGATTATTTTATTTTTTTATGAATTTTCAAAACAACTTCTATGATTTCTTTAAGAAATTTAAGATTTTCAATTAAAATTTTCTCAAAGATTTATTGAACTAGAGAGTCTGATTGAATGTTTTGAATCCAAAGTTCAATTTATAAGCTAAACCAGAGATAGACTGAAGCAACATTTGTTTACTATGCAGTTGCAGAGCAAAAGCATTTCAAAGGCTCCCTAGCTGATCTTCAGACTCTGTCTATAGCTTATAAATCAAACAATAGTATCAATAAAATGATTCAGATCCCCAGCGGAGTTGCCACTATTTTATCACTCAGGTTTTCCTTGAAGTTGCAGAAAAGGAAAGTATACCCGAGGTAACCACAAACCAACCTTCAGATGCAGAATCTAGCCAATATGCATCCAGAGAGGGCTCTCTCTTTATAATTTATCTTTGTTCTTAGAAAGTTTTAGGCTAGTTATAAATCCAAGAGTTTGTTTGAAAATGGTGGAATTCGCCAACTAAAGGCAAGGTTGAATATTTTCAGGCCATTGGGTTATGGAGTCAAAGGATGGCTTTACTGGATTTCTATTCTACACACAAGATGGCTTTGCAGGGCAAGATAGCCAAACAAAGAACAATTTTAAGGAATTCAAGTGGATGGAATGGGTTTGAAGGGATGAAAGGCAGCTAAGAATCTTTCACCATGTTCAAAAGAAAGAAATGAAATGATTACAAACAAAGAGCAATGAATAATTCTTTATTATAGTAATCAAGAACGTTTAAATTAGCAAAGCAAGAGCATTTAAGAATTCGTGCTTATAACCAATTTAGAGGAAAACATTAAGAGTAATCACATTTGAAATCAGAGTACAATTAAGTAAATTCTGATTTAATCTTTTATGCAAATTATTCAGAAATGGACACAATGATATTATAAACTGATATAAAACTTAGACATAGGATAGAAAGACTTATTGAACTGCAATTCGACACATGAATCCTGCAAAAAGTCTTGAGCTTTAAATTGTCATCCAGCAAGCCACAAAGAAGTTTATCCAATGCACTTTTATTCCAAAAACATCAATGTCACAGAAAAGTAGTAGAATCCACCCTCAACACTCTCTTTGAGGGTTTATTTATACAAATTCTAAACTAAAATATGAAACAAATATCAAAATTGGTTCACAAATCTCTCCAACTATTTTACATAAATAGAACTTAATTAAAGGACACTCAAACTAATGCATCTATTTGGCACTATTTTGTATGGATAGGTGATGAAAAAGAGGAGAATTCTAATTTGATCCAACTCTTAGCTGATGATGAGGCATCCAAGTCACTAACTGCTTCCTTTCTTTGTGCATTCTGCTCCAACAATTCTGCAAAATTGGGGTCCAATGATATCTTTTTATTTCTCAATCCATAATAGATATGTAAAAAATGAAAGATTTTATTGTAGATAAATATGTTTATGAGATAAACCTCTTTCAGTTTCCCAAAATTCCTCTCCAGTTGTGCATAATAGTCTCTGTAAAACATATGTGTAAAACAGAGTTTTACAGAGTCTGAAAAATGGCCTGTAAAGATGCGCTGTATCTCTCATTATAAAATCACTGTGCAAAAAATGAGATAGGTTTTTGTATATGGGTCTCTTAGGAACCAAAACCTCATTCCGTTTTGTATGAAGTATTTTTTATTGGCCACAATCCTCTCTGCAAAATGATGACTTAAACTGTAATTTTCTGCAAAAAGTGCTTTCCAACATTTTTTAATATTTCCAAAACCATAATGGCTGTTAGAAAAGTGAGAGAGGTTTTTGTAGATGGCCCTCTTAAGAACATAAAACTCCTTCAGTTTTGTAAAATTCATCTTGGATTGATCACAATAGTTTCTGCAAAACTATGACTAAAATATGCAATTTCTGCAAAAATGTTCCTTCTTGTTATGTTTTTTCATCTTTTTACTTTCTTGCTATTTTGACTGTTTTACTTTCACTTTAGACAAAACTCACTATTGGTGAAAGTATTCTCATCTCTTTTTACCATTTTACTGCCTTCTGTATTTACTTTTACTGTTTACCTTTGACTGCTCTGTAACTTCATTTTAACTTTCACTGACTTTTATCTGATACACTTTAACCACTGATACTCTTTAGCTGTTATGCTTTCTAACCTCTGTTTGAATAGATTTGATAACAATCTTGGAGTAAACAAATATTATGACTAGTATTAAGACTGTTTATCCAAGGATGTGATCTTCTGATTACCTCTTCAGGGGACAACCGAGTAGATTTTTCAAGCAATTCCCCTATGGACAAGGGAGTGAGGTTTTGACCAGGTTCAAAATGGAGCATCATTCAAGGCTACAGGAACTCCCATTTTGGTTCTTGTGTGTGTTCAAAATGGCAGGTTCTGGGTTTTCTTCACGGGCCAAGAGCGCGATTTCGATTTTAATGAGGGAGATAATTGGCACGGTAAGCGAGGTTTAAGGAACAATTTCATGATTTAAAGCGGGGAATGATCTTAGCGGCGGAATTTTAACACTAATCCGAGTGAAAAACCACGAACCACGAGAGTTTATTTTGAAGTTGGTCTGATAGAATAAATACATTTTACGAAGGAGGCAAGTGTTTAGCAGTGCGATGGATGACGGATGGACGCTTGAATGTTTTCAGTAACTTCTGGGGAGTCTTGATGGGAATCAGGATAATGGCGGTTTAACAATCGATTTTCAAATTTCGGTGTGGAGGGTAGAATCGCCTTCAATAGACGAGAATGATGAAAATACACGGAATCTTGTTTTATTTACAAAGTCAACGGGTTTTTATTATTTTTATGGGATTACGTCACTGATGTACGATGGATGCGTCACCGGGGTCGGGCGGTAAGCGGTAAATTCCGCACCGCTTTCGGGAGCAGGCGGTTTTCAGCGGGGAGGCAGCGATTCCATTCGGAGATCAACACGTGGCGGGTGCACTATTTCGAAACCACCGTGATCCCGCGCGTTAACGATCGGACGATGGATGGCTGGCGGAATTACAGCGGGCCGTTGATCCGGGAATGGGCGATCAAACGGGTGATATGACGTGAAGAAGGTAGAGGATTTAACACGCGGGCCCAAAGTAATTAATGTTAATTTAACTATTTCGGGCGGCGTCTTATTGACTGAGGGATTGGTTATTAATTAATCCGGGTGATTAATTAATCACGTGGTTTAATGAGAGTTGGGGTTGCGGCGGGGCTTTGGTTTTATTTGTTTTTTCCGTTTAAAACATAAAACATATGTTTAAAACCTTTTCAATATTGTTATTATATGGTAATAAATCAATGTAATTTATTATCCATAGGGGCGGGGATAGATTATAAATATATATTTCTAACCAAATGGCACATAATGTGGGTCTTTTATGAATAATTGGAAAATAAATACTTTGGTTGAAATTTTATAATAAGATGGGCTTTTGGGATATTTATGTAGAAGGAGTTATACATATAGGAAAAGGTAAGTTATATAAGGATTTAATATTTAAAGTTAAATGTTAATATGACAATGGGACAAGGGAAACTCAAAATATTTTACACAACTAGGAAAGTGGAGATTTCTGAAGTAAATTGTATCATTTCAATTTCAACACTTAAACATAGAATAGTAAGTAATTTTGAGGGATTATTATGGAAATTTGCATGATTTTCCTAAGTAAAATAAAATTTTACTTAGGAAAAGATTAAAAGAGAATGTTTATAATAATAAATAACTTCAAATACTTAGGTCTTTTTGATCATCAGGCCGAGGGTCCGGTCCCTCCAAAAGTCAAGGAAATGCCTTGAGCCCCTTTAATCTTCAAATACCTTAGCACTTTGGGGAAATTAGTAAAACTCTTAGGGAGAAAGTGATGTAGGAAGTTAATGATTTTGACTTTGCTTTCTGTAAATTTTCCAATGTATATTCTGCTTCAGTACTTGTGATGAAAGTTAAAAATCAAACACATTTAACACCATCATTCATCATATGAAACTTTGCAACACCATCTACCTACCCTATCTACTTTACACTACCATTTTCTCTTCTTTATTAGGGTGCACTTAGACTGGCAAACCCTTATCAATCTTCTTTTCTTTTACATGGAAATTCTATCTAATTCTCAACTTATTACATCCAAGGGCTCAGATTAAACTGTTGAGCACCTTTTATTAACTCTACCTATCTACTTATCTGCCAAGATTAAACTGTTTGGTCAGATATTTATTCTCTATTCTACAACATGAAATTGAAACATGAATGAGTCAAGTTTAAACAGTTTGACTCTTCATAAATTGTGGCAAAATTTTGACAAGCTGCACACAATTGCTTTATTATAAACATGAAATAGTAGTGGCATTTGGATTTGCACACTTTCCTTGGTCTATTTTTGCTTGGGGTTCATTTCTTTCATTTTCTTGACCAATTTATTTTTCTTACCCTTTGATTTTTCTTTTAGGGTATACCCTCTTTACATTTTTTAAATTTTTTGATTTTTTGGTTTTTCAAGAATATGGAACACCTTTGCTCAAGAAAAAGGTTGAACATATTCCATAGTTCAATCAAGACAATCATGAAAAATGACACCTATTGGTATAGGAGTCTAACACCAAGAACCAATCAAGTGTAAGTAAAGAAAATTGGGTGAGAATTCCAAAGGTCAAAAAATAAAAAACACTCAAAGGTGATTAACACTCAGATACTGAGACACACCTCGAAGTAATGACCAAAGGAAATCAAATCAAGAATTTCTCAAAAAGGAAACTCAAAACACCCAATTAACCTAACATAGACTGATGAGACTATAAAAGTTACTGAAAATAAATTCACACATAAGATTTTAAAAGTCAATACAGATTGGGGAAAACACAGAGAATCATGTGATCTGGCTGCTAAAAGAGAATTCTTAAGTTTTCAAAAAAAATTCCACAAGTCTATAGGTTCTAATGGAGAATAGAGTGGTACTGCACTATTCTGAATTAGAAACCTTGGAGGCTACCACACTATTTTTAAACAAAAACTGCGGAGGTCAGGAAAAGTACAGAAAAAATAAAAATTTAGATTTTCTTTTCAGGGATTCTAGTAAGTTATCTACCCAACCCAGTTTTAGACTAATAAAAAATCAGAAAAATATTTAAAATTAAAACTGAGAAAACAAAAAGAAAGCTAAGTTCATCTTCCCCAGCGTAGTCGCTATTTTTTTATGAGGATAAATCATTCTTGTTGAAAAAAACGATATCCCTAGTATCCTAAGGATATCTAGAAAAAAACAACCAAATGCAAACCTTTTTCTCATGATCATTTGTGATTCAGAATTATTAATTAACAAAGTATGAGGACATGCCCCTACCTGAAGTCCAACTCTTGCTGTAATATTTATATCCAGTCACTCCAAAAGAGGTCACTTCAGCATGTGAGACCTGCAATCAAAGATAGAAAAAGGATTGAAAGCACCTGCAAGATATAATAATTCAGAAAACACTAATCTATCTCAGTGATCAAGGAATCCATGAATTAAATTACTCAAATAGATACATGAAAAATTTAATGAGAAAATAGAATCCATTTGTATTAACTTGTATAATCAAAGGTAACCTTACAACCTTGTCACCTTGATGTTGTACAGGTTCTTCTAGGGTCCTGGACAACGATTTTCCCTTGGTTTAACAAGCCTTCTACTCTTTGAACTAGCATGAAACTAAGGATATGATTATGTGATCGTTCTCATACCAATTATGCCAAGTATAGAGAGTATGATTTCCTCAGCAATTCTCCTAAAAAACTACTAAGTTCAAAGTACCTTCTTCAAGCTAAGAAGTACCATCTACAATCTACAATCTCCAATCTACCTTTGAGACTGAAACATAAGCTCAATTTATAAGAAAAGAGAGGTGGTTTTAGTTCCATGAAGAGGGGGATATATTCCTCTCATGAAGGGATTTGAGCTCCAAATACCAAGGGATAAATTCCATGAGTGAAGGGATAGAGCTCATAAGTATAGGATAAAGCTCGAACTGCCCGCACCTCCAGAAGCTTCCAGTTGGGAGATTATTCATCCAGCTGGGCTTATAGAACTTACTTTTTCCTTTATTTGACTGTTTACGGGGTTTGTGGGTTTTATAAGAAGAACGTGCGGGATGTACCGCGGGCTATAAAAAAAGAATCTGCGGTACCGCAGGCAATGGCTAGGAAAAGTGTGGACTTAGAATTTTTAGGGTGTTAATGAGCTTTTCTCCAATTTCCAAGACTTGGTTTAGGAACTTTAGGGTTTTTGACTTCTAAGGAAGCATGATATAGGTAGTGATAGACCCATATGAATAGCTAAATGTCATGGTGACAAATTTTAGTGTAACAATAAGGCCTTGTTAGAGGATACCTTGGGCAGATTTAGTGAGATAGATGATGAGGAGGATCAACCTCCAAGATAGAAGCCAAAGACAATAGGTCTGAGGAAAGCTTTGGCTCAGGAAAGACAAAAATACGCTGAGTTGGAAGAGTAGCTCACTCCAAGTGAGCTACTTTCCCTTGAAATTAGAAAATATAGAGAATCATGGCTAGATATAGCCAACTTGAATTTGGAGGGCTTGCTGGAGAAGGCCAAAAGGGAAAATGATATTCAAAGGAAGATGGCAAAGAATTATTCCATGAGAAACAATATTGCAAGGGCAAAGCTCAAACGAGCCCATGAAAAAATCTGAGATTTAATCGAGCAAAAGGAGAAGGAGAGGTTAGATATACTTGCTAAGGTTTCTCTTAATACCTATAACCCTTTATCAACAAGTAACCTCACATTTTTGACAAATTTTGGCACACTTGGCACTTAAGTGAATTTTGAGTTTTTGGGCAATTTCCAGAAGAAAATTTTTTGCTAACCACGCAGCACCACTAGCATTGTGCTCTTTTTTGGGGCATCCAATTGCAAAATGGCCAACACCATAATGTTCAGAATGATGAGGACATTAACTCGAGCAAGTTTCAGAAGATTTGGAGGAGAACTGGTCCCTCAAAGAGGCAAAAAACCACCAAAAAACATGTTTCTGCCCTTGTTTTGGCCTTGGCACTACATGTTTACCATTCTTGGGAGAAAAGGTTTTTGACAAGTCAGATGGACACCATTTTGGAAACTGGAGGCATATTTGGAAGCTATACTCAAAGAGATTTCCAATGAGATATCATCGAGCTGATTTGGACATCGGAAAGGCCTCCAAACATTTCCTACAAGACATGTCATTTTTTCTCACATATCATTGCGCGTTTACCAAGAAAATGGAGTTCTCATCAGCAAAACCAAAATTTTTAATTTTTGACTTTTTACTTGGGAAAATGAGAAAACTACTGATGTAAATGGTCATGGTGAATGTAAATATCATTTTTTTACTTTTATGTAGGGTAGATAGATTGGATAAGTCTTCTAGAGGTCAAACGAATCAATTTCCTCTCTTTTAGAGGAAAATTGTTGAGTTTTTTGAGTCTTCAGATTCTTGTTTGGGACTAAGTGAGTGTAATATCCCAAATGGGAATCATGCAACAATACTAAATAGTAAGCATTAAAATAACGCAGATCATCAAGATATTTGTAGGAGGCCAATATGGAGACCCTTCTTCAGCCTTTATATCAGCAAATCAAATGTACAATGAAGCCCATACAATGTAGAACAGGAAAAGAAATCTCCCATGATGAAATACCCTCAAAAAGAGGTACAACAACCATACAAATGAGTAGAAACTGCCTCGACATCATTATTTTTATTATGGTGCAATAGTTGATGATTAAAACTTAGATCTAGAGAAAAATAATGCATGAAAAATCATAAATATGATATATCCATACACTATAGAGTCTCTACTTTACATACCCCTTGGGTTTTTTAGCAATACATGAAGCACATGGAGTAGATCTGAGATCTTATGCAGCAGATCTGCAAAATGATTCAGAAATCCTAAAGAAAATATAGGAGTATTCAGATCAGATCTGAATATGACATGGAATAGATCTGAAATCCATGGATCACCACAATGAAGGGAAGATTCCCAACACTAGAGATCTCTCCTCCAAAAGTCTGCCAAAACACCCTGCAACTTTACACTTGCAAATAACACAGTACTGGAAGATAAACTGCACTGTTGGATTTAAGATCAGTTTAGCCTGATGCCAAGATGTGGATCTGAAGATCCAATGATCCAATACTCTCTTTCCAGGGGGATAAAATACTTTCCCACTGAAAAGAGGCAATAGAATGGCCTAGATCTGAGTAGATCTAGCCTCCACTTGCTACAACTTAGAAAGACAACCAAACCCTCAACATGATCTGGGTTGTAGTTGGAAGTAGAAGCTTGGCCTTCAGCTTGATAGTGGAAAACAAATGCAAATCTCTTCCAAGAGGCCTCTCAAGGAAAGAGATGGAATTCCTAAACAAGAGATCCTTGTGCTAAACAACACTATTCTCTACTAAACAACAAGGAGAATGAGATATGTCTAAACAGACAATATACTCTAAAAAATTTAATCACATCAACAACCTTCTCATGCTTTCCTCCTCTTCCGTTTATAAGATTGAGAGCTTGCAAAACCCTAAACCATCTCAATGAGTTATCTCTTTTCACATGAAGATCACTCCTTCTAGACAACGCTATTGATTTGGTCATGGTTGACCCAGTCAAATATCTCATCCCCTTTCACACATAAGGGTGTTTATTTAAATAGCCCAGATTTCGCTTTGTTCACATGTGGCATTGATTTATTTGTTTTTTAGGAGTTTTTCTAATCCTCCTTTACATAGTTATTCATGAAACAGAAAAGTAAAGCAAAATTGAATATTCCCATTAGCTTGGGCTAATTGGGAATATTACAGTGAGACTGATCCCTATCTCATGGATTCTACCCCCTGAGGCAAGGGAGAGTCATTTGAAGTCTATTTAATGTAGTTTCTCAGTCATTTGTAAGGGTTGGACTCACTTGGAGCTTTGGGCATCTAAATAGACATATTTGTATTAGTTTTGGTTTGGACATTAATAGAGATTTGCAGCTATTTCTTTGGGATCCATGTGGTATCCAGTGTTTGACATAGTTTCTTCTTTGTTATAATTTAAATTATGAATGTGTTGTAAAATCATAAATCACTTTCATGTCTATGATATGCTTAATTTCAAGTTGAAAGGCAGAATTCATGTTTCATGCTCTGTTTTGGGTAATTTAACATAATTTGTTTATTTTCTTCAGTTTAGGGATAATTCATCTTGTCTGCTCTTCCTAACTCCTCATCAGTCTATTCACCTAACCATAATCATCTTTTAATGTCAAACCTTCTACCTACCTTGCCCCTTGGAACCCCTGCAAATTTTGACCTAATTTCCTTGCCCTAATTATTTGACTCCTCCTGATCCAGCAAACTCTATAATTAAAATCAAAACCTTGAGCAAATATACCTAGCCTGAAATCTTCTTTCCTCAGTCATTTTGACTGTGATCCATATGGAGAGAGCCCTCTCCTAGCCTAGTAGGGCTAGCTACTTGGCTAAGCATGGTTTGAGGTTACCTCAAAATTACCTCTCTCAGCGTGAGGTTCAGTGATAAAAAAACACATGAAATTAGCTAGATCATTATTCAGACCAAAAAAAACCACAACAAACTCATAATTCCCATACTAGTATAGAAAGCAGTCTTGTAATTGCCTCTTCTTTAATGTGTACCTCTCGATATTATAATTTCACGTCAATATTCAAGTTCATTGTTTCTCCCTTAAACTGATCAAAGAAGTCATCAATCATTGGAAATGGGTACCTATTCTTGATCGTCACCTTGTTCAACTACCTATGATCAATGCATAACCTTAGAGTATCAGACTTCTTCTTCACAACAAACACTAGTGCACCTTAATGTGACACACTTGGCCTAATGTATCCCTTTTCAAGAATTTCCTTCAACTCCAACTTTATTTCCACTAACGATGGATTTCTCATCGTGTAAGTTACCTTTGATGTTGGTGTTTCTCTTGGTAAAAAATTGTAATATTCCTAACTAGCTTTCTGCTAGTTGGAATATTAATTTTTTCTTTTGTCATTTAGATAGGTGAATAAGAGGGTAGGGAGACCCATAAATCTACTTAGTAGTAATAAAACCACTTCTAATGTGAATTTGGATCATCTTATCAGCTGAATAAATGTTACACTGAAATTTTTCACCATGACATTTTAGTACTCCCTTAAAAGTCTACAACATCAAAGTTCCTAAAGTCAAGCCTTGAAATTAAGAGAAAATCTCATAAAAGTATTAAAAACACTTGTACCACACTTTCTCTTAACATTGCCTGCGGTGCTGCACTTTTTTGCTCTAAAATCATGTTGAGCTAAATGCACTTTTTATTTATTAAAGGTGCAGACCCCTGTAAAAGGTAAAACAAAGGTAGAAAGTAACATTTAGAAGCCTAGCAGTCAAATCTGGAAGCTTCTGGAAGCTTCTAGAAGCAGTTATCCGGTCAAAGGTTCGCTCTATCATGTATGTTCATTCCTCCATTATGGGAGCCTACCCCTTGATTTATGGAGCCCAATCCCTTCAAAAGAGAATTCTATCCCTTCTTAAGGGGAATCATAACCTCCTCTCTTTTCCTATAAATTGAAGCCATAATGCAGCTTCAAAGGTTAGGAGTTAGTGAGTTAGACTTGGAGAATTTTTTAGGAGAAATGTTGTAGAGACTCATACTCTCATAGCCTATCATTATATGGAAATGATTACACACCCATGTGGTTTTAGCTGAGAGAGTGAAAGGCTTGTCAAAGTAAAGGAAATGCATGTTCCAGACCCCAGGAAGGCCTGTATGACATCAAGGTGGACACGGTTGTAAGGCTCTTCTTTATTTAAGTTAATACGAATGAATATTGTTTTCTCAATGGGTTATTTAATTAATTATCTCATTTCTTGAATTCCTTGATCATCTTGATAGATGTTTGATTCATGAATTGATTTATTATACAAGTGCTTTTGTTCTTTTCTTGTGTTTGTGATTACAAATCCTTGACGAGGACTTTCTTCAAGCCACTGGAAAGAAGATCAGCGCTGGACTACAAGTAGGTTTCTAAAACCCTGTTATAATTAATTCCATGTAAAACAATATCTAGAGAAAATAGCTTTTATTTGTCCGTTTGTTGCTAGCTGTATGTAGGACACTTGGGAGGTCTGTCTTGTCCGCAAAAATGACTTATCCATCCAACAAAATAGTGACTCCGCTGGGGAATGGATCTTGAACTCTGATTTCTTTTATTTTTGACTTGTGAATTTATTTTTTCTGATTTTGATTGATTTATACTGGCTTGGGTAGTTTATCCCTATAGAATCCCTAAGAAATGATTTAGAGTTTTTTATTTTTTCTTTAGTTTTCTTGTGTCCGCTCTTTTCTTTTATAGACAGTGCGGGAAGCTCCACACTTTTCTTATACTCATAGTGCAGGACCGCACTGGTTTGCACTGAATCCTGCAGACCTTGTGAAAATTTTTGGAAAATCTTAAAATCCTCTTTTCTGGATTAGTTTGTTAGATTCTCAATGAATACCCAGACTTGTATCTTCTGTCAGGAAGCTTTGGTTAAGAGTTTATTTCAGCATTTTTAGTTCTGAATGATTTTATGAAAGATCTGCATGTTATAATGATTTTTTATTTGTCTTTATCCCACTCAAAGATTAGAAACCTTGGTATACCTTTAGATCACTGGTATTTCCTTGATTTCTTGCTGAGTCTAACATCATAGCAGAAATTGTTTTATGAGATTTAGATCCCATTTTTCTCATTTGCAAATATTTAAAAAACTTTTGTTAATAAGTTTGAAATTTCACTTAAAAAACCAAAATTGGATGTTTTTTGAGTTCTTGCTGATCCAAGCAAATAATTTCTTAGTTAGATAACAAGATAAGCAAGACATCCTCAAAATATTTGAAGTTTTAATTCAGATTTAGTCTTTAAAATTTTTAGATCTCAAAATTAGTGTTTTTAGTTTTTAGTGTTATTTCTAGAAATTGTAGTGTTCTTTTCAAGAAAAACTTGGTTTGTAGTTTTGATCTTGAATAAAAGGGATTTCTTGTTGAGCAATAGATCATTTTGAGTTCTTGTTGAAATTAGTTTTCTTTTCATTTGTTCTTGTCTGAAGGAAAGATTTGTTTTTAAAAGATTGCATTTCTCAAGTCTTCCTTTAGATAGAATTCATTGAAAGAACAAGAATTGTTTCTCATAATAGATGCATTTTTAGCGTGTTTTGAGTCGGGTCACTACATATCATCAGTTTCACTTTCGCACCTATTGTCCTAAGAAACAAACTTTTAAAATCAACGCTTAAATTAAAATCAATCTAGTAATTTTTATATTTCTAGGGCTCTTTTCACCAATATAGCTTAGGCCAGTGTCTTGGAGTAGGGAGTAATTAACTCTCCAAGGAAATTAAAACAAACAAGTAGTTGATCTTGCAGTAGGAAAAATCCAGTAGTCGCTTGTATGCTCTAGGAAGCTCCTCTTAAAGGAGTCAAGCACGAGGTCATATCTGAACCAGTGGGATAATCAATTCTATCTCATTGGGAACGATAGCAGATGTGTGCATATTAACAACGGTAAACCTCAGATAGACCATTTTTGAAGAGCCTTGGGTCACTTGTCGGTATACCTTGGATTATGTCAAGGAGCCTTCAAGGGGATTGAGCTTTGTTACTCTACCCTTGCGCGTATGTCAGATCGTAGACTGTTCCCCCAAGTATATTAGTTCCTGTTGGTAACCATAGTGACCATAATATTTACGGTTTTTTCCTAAGGTGATGGTGTAGGAAAGATCCCACTGTACCTGGAGCAGACGTCGACTAGACTCACTTGGACTCTCCGGAGGGTTATCTTCACTCGAGATGGTTTAAGTGGAGAAACTTACACCTGTTTGTTTTATTAAGAAGGTTGTCAAGGTAACTGTTCCAACCGACCTTTCTACATTAAAATACTATGATGTTGGATTTCATCACCAACTAGTGTTTTTAGTGTGGGAAGTTACTGTTTTTGTGTGGTTTGATCTCCTATATTTTTAGGCGTGTGATTCATTTGTTTGTTTCCTTAGCGACTCTAGGAGTTTTCATTGAAATTTTCTTTGATTGCACGTGATAAATAATTTTTAATCGTGGCTGAATTACCAAGAAAATCGTGTAGACTCCAGGGGAAGCCCCCTGAGTATACACCAAGCCAACTTGAAGGGCTGCGAGCTCTAGTATCGCCTAGTGACAGTAGAATTAGATCAACAGAAATAGGAGAATCATCTATAGTTATTCATCCTGATTATCAATAAAAAACAACAAAGCATATTCAAGAGCCAATTTCAATTTCCGAACTTACGGGTAGTATTTCTCCTTCCAGTGAATTAGCTGAAGAACATGAAATTTTTGAGCCTGACACTGAACCTGCTGTATTGGAACCATCTTTAGGATTTGTTACTCTGACTTCTAGTGATCCTGGTTCACCTAGGGTAAGACATTGCATTACTAAAAATCTTCCTTCTGACCTCATATCTATTGAAGAAATTGTTGGTCCAGATGAAGACGTAACTCTTCCTGAAACCCAAGAAACTTTGAAACTTAGGGAGCGTGAATAAATATTCTACAGTCCTTTTAGAACTGACGCTTGGCATTTATCATTGACAGTTTTTTTAGAAAACCCGGGTATTAGTTATTCACCACCCCAAATTCCTTTTCATCCTACACCAAGAGGTTATTATCCTTCATCAAATATGTTAGGTGAGTCATCTATGTTTTCCCAATCTCCGGAAACATTTTTATACGGTGATCCTTCTGTTCCTTCGGGGTACCAGTCACTCTCTAGTACTTTCTCAGGAGCAACTCCTTAACCAAATGAACAAGTATTATCATCTGGTACAAATGGAACTAAAACTGAAACGTTGAACGTAGAGAAATTTTTTATGATGTTTGGTAATATTCCAAATCCTCAACCTCAAGGTAGTCAATTACCGCCTAGGGGGCAATCTCAAGGTAGTCAATTACCACCTGGGGGGCAACCTCAAGGTAGTCAATTATTGCCTGGAGGGAAACCTCAAGGTAATTTTTTACCAGGACAAACTGTAGGACAATATTATTTACCTGGAGAACAACCTTAAGGATAGTACATACCCCAAGGTCAACCCTAGACTTAGTATATTCCTCAGGGTCCTTATCAACCCCAGATTCAGTACATGCCTCAAGGTCAGTACCCAACTCAAAGTTTCCAACCTCATTCCAGTCAACCATTATTACAAGGAGTTGAAAATTTACAAGTTAATTATCAACCCTACATTCAACCAGGTTATGGTCCTTCATATGCACAACCTTCTATGGGTCAATACCCTGGAATGAACATGGTGTGGAATCCATAAAAAATTTAATAGACTATGCAGCTGAATGTGCAGTTACCTAATCAACTTGGACAGCCTATAGTTTCTGGTCTAACCCAGCAACCTGTCCAGCCTACTATTCAAATCCTTGCACCTGGTTCTGTTCAACAGCCCGGGCCTAGTACACCTCAGACTTCGCCTCAAACTCCTACAACTACTACAACTTCTGTTCAACCTACAACACCTATTTCTGGAGTATCTGTAGCTTCGGTTTCTTCTATCCCTGCATCAGTGAAAATTCCTCAAGCCTCTGTGCCACAGTCAGGACCTACAATTCAGACTACGATCCAGATCCCTACAGGACAAGTTAGTACTAGTACGATTGTCTCTATTCAACCACAGTTTACTTATCAATCATACTAGGGACAATATCAATTTGGATAGGATACACAAAATCCAATATATCAGTATCAGTCGTACCCTGGGTATACTTATCAAGAACCTCAACAACCCCAGTGTGGTCCGGTTAATCCTGGTTACCCAGGAGGTTTCACAAATGTGCATCCGATTCTAGGGTATCCTGGATATCCTCCTCCTAGCATTGGTTTGATCACACAAGGTTATCAAGACCCTAGCCATCAGTTACCATTCATAGCAACTTTAGATTTACTGGATCTATCACGCCTTACGAACGATCCCATTTTTTATCTTCCATACTAGCCGCTGATGCCTAACAAGTTTCCCAGTGATATTTCAAAGTTTGAAGGTAAGTTAGGAGAGGACCCATCTAATCACGTTATGACTTATCACCTCTGGTGCGCATCCAATTCACTAATCGATGATTCGATTTGATTGCATCTTTTTCAAAGAACTCTCATTGGTCTAGCTGCCAAATGGTACATTGAGTTACCACGCGGCTCTTTTAATAATTTTAATGCACTAGCTACTGCTTTCTTAACCCATTTTCAGTTGCCTGTCAGATACGACAATGGCACAGAATTGCTAACTTCATTAAAAAAAGTCTACGTCTACATACATATTTGATTACATTCATGAATGGACACGTAGAAGGCGTTTAGTGAAATTCTTTATTCCAGATCAAATTTTGGCTAAATGGTTTATTAAATCGTTATTGCCCAAAATTACTGAAGATGTGGCCAAAGGAGGCATTGTTACAGAAGAGAAAGTCATTGCTCAGGCTCAGTACCTTAACCTTGTATATACTCAGTTAGGTACTCTGTATGATAAAATCCCTAATTTACGAAGACCTAGTCAATTAACTACAACTCCTTCTGGCTCTCATGCCACTGATGGTGTAATTGGTTCTGTTAGTACTGGTAAAATTAAGAAGAAGTCTTCCAAGACCACTTCTCCTATTATCACTTTACCCGATTCACCCAAAGGATATTCTTCCCTAGAAGCTTCCACCGATATTCATGTTGTAGAGTCATCTACAACCAAATCTAAAACTGGTGGTAAGAAGAAAGGTAAGAATAAAAATAAAAAATCTTCAAAATATAAAAACAATACAACTGAACCAACTGACGAAAAATGTAAACCTCGATATCCTTGTCTAATCTGTAATGAGGATCATTTTAAAAAAGAGTGCCCGCATAGAGCCGAGGTATCAAAATTCGTTAATGGTTCGCTTATACCTGCTGTCTTGAAGGATCCCTTTCCTGCTCAAGATAGTAACATGGTTGGATCTTCCTCCAATATGCTTGAGAATATATTGATGGTTGCGATGTGATCGCAAGATTATGGTAGTAAAAATACTGGTAAAGAATTAGAAACATCCAATTCTGCATCAGCTACATCTCCCTCATTTTCTGATCCATTACAGACTGAGAAAAAAAATCCTGACTTAGTGATTAAACCGCCTGCAAAAGGTGTACTTCGTAAATAAACTTTCAATCCACATGCGAGAACTGCTCAGAATTACAATATTGTTGAAGATTTGGCAATTTCCCCTTCAGCAATGTCGGCTTTGGAAGTATTGCAATCATGCCCAGCCCAAAGAAAATTACTTTTGTCAGCCTTAGGAGTTGTAGATCTCTAGGATTCGAACCTCATGATCTTTGATTTAGAGAATTTTACACCTCGCCTACCCCATCAAATGGCTTTTCAGATTCCAGTAATAGTAAAAAACAAACGTATCTTTCGTACTATTTTTGATGAAGGGGATTCTACGTGTATTATGTCATTAAAATGTTGGAAATCACTTGGTTCTCCGACTATTAACCAATCACCAACTATTCTCAAAGCTTTTGATGGAAAATGTTTTCAGCCGTATGGTATCTTACAAGATCTACCAATAGAGGTCGAAGGCAAAATGGTTAATCTAGATGTGGAGGTGGTTGATGCCCCTCTAGATTACAACCTTCTCCTAGGTCACAGTTGGTCTTACACCATAACTTTTGTTGTATCATCGATCTTTCGTCTCATCATGTTTCCTCATAAAGGAAAGATCATTAAAATAGATTAGCTCTCATATTATTCATCCGACCCAGCCTCTACTGATAGCATCCAACATATTGGAAAATCGACTATCCCTTTTAAGGATGTTGGAGTAGGTTTGCTTAAATATTTGGCTTTACTGGGAACTTTTTCCCTGCCTACTCCCAACGTATAACTTCCTATTTCTAATATCAATATGATTACATCAAGTACTATTCCCTTTGATGATCCTTGGATAGTAACTTTAGAATCAGAATTGGATTCTTTCGATGGCCCGATGCCTTTGAGTCCTTTTGAGTTAGCATATCAGAATGTACAATCATTTTCTGATACTCCTTCAACTGAGTCTGATCTAGTGAATGTGATCAATCAGGAGTCATTTTCAATATCTAGCTTAGCTTTGACACCAATTCCAGATCCTTCTCAACAAGTATTGAATACTGATGAACATATTCGTGAATTATTGTCCATAGATGAGTTACCATGGGAAGATCTTCATCATAGGTCTTCTTTTTTACATGATCTCGATAGTTTTGAGAATGATTTTTCCACCATTTTTACCACTGATTATGTCAAAGACCCTCAGAATCCTCTTTCACATTTTGATTTTGAATTGAATTTATAAAATATTTCTACAACGGTTCCTCTTGATATTTCAGTAAAACCTGGAATTGTTGAAAACATTCATATAGGTGCTTCTTGTACAACTGATGAAATCTAAGCATATAAATCCCTATTTTAGGAATTCTACGACATTTTTTCCTGGTCATATGAAGAAATGCGAAGAATCGATCTATTGATTGTTGTTTATGAAATTAAGACATACCCGAATGCTAAACCCGTTAGACAAATATTACGTCAGATACATCTGAGAAAAGCTGCCACTATTAAAGCCGAAGTTGAAAAATTACTTCATGCAGGTTTTATTTATCCAATTCCACTCATGGACAGGGTATATAATATTGTTCCGGTCAATAAAAAACAAGGAACAATACAAGTATGTATCGATTATAGGGATATAAATTGAGCTTGTCCAAAAGACAATTATCCAACCCCTTACATCGATCAAATTATTGAAGATTGTGCTGGAAGTGAAATGTTCTCATTCATGGATGGATTTTCCGGCTACAATCAAATCAACATACTCCCTATAGATCAACCTAAAAAAACTTTCGTTTGTCCATGGGGAACTTTTTCTTATCACAAACTACCTTTTGGCCTTAAGAATGCTGGCACCACTTTTCAAAGGGCTATGTCTTATGCATTTCACGACATTAAGCACATTGTGCAGCCCTACCTCGATGATTTTTCTACTCATTCTTCACGTAGAGAAGATCATATTACTCATTTACGAGCCATTTTTATACGATGTAGGAATTATAAGATTCATCTGAATCCTCACAAATGTGTTTTCTGTGTACAATCCGGATGATTATTAGGATTTATTGTCTCAAAGGCAGGCATTCGTGTCGACCCATCAAAGGTTGAAGCAATCATCAATTTACCTCCTCCTTCTACTATTTTCCAACTCCAAAGTTTGCAAGGGAAAGCAAACTTTTTATGTCAATCCATTCCTAACTACGCCGAGTTAACGAAAGGTTTCACTAGGTTGTTGAAATAGAATATTCCTTTCTTTTGGGATGAAGTTGCTGATAGATCTTTTGATGCTCTAAAACACGCATTGACCCATGCACCATTATGGCATCCTCCCAACTATAACCAAGATTACTTTCTGTACCTCTCCGCTTCCGATTCCACGATAGGGATGGTTTTAGTTCAAGAAGATGAATTCCATGGTGAACATGTGATTTACTATCTTAGTCAAAATTTTCATCCGACTGAGATCAAATATTCACATGTGGAGAAATTAGCCTTGGCAGTTGTTCAAGTTGTCCAACATTTTTGTCATTACATATTGTTACACAAAACAACAGTGATATCTGATTGTAACCCTATGATGTATATCTTGAACAAACAATTACTAGGGGAAAAATACTCTAAATGGATTGTCATCCTGTAGGAGTTTGATTTGGAGTTTGAAAAATCCAAATCTAAGAAATCATTGATATTTGTTGAACTTATGTGTGATTTCCCATGTACTAATACAGAAAATGTGGTGGAACAACCAATCATAGATGAATCCTTGTTCCTTATTAGTACCATTGATCCTTGGCATGGAGATATTATTGTTTATCTTCAGACCCAATCTTTTCGATCTGAGCTTTCACAGTCGCAATGATGAAAAATACATTTCCAGTCTCAACAATATCATATTGTTGGCAACACACTATATCTTCATGGTGCAGACTTAGCTTTTCGACGTTGTCTAACCCATGAAGAAGACTAAAAGGTTTTAAATGACTGTCACTCTGGAGCATGTGGCGGTCATATGTCTGGGTATTCCACAACCCAAAAGATATTGCGCGCTGGTTATTTCTATCCGTCCTTATTTAAAGATTGTATTTATGCGGTCCAAAAATGTCATAATTGTCAAATATTTGATCGAAAAATGCGTGCACCACTTGCTCCTCTTCACCCTATAATTTTTTTCGGTCCTTTTGCAAAATGGGGCATTGACTTCATTACATGTAACCCTCACTCAGCCGGGGGGCATGGGTATATTATTCTAACAGTAGATTATTTTACCAAATGGGCTGAGGCGATGTCTACATTTGTGGCAGATGGAAAAACTGCAGCTACTTTCGTGTTCAATCATGTGATTGCTCGTTTCGGTGTACCCCAAGCGATAATTACTAATCACGGGAGCCATTTTTGAAATATCATGTTGACCGAGCTAATAGACCAACTTGGCCTATGCCATGACAGTTCTACACCATATTATCCGCAAGCTAATGGTTTAGTTGAAGCAATTAATAAAGTCTTAGTCACCATGATTAAATGAATCATTGGAATTCATAAGTCGAATTGGCATACCATGCTCTTTTCAGCACTTTGGGCATATCGAACCTCAGCAAAAACATTGACAGGCTTTACCCCTTTTCAACTAGTTTATGGTTTAGAAGTGGTATTACCCATTGAATGTGAGATACCATCACTCCAACTAGCCATAGAGTTACTACCAGCCACTTCTGAAGAGGAGAAACGTTTTTTATACTTGGCTCAATTACATGAGAATCGACACACCGCTGCATTAGCTACCGAGACTCATGCGAAAAGAATGAAAGCTCAGTATGATAGAAGTCTTACCCCTCATAATTTTTCAGAAGGAGACCTAGTTTTGATTTATGAACAAGCCAACAATAAACTAGGGGCTGGGAGATTTTAACCCATGTGGCATGGTCCTTATATTGTCAAGCGACAGCTTGCAAAAGGGGCCTATGAATTAATTGATTTTGACGGGGTCTCTTTAAGTAAACCCAGAAATGGATTTTATTTGAAGAGATATTATGCTTGATTTTTGTGTGGAGATCTTCTCTATATATTAGTTACTTTCTAGCTGGTGTGCTATAGATTAGAAACATGTGCCTAGCTTAAGTGTGCTTTTACTACTATTCCTGCGTATCTGGATTACTCTTGATATCGCAGATGTCGACGTCCTTTCAAATATATATTGGTTTTGATGATGGCCCTTGTCATAGTACATGGAACATCTCTTCCGTAGCTTGGGTTATTTATTCACCCACTGACGAGTTAGTATCTATGCATGGGGTAAGCCTCGGTCAAACAACGAACAATATTGCTGAATATAGTGCAGTTATTGAATTATTGTCGGAATCTATTTCATTTGGAATTCTAAGTTTGATCATTAGGTTAGATTCTGAACTCGTTGTATTACAGTTAAACCGAGTATATGCCATTAGAAACCCAGGATTATTAAGATTATTTTTAAGGGTTCGTCTCTTGGAACGAGAGTTTGATTATATTGAGTATCAACACATTCCAAGGAATTTAAACACATTAGCAGATGCAATAGATCCTAGTGTTATAAAAAGACATTTGCAATAATAAATTAGTGAATCAACAGTCGATAACATGATTGAACAGGTAACTGGAAATAATAGTATATCATAGTATAGATGTAGTGTTCAAAAAATAGTACATCATCTTCGATCATAGGTTCAAAACGCCTTATGATCGGAAAAAAGTGATACAAAAAAATGAGTCTATACAGTCAATCATCCACTATCCATGGTAATGATCATGATAATACACTACTGCTCGTGCCACTCTACTCAAAAATCTCCTAAATGGTCCAGGAACACCAATGAAATATCTTTATAAACGGAGTGGAATGTAATCTATGGTGGTCTCAGGGATGTCCATAGTTAGCCACTCCAAATGGTGCTCCAAATCAGTCAGGATCTCTGCTGTCTGACCTTGTGGTGGTGGTGTTGTTGCAACTGCATCCCTTTACCTCCAGTCAAAGGGGCGGAGAGTGGCTGGTCGACGTGGACCCACATTTGCATTTGAAATTTTTGTTATCAGTTTTGGACGATTTAAAAACAAAATAAAAATTAGAAATTAGAACATGTCAAAGAGATTTTTTACCTGACTCATCCCACTGAGCTCCTAGAGGAAGTGGCATATCTCAGTTGCCACGGAAATCTATGCCCACATAAGGAAAATCCTCTATCACAAAAATTTGGCGTTCTAACCAACGAAAATAAGTCGAGGGAAATCGAACAATCTCCCCACCCTCGCTGTGACAAGCCATAAAAGAAACCCATCAAACCATTCGAGGCTCTTGAGGTCTACCAGCATCAACAGGAATATGTTCTGGGGCTAATAGAGGAATCCTCTCTAAAGCAAAGGTAACCACAATAGATCCATATCTGAAGTTGGTTAACTTCCTATTTTTTTCTCTAGTTAGTTGGCCTTTGACATTAGCCAACATTGCCTCGCACCAGTTGAATATGATGCCTCGGAAACAATCTACTGCAATTCGCATCTGAGATCTAGTAGCTACATGCAAAGCTGCACTTCCACACAACTTGGTAATGGTAAATGCAATCACTTTTAACTCAGGACGGATGATAGTTTTAATATCAATCTGTTTGTCCCTAGGATTGGCTTCATCATTACAAAACTCTAATTGCAGGCTAGCAATAGATTGGCCACCTAGCCTAGCCCGAAATAGAGAAAGTGGTTCACCTCTCTTAGACAAACCAGTCAAAAAATATATGTCCTCCAGCTCAATTTCGAGCCGGTGGCCTCCAATCATGAAACACTGGTCCTAAATGTCCCACTTGTTTACCAACCAAGTGAGAAGATCTACTTGAGCTCTCATGCCACTGATAGCCCAGAATTTGAATAGCCCGCATGCTCTTAAAACTTGAAAAGTAGGTTGATGAATCATTGCTACTTCATCTACCTCCTCATGTTCCTGTTCTCGCCAAATGAGCATTGTAAATATCCTACAATGAGTAAAATGAAGGATTAGAATCATTTTAAAAAAAAACTTTTGGGTAATTTGGGAAGAAATTGTGTTTTTAAATTCGTTACGGCGCCCTCACAATTTACGCTCAAGGACAGTGCGTAACTCCACACGGCCTATGTGTTAAAAGTGCGGGGCCCCAACATTTTCCTTTGTGAGAAAATGTCAAGGTCCGCAGGTACCCAGTGTCCTACCTGCGGACCCCCGAGGGTAGATTTTTGAACCAATTTTCCTCCCAAAAATGAAATTTAGACCCTAATTCAAGAAAATGAATGGATGAACAGAAAGGAAAAGAGGATGTGGATTACCTGGAGTAGACGGTTTTCGATTTCAACGGTCGGTTTGTCCGGAATCTTCTCCGAAACGTTTTTTGCCAAAAGCTCTAAAATTTTCACTCCAAACTCAAACAGTAAAAATGAACTTGAGAAACTCCTTTTTATAATTTTTTTCGAATAAATGAAATTTAAATTTGTTTATTTTTCACTTTAAAAATATGGTTTTTCAAAATATTTCTATTATTGAAATAGGTATGTTTAATTTTTTGAGTTTTTGGTGCAGAATATTGGATTTTTCAGGCAAAATGATCATTTATGACGAAGAGTATACTTTTATCACTTTTTTGGGCTCTTTAAAATTTACAAAAAAGTGAAACCATGGAGTCCTCTTTTAAGCCCTTTTCAGACTCTCTAAAAATGAAAATATTGCCGAGTACTTGACTATTCAAACTCGTTAAAGGAAATGAATGGTCGTCCCTTCAGTATAAGTTTACCCATTTTTTGGACTGAAATGGACTATTTACAAAAAAGGTATACGTTGACTAACCATGGTCAATAGAGTTCTCTCTTGCATTATTTTATCCTTTTTCGGGCCTGAGAGACTAAAATTACGAAAACTTACACCCATGGAGTTTTCTTAAGTTTTTTCTTCTGACTCCCTAAAAATGAAAAACACCGAGTTTCTCCTATACTGGACTCGTTAAAATTTAACAGTAAAGGACCTGTCAATTTCAAACAGGAACAGACCACTCCTTCTTAGGGTTCGATTTTAAACTAATTTGGACTCATCCAAAGGATGAGCTTATAATCAAGAAAATGTTATCCTCCTCAAGCTTGTAAAAATAAAGAGGTACTTGCTAGAAATGGTGGGGGAAAAGAGAGAAAATAGATTCATTTGTTACACTTTGATTTGTAAAAGCATTACACCACTCTTGAACATGACACTTTTTCTTACACTTCTACCTGGGTTGGGAAATCCTTTGCCTATCAGTTAATCAAACCACATTGAAGGTATTCAGCCAGTTTCTGGGTATTAGCTTAGGGAAACTGTCACCAAACTATTTGCAGTGTCATTATGTGTTCAAGAGGACAATCAAACAAACCATTCATCTGCAAACATTTGTCTCCATTCGCATTGACCATCCCTGAGTCATTCCTTGCAAAAAATTTCTTCAAAACATGATATATGGTTTCCTGTCGTGAGCTTGCTTACGATGGATCACTTTCTATCGATGATGGCTCATCATCTAAGAATTTGATCTAGAATCCGTTAGTACCTTGAAATCTGCATGCCTTAATGGCAGGCTTCTCGCCTTCAACGACAGGTTGCATCATTGACCTTCGATCAAACGATTCCGTGAAATGTTCGACTTCAGAGCACTTATTCACATTTCATGGATTTTACTGAGTACTTTGAGAGCCATTGTCATTATTGGTGGTTTCTCTCACACTTTTTGACAATTCACATCATTGACTGGTAATCAAGTGGTTTCTACCATGTTCGACTTCAACACATTTAATCGCATGGATAGAATCATACTAGTTCGGGAAGCAGAAATCAAGTCCCTGGATCTAGTTTCCACCATCCAAGCTGTGATGAGTTTTATTATTCATTATGCAATAGATTATTCATTACAGATGGCTGCGTCCATGCTATGTCTACATTATTGATGTAATATTAAAATCATTTCTCTATCAGAACAAGTTTAGTTAGTTTTGATCTGAGTATGGAAATGCCTACCTAAGCGATGATATATATATATATATATGTGTGTGTGTGTGTGTGTGTGTTTTGAATTGAATGTTTTTACAGGGTTCTGACTGGGGTGTCCACAGGCTAATCCTTGAAATGATAAAGCACATCATTCTTCGAATGCTCTCAAACTTCGCACTTTAGGGGGAAATTTGTTACACTGAAATTTGTCACCATGACATTTTAGCACTCCCTTAGAAGTCTACAACATCAAATTTCCTAAAGTAAAGCCTTGAAATTAAGAGAAAATCTCATAAAAGTCTTAAAAACACTTGTACCGCACTTTCTCTTAACATTTCCTGCGGTGCCGCACTTTTTCTCTCTAAAATCATGCAGAGCTAAACACACTTTTTATTTATAAAAGGTGCAGACCCCTATAAAAGGTAAAAAAAAGGCGGAAAGTAAGATTTAGAAGCCCAGCAGTCAAATCTGGAAGCTTCTAGAAGCAGTTTTCTAGTCGAAGGTTCACTCTATCATGTATGTTCATTCCTCCATTATGGGAGCCTACCCCTTGGTTTATGGAGCCCAATCCCTTCAAAAGAGCATTCTATCCCTTCTTAAGGGGAATCATAACTTCATCTCTTTTCCTATAAATTGAAGCCATAGTGCAGCTTCAAAGGATAGGAGTTAGTGAGTTAGACTTGGAGAATTTTTGAGGAGAAATGCTGTAGAGACTCATACTCTCATAGCAAATCATTATATGGGAATGATTACACACACATGTGATTTTCGCTGAGAGATTGCAAGGCTTGTCAGAGTAAAGGAAACACCTGTTTCGGACCCTAGGTAGGCCTGTATGACATCAAGGCAGACATGGTTGTAAGGCTCTTCTTTATTTAAGTTAATACAAATGAATATTGTTTTCTCAATGGGTTATTTAGTTAATTATATCATTTCTTGAATTCCTTGATCATCTTGATAGATGTTTGATTCATGAATTGATTTATTATACAGGTGCTTTTGATCTTTTCTTGTGTTTGTGATTGTAAATCCTTGACGACGAATTTCTTCAAGCCACTGGAAAGAAGATCAGTGCTGGACTACAATTAGGTTTCTAAAACCCTGTTATAATTAATTCCATGTCAAAAAATATCTAGAGAAAATAGTTTTTATTTGTCCGTTTGTTGCTAGCTATTTGTAGGAAACTTGGGAGGTCTTTCTTGTCCGCAAGAAAGAATTATCTGTCCAACAATAAAGCACCCTTATGTGTGAATAAAGGTTGAAGCATGTGGATAGGGTCAAGTTTGACCAAATCAACAACACTGGTATGGAGGTAGTGGAGAGTTAATGAGGGACAACATAGTGTTAGTGGGAGGGAGTATCCATGAGAGTAGTAACTTTAATGTGTGGGGCCAAAGATGAAGAAGTTCACAAAGCATATAAGGAAGGGATGGCAGCCAATGAAGGTATTCTAATTATTGTTTATGTCTTGGTCTTTATGACTTCTTGCACGCTTCAGTTGTTTAGTGGAGTCTGTTGTGTTGTTTAGCATAAGGATAGTTTCGAGAGGAAATCACACCCTCATCCTCGAGGTACTTTGAGTGCCTACTCAAGAGAGGTCTATTGAGCTACATTTCCACCATCTAGCATCAGGCCAAGGTTCAACCATCATCCACAACACAATCTCTTTTAGGATTGTGTTGTTTTATAGGGTAGTAGTAGTGGACGACTGATAGGTCCAGTTATGTGATTGTTTTCCAGTGGAGGGAAGCCCTTCATCCAAGTGGCTAGCAAGGAGGTTCCTTGAGCATAATTTTGTCATCTGGCATCAGGCCAAGCTGCTTCCATAACCTACAGCGTAGTCTCCTTCAATAACTACGTTATTTTATAGGGCAGTTGCAGTAGAGGGCTTAGTGCCCAAGTTTGTGAGTTAGATTTCCAGTGAGGGGAGAAACCCTTCATCCGGGAGATCTATTGGAGGAGTATTAGCCATTTCTACATCATATCAACCACCTACTATCAGTTATCTAGTTTTGTATTTTGTGAATTTCCGGAAACCCTTTCTGCGTTGTCTTGGAAATGTGCTTGGGAGCTTAGATCTCTATTCATGGCACTTTTGAGCTCTATATTTGTAGACATATATATTTATATTTTCTAGCCATAGTTGTACTTGTTAGGTCTCTTTAATTTGCAATATTTGCAATAAAAATGCTGCAGAACCTACATAAAACCACTTTGGAACCTAAGGATCTAGCCATCCTAGATTCAGAGAGGGATCTCTCTATATGAGTGTTTTCAAAGATATTCCTTAAGGTTTATGATATTTTTTTAGGCTAGATATGGAGTACAAGGTTTTTTTATTTTGGTTGCGATGAATATCATGAAAATGAAGGAAATTTGTATGAAGGGTGAAGAGGGGAGTAAATGGAAGAATGGTTTAGTTGATAAGATAAGCAAGGAACAACATCAATCCATTGGGCTATTGAGTCATAGTAGGATTTAATTGCATAGAAAGGTTCAAGAGTGGTCCATGGGGAAATTCATCTATGTCTAAGGGATATTTAGATTGATTTGTGATATGGAAAGATAAAAAGTGTTGTGAAGGAAGTAAACACACAAGAAAAGCAAAGGACAGCCT
Source organism: Pinus albicaulis (assembly GCA_034641835.2). NCBI lineage: Eukaryota > Viridiplantae > Streptophyta > Pinopsida > Pinales > Pinaceae > Pinus > Pinus albicaulis. The sequence goes on from CM076570.1 coordinate 1,272,014,652, forward strand.
AAGATCAGGTAAGTACTTTTAAACTAGCCTGATTTTAGCATATTCTTAAAGGGAAACACATTCATGATGAACATAAAAAGTAGTCTAAGATCAGGTAAGTACTTGTAAACTAGCCTGCTTTCAACATACTCTTAAGGGAACTTCTCAAAGAAACTGTTGGAGAAGAAACTGGAGGACAGGGCTAACCATAGACTTCTCTAGCTCAATCTTTAATTAGCAGAGTTTTCAAGAACATTTAAAGACAATATCTCAAGTTTTACTCAGGAAACATGGGCTTACCAACACTTCACTGGTTATACTCTATTGAATTATCCTCAAATAAACAATCAGAAGAAAACATAAAGATAAAGATTTATCAGTGAGATTTAGGGTACTTTACAGTAAATCCTAATCTATATTTGTTGTTCTTTATCAGAGAAGGTGGACAGTATGGAAAACATAAGAAAAATGGAAATTATAGTGAGAAACACATCACCATTAACATAGACTAGGATCCCATCAATCAGCTATTGTATTTGATGTTCAAACCAGTTACAATCTTCAAGTCCAGTGGGTCTTATATAGCTTCAAGCTTCTCATCTCAGCTTATGTATCTTCAATTGCTAACAGAGCTACAACATGCTCCAACAGCTATTTACATTCAACAAGTATCCAAAGACCAACCTCTATACTATCTTCTACAGAAGTATTTATAGAAGAAAGAGGAGGTGGAGTGTAAAGAAGAGTCCTTTCTGCAATTAATACAGAGTAATGGTTTCTCGACCTTTGGGAGGCCTAAGGGAGAAGTTTTCAAATGTTCATCTCTATTTTAATCAATTTTATATTAAATTTCATCACCTTTAGTCCCTTTTGTTGACTTTGGGGCTTTTGGTAGGCTGACAATAAATTCTGAGGTGTCTTTAGAAATAGCTCTGACCGTGTGATTAATATGCACTCTTTTTAGGTGAAATCAACTGGTAGATGGCAGTCTTGAGGAGTTATGGCCTCAATGATGTGGAATATGGAGGCTTCATTTGTTGATTTATCTGCCCTAGTACCTTTAAAACACTGATTTAACTGTGATTTTATGTTTTAAGGCTTTATGATCACTTTCGGGCCTTTAAATTTTCCCACTGACTGTATTCACTGATTTGGTTTTGTTTGATCTGCCTAAATTGTTTATCCTTAAAACATGTTTTAACCTTATAACCATAGGATTTGAACCTTTTAATCTTCAATCTTTCACGCCGAAATTTCTTCAATATTTTACTCTTCAACCTTTATTTTCCTTTCCTTTATTACTGTGGAAAGGGGGTTTTTAGGGCGGTGGAGAGTTTAAAGATATGACCAGCACTTACATAGCACTGTCTAAACCCTCGGGTGAAACCAAGCAGCCTTCTACCTTCGTGATTTAGCCTTCAAACATGGAAGACTTTGGCCCTGTCCCTTTGTGAATTGTGGACTGAGTTCCCACCTTTTAAAACCGACATCAAACCCTGCACAAAAACAATAAAATAGTTATAAAAACCCTGTGGTGTGGCAAGACTAATTTGGAGGCTAACAGAGGTGGAGGAGCTTATGGAGAGGAGTGGAATATGCAGGTGAAGGAGAAGTGAGGAGGAGGTGAAATGCTGGTGGAAGAGGAGATCTTCATGGCCGGGAGGCGAAAATCTGTGAAAACCAGGTTAAATTTGAATATGGTGCGAAATTGGGCAAAGTGGTTTTCGAAATACCACAGGTGATTATCGCGTGACCCTCAGGCAGTAAGTGGTTTTACCCAGAGGGAACTCGATTCCATTCATTGCTTGCCATGTGGATTTTTTAAAACTGTTGGTATCACGTGACTTTTGTAAATTAAACTTCGGTCACAAAAGTTGTGCGATATGCAATGAAGACCATCAGATCTGGGGGGGAAGATCCAATGGCTACAGGGAAGCGCGATGGAGAGAAGTGCACGACGGGGAGGAATTAGTGGAAGCCAGGTGTCATCAAATGATTGGATGAGCAGCAAGGTAGTGGATGGTGGGTCCAAAAGAGTTGGGTTTTCGGATTTGATCGGGGCCGTTGGATCATATAGATCAATGACCACGATTTATGCAAATTTTGTCAAGTAGGGCAGGGAAAATAAAAGGTAAGGGAAAGGGGCTAAGGGAAAAGTAAGAAGCATGGTCTTGTGGAGGGGTAGAGGACTAGGGGCAGAGGAAACAAGGGTTGGGGTTAAATATTTTAGGCACTCGGTTGCGGGGCTAGGTCACATGACCAGAGAAAGGCCAAGGTTTTAAGCCCTGAGGGGCTTAAAGCCTGTTTATTAATAAAAAGCAGAACAAGTGGGTTTTTATATGTTTTTAAGGGTTTTTGGGGTTTTCTCAAGTTCTGATAAGGAAAAATGGGAAATTCAAACCATAAAAGGATTTTATAGGTTTAAAAAGGGGTTTTTTGAAGGTTTTGTAGGAAAATGAGGAAGAAAGGGGGCTTTTTACGAAAAATGGAGGGAATGGAATGATGAAAATGGAGCCCTTTAGGAAATAGTTTCCTTTATGTTAAGGAACAATGGGACTTTGAAGGGTTTTGAAGTGAAAATATCAGAGAAAAATACTTTCCTTGGAGAAGGGGCACAAATGGGCTGCAAGAAGTCACAAATTTTGCAGGAAATTTGTTTCTTGAAGACCATAAGACTTGTTTTAACCATCATTTGCTGAAAAAAAAATTACTGATGGCTAACAGTACTCACTGGGACTGCGTTGTCTTGTTTCTCTGGCATTTTTTGTAGCAGCAACATTTCATGTTTGGGTGTATTTAAGCATTGGAGGTTTCTCTTGCCTAGTTTGAGTGACTTGTTCCTCAAGATATTGTACTTATTTGCTGCTGTTATAAATAATAAATTTGATCTATGATTTTCTCATTTTCAATGTATTGATATTCACTACATTTTTCCAGTATATGTTCAATATTGTTGCTTTTCCTATTTTGAAATATTATAGTGGTATTTGAGCATAATCTTGGCTCAGCCTGTCTATTTCAGCCATTATGTAATCAGAAGAAGGAGAGATTCTCATAGAAATGGAGAAGAGGTATCTCAATAGAAACCAGCGATATGATTATACAAATAATAGATAAGACAAGAGAAAAATTCCAATATCAGGAGAGGAGGATGACAAGGAGTTTCCCAAGCTTCTTCTCCAAAATATGCAAGATATTTCAAGAGAAATTAAGGATATGAGGATGGAGAGACATAAACAATCTCCTATAGGGTTTGTATATGGAGAAAGCTCTGGCATTTCACATCACTGACATGAACAACCAGTGAGGCATAAAGCTGCCCAACGCTTCACTATGCCTACATTCATAGCAGTGGGAAATGGAGGTGGAGGACCTCAAGAACAAGAAACTCTTGAAGATTATTTTCTTGAGTATGAGTCTCAATCTCAAAGATTCAAAGATAAATTGATTTTTTAGGATTTTTGTTCGATCAAGGACAATAGGAGACCCCAGAATAACAATAGAAGTGGAGGATTCATACAGAAAAATGATTTACAATAGACCACGGGTAGATTCTTTTTGCTTGCTTTTGATGGGTCATCCAAGTTCACAGCCAAGTCTTGGGTGGAGAAGCTAGATATCTACTTTCAGCTGAACCAAGTAGTGGAGATGGAGGCCTCAAAATTGTAGCGCTGCACCTTGAAGGTGAGGCACACGATTGGTGGTTTCATGGTATTTCTACATTGGGGCATGCCAATGTGACTACATATTCAGAGTTCACTCAGAGGTTAGTAGAGAGGCTTGATCAAAGAGATCCAGAGGCACCTTTTATTGAGCTAGACAAGCTCAAGCAGTCAGGTAATCCAGAAACCTAGATTTCTAAATTTCTAAAACTTTTTGTCATGGTTCCTGATTTATCTGTAGCTAGGAGGGTTTATATTTTCATTGATGGGCTAGTAGAGCCTCTGCATGGGTTGGTTAAATCTACTAAACCAATTAATTTTCAAGATGCTCTTGATAGGGGAAGATATTTACAAGATGCCTTGCCAAGGGAAAAGGATCCGTTCCAGGAAAGGCCACCCTTTCAGTCAAAAGGGAAAGGTGTGAAGGTTATCCCTTCAAAAGAGAACTAGAACAAAGGGCCTCTTGGTGATGATTCCCAAAGAGACTTGAGGAGGAGGAATCTTTGCTTCACATGCCAAGAACCATGGGCACCATGGCATTGATGTGCAACAGGGAAAGGGGCATCGATGTGTAGCAGGTAAAGCACACTATATAGAGGTATTCTCTGATAGTGAGGAGGAGGAAGAAGAAGATATAGAAGGGGAAAACAATGTTGTGATATCAAGGGAGGATCCACCACCACGAGGAGGTGCAAATGGGGCATTTTATCCAATTGAAGGGGCCCTTGCATCTTTGTGGGGAGTACCCAAGTATCTGGATTTAAGAGTCTGAGGTACCATTCAAGGGTAGAGGGTATCGGTACTAATAGATAGTGGGGCCACCCACTGTTATAGCATCATTTTTCACCTTCATATGATTCATGATTTCTTTTATGGCTTTGGGCACCCATTCCTACAGACTTGAACAAATTCACTAAAAAACAGTGTTAAAATTCCCATACGCGGGTATGCCCAGACTTTTCCGTGTGTATACGCGAGTCCACATGTAATTTTCCGTGTATGCCATTAAAACCATTTAAAAAATATATAAATTCCCTATTTTCAGATTGGGTTGATGGTTACTCCAGTAGTTCAACCACCCCAGTACATGGCCAACTGTTTCCAACTGACTAAAACTACTTTGAGGGAGTATAAAAGCCCCTCATGTGCATGGCCTAAGGGAGGGAGAAATTTTATAGTCATTATACTCTGTTGGAATCTAGTTCAAGTCTGATTCCCCATGCCTCCTGCACTTTCCTAGATTTATATCAGGAAACCCTTGTTTCCTGGAGATGTTCATCCATTTATATGCCATCTCGAATGCACAAGTCTTGAAAGTTTCTTAGCGAGGCAAGGGCGGGACGAATCCGGACGACGGTCTGCTCGAAGATTGTGGAAGGATTCAGGTGATATTTCCACTTTTACTACTGTACATGCTATTCATAATAATGAAGAACCGTCTTGTTCCTAAACTTCTGTGTTAGTATCTATTTTTATATGTGAAAATATTGATTATTAAGCAGTTATTATCGTTTATATCATGTTTCACATTGATTACACTAACGTTTAGGAGAATTATATGCTGTACAACTAGGTTTCCGTGCACGTTATTTCTTGTTTTGTAGGTTGAAGGAGGAAGGAAGGTTGCTGGGGGTTTGAACCCTGTGGGATCTACATCGAACGTAGGACTATGGGTGAGTCCTGCTATCATTGATTTCTAGTTTTTTGCATTCAAGTACGGTTGTGTGTGAGTCCTTCTGAATGGCATGCCCTGATCTGTGGAGGTTTTGACCCAACAAACCTCTAGGGTGATTTTCCCTGAAACAGAACTGGCGACTCCGCTGGGGAACACATTCTTGTGATTCCCCTATTGGGTGGTTTCAGCTGTTTGATAGGTTTCCAACAGTTTTAACTTGTATTTTCAGTCCAGTTTACTCTTTCTCAGTCAGACTGAAGTCCTGGTTTCTTATCCAAGCTTGATCCTTTTTGTTTTCCATTTTTTACCTTTATATACGCGGGTTTGTCTGCACACAGTCGCGTATACACGCATTTTTTTGTTAAAGGGAGTCGCGTATACGCGTGTTTCCTTTAGCACAGTCGCGTATGCATGCTTGTTGCTAAACTGTAAAGTTGCGTATACTTAGGTAGATTTTGAAATTTTGGATTTCTTGGCTTTTTAGTTCTTTCTGTCTGTAGAGACCTGTACTGCAGTGTCTTTGTACCCTCTGGATTGTGAAGAAAGTAGTCTTTGGTCTTTTCTCTCTCTTGTTTGATTGAAAACTTGTCTTTTGGCAAAGCATTGTTTCTTGTGCTAGCATTTTTGGTTCAAGTACCAAGATCTCTTTCTGGGGATTCTTGGCTGTTCTGCTTCATCAGAACAGAGAGCTCCTACTCATTTACTCATTCCTACCTTTGTGTCTTGCTTTGCACTTCGATTTTTGCCTATTTCTTGGTTGGTTTTCTTGAGTTCAGTCGACTAGGTCTTGTTGCAACTTTTGAAGAGTCTTTCTTGGTTCTTTGAAGTTTTTTTTTGCGGCAAGGTTGTACTATTTTTCTAGGCTGAGTGGCTGAGTTTTCTTGTCTTCTTTTGCTCATATTGATCTTGCTACTAGTTAGCCCTATAAGATTTGGAGCATTTTTGAAGTTTTTTCTTGAAATTCAGTGTTGTTTGGCTTGGGATTTTATAGTTTTTCTTGGTCTTTTCGAACTCTTCTTTTATAAAACTCAAAAGCTCAAAAAACATTTTTCTTTGTTGTTTGCTTCTGTTTTTGCATTTTCGTTTTCATTTCTTTGTATCTTTTGAAGCTTTGTTGAGGTTTCTTGCCTTTGGATTTTGGCTTGATTTTGGAAAGGAGTTGTCATTGATTTCTTCCTCTTGTTTTTAAGCGTTTTTGGTGTCTTCATATTAAGAGTTCTTGATTTTGGGAACTAGCTTTCTGGACAACCAAAAAGAGATAAAACTGAAGGATCTTTGGGAAATTTCACTCTGCTTTAGGAGATTTTTCATCTTAGAATTTGCATGTTTGTAGTGATTTCCATCAGGTGCACTTAAGCATTTAGTCATTTTCATAGTTTTTGTGAGTGTGAGTTTGTTATCTGAAAAGAAAAATACAATTTTTAATCCCGTAGAACCTGTGTAGAAGTTGCTTTTCATCGAAAGACAATAACTGCATTTGCATGTAGTTTGGTTTTTATTAATTTCTTTTCTGCGTCAAAACACCATAAGTTTCATCTCCATATCCCTTTGACTTAACATAATGGCCGATTAAAATAAGCAATATAATTTAAAATCAACTAGCAAGTTTTCTAAGTGTCATACACCAACTAGCTAGGTTGTAGGGCCTTGGATTAGGTGAGTGGAGAGTTAACTCTCCAAGGCCGCTCAAACAAAATATATAAGTTGATTAATTGAGCGAAATCCAACTCCGTTAGGTGGACTGGGAAAGCTCTCCTCCAGAGAGTCAAGCGCGAGGGGAAGTGAAGGCTGAGAAGAGGGATACCCCTCTCTGATTAGCTGAATCTGACCTGAAGACCGTTCCGCTCGGCTTCTGACACAGATTGGTGCCCATAGTTGCCACTCCTAGGTTCCACACAGGTGACTGCGGGGGGGAATACCCGTGGTACCTGAGGCAGACGTCGTATCACTTTCTGCAGTACTTATGGGGGGTGCCCCTGCAAAGCTTGGGTGCTTGTGCCAGCAAAGGTTGTCGTTAGGAGGTCGGTGTAACTGTTTCTGATACCTTCGCTAGTAGGCCTGGGCCGTAATTATCCCAGACTACTTTTGGGAGGTCCTATATTTCGCTTTCTTGTATTTTGGTGTCCGGTCCTAATCACCCTGAGCAGAAATACCTGAAGGTTGTTTGCTTGATTGTATCTCAGGGATTTTTTTTTAGTGAGTGCTCTTTGCTCGTAGATTGCCTAGCTTTACACTTTTTTGAGTCTAATTAAAATCTTTAAAAGTGGTTGATCAAGCGCCTCGTCGATCGAGGAGAATCTGGGGGTTATCTCCCGAGAGTCCAGAGGCTTCTTCAAGAAGTCGTAGGAGTGATTTAGCAGGTGGTTACCACCCTGAGGCGTTCGACGCAGTGGAGAGAGATCCTCCACAAGGGTCTGAAGGTTTCATAGCTGATTCTGGTGTTGGTTCCGAGAGGAGCGTTCCGCTCACCTCGTGAGTATTATTTCCATAGGAAGAAGAAGTACAGGTAGAGGAAGTGTCTGAACCCTCAGATTCACTTCCATCTCCTCTTCCTCCTGATTATCCATTCGTTGTTCAATACATCGGACTCAAGTCAGAGAGACCGGAAGATCCTCCTTATTATACATACCTTTCGATGGCCACGACTGGGAACGCGACTTCTGCTATGAGTGCTGCAGGCATTCAGACCCCTGCTTTTGTTGAAGGAGGGGGCACTATTGCTATATCTTCTATTGCCTCTAGTGCTGCTGTGTTTGGCTCTGGTTTCACCCAAGCACATGCTTCTCAATCTGGTCCCTTCTGTTTTGGAATGCCCACTAGTGGGATTCCTTCTTTTTCCTTTTCCGCTGTTGCAGCTGGATTACACCCATGTCTTCCATGGCTAGTGGATCAGCTTCTTTTCAAGGGTTCCCCTTCGGAACTGGACACATTCCTAGTTCGAATCCTTCTTTAGGGTCCTTTCCGTTTACTTCTCAGACCCAGAGTTTCAACCCTTGGTCTAGAGGTCAAATTTCAACTACTTTTACAGGTTGGAACCCTGTATTCACTACAGTGGGGGCAGGGAATCAGTTTTACGCTGGTCACCAAGGGAATTCTTTTTTCCCTTCATCGAGTGCTTATCAGACTTTTTCCCCTCTATCTAATGCCTGGAACCCCTATCAGGGGCTTTCCTCTTCATTTAATACTTCAGGCAGGGGAACTGGTCCGGTCTTTGGTAACTCGGCGTGGGGAGGAGGTTCTTCTCCTTTTGCTACGAGTTCTTTCTGGCAACCTGGTGCCTCATCAAATCCAGTGTATTCTTTTCAGAATTTTGGGAATTCATCCTATCAAGGATGGAATCCTTAGACTCTGCCTCGTTTACCTTTTCTGGCAACGTTAAACTTGTTAGATCTATCGAAATTGACAAATGATCCGATTCGGTATAGTCTGGGGTGGCCTCCGGTCCCGACCAAACTACCTTCAGACATTCCAAAGTTTGAAGGGAAGAATGGAGAGGATCTAGCTGACCACATCACCACTTTCCATTTATGGTGTTCTTCTAACTCCCTAATCGATGATTCGATTAGGTTGAGATTGTTTTCACGCACCCTAACTGGAAACGCTGCCAAATGGTATATTGAGCTAACTGGGGGCAGTTTTGCTACATTTGGAGAACTGGCTGTTACATTTCTAAATCATTTCCAGTTGCCTGTTCGATATGATGCTGGGACTGAACTCCTAGCTAATTTTAAGCAGGACGACGCAACCCACATTTCTGGCCATATTCAGGAATGGAGGAGAAGGAAGAGGCTTATTAAAGCTCACATTCCAGGAGAATTCCTTTTGGAATGGTTTCTGAAATCTTTGCAGTCAGACATTTCTAAAGATGTATCCCTGTCTGGGGTATTTTCTGAGGAGCAGGCCATTTTTAGGGCCCAGCAGCTGGAACTGATCTATTCTCAGTTTGGGGTCCTCCATAAATATTTTCTCAATGCTCCTTGCTCCAAATTAGATTTATCCAAAACTAAGCCTGGTCTGCATGGTGATGGGCTGATCGGGTCGATCAATAGTGGTGCAGCCAGCCTGCTTAATCAACTGCAGCAGTTGTCTTTGCAATCTTCTCCTTCTGGTCAGGCTGTGCCTACTGAGTCATCGCCTTCCTAGTCTTTGTCCATAAATGCTGTCCAAGCTTCTGATCCCAAAGGAAATCAACAATCCGAAGGGAAGAAGAAGGGACGAAATAATAAGAAAAAAGGCAAGAATGGGAAGGGTAATGCGAATAAAACCAACGAGCATGTTGGTGAGGGTCCAAAGGACAAAAAGAAAGTGAAGTTTCCATGCAAGCTATGTACTGGAGACCATCTCACACACCTTTGCTCTAAAATTCAGGATGCACAGTGCTTGTTAGCTCAGCAGGGTTCTTCTAGTTCCCAGGCTGTGTTAACAAACCCTTTTCCCCAAGGGCAACAGTCAGTTGTTGGCACGAACCAAAATCCTGGGGCTTCCTCTGGAGGCACCCAGGAAGGGGAAATTCCATCGAACATTTTCATGATGAGTGCTCACATGGATGTCGCTATGAGATCCCATGATTATGGTGGAGAAGAGTCTTCAAAAGCTAAGGATACTCCTGATGCTACTGAGCCGCTTCACATTACGAAGCCTACTGTTGAGTCCATGCCTCGGATGCCCAAAGCATCTTTTAAGCGATTGATGATTAATCCAAATGCTAGGGCTGCCCAAAACTACTCTATTGTGGAAGATCTGGCACAGAGTCCTTGTGCTATGTCGGATTTAGAGGTACTCCAGTCTTGTCCGGCTCAGCGCAGTGCCTTGCTCACTGCCATTGGGGCTATTGATCCAAAAAATTCTCTTATGATTACTTTTGATATGTCTAACTTTAAGAAGAGACTCCCCCATCATATGGCTTTTCATATTAAATCATCATACCGAAAATGCAATATCTTTTAGACGGTTGTTGATGAGGGTGCTTCCACATGCATGATGTCTCTCACATGCTGGAAGACAATTGGATCTCCCAAAGCTGTTCCATCTACCACTCTTCTGACTGCGTTCGATGGTCATTCTCACAGACCGCATGGTATTGTCCCATCTTTGCCCATCTGTGTTGGGGGCAAAACTGTCAATATAGAGGTTGAGGTAGTAGATGCAAGCTTGGACTACAACCTTCTGTTGGGGAGAAACTGGATTTATGAGATGGATGCCATTGCATCCTCATTATTTCGGATTATATGTTTCCCTCACGAAGGGAGGATCGTTACAGTGGATCAACTGGACTGTCCTCCTGTAGACCCAAATGCGTCTATTGACTCATCTGTTCCAAAGTTGGATAATACTAAGGCGCCTGTTGATAATTTAGGAGTTGGAATGTATTCTTCCTTGATGGGTACTTTCGATATTCCTCCTCCTACGGTGCATATAAATGCTATTTCATCCTCCAAGGCTCCTCTTCGAAGAGAGTTCTTCAGAACTCATTATTTTTCGGACCCTTGGAACTTACCTTCCCCTACAGCCACATTAGCGGAAGGTCAAGTGGGTGGAATGGCATTTCCGATGTTTGCAGCTGAGATTGCTTATCAATCTATTGTTGACTCTGCAGATTCCAGTCCAGCTCCTCTTTCACTGGAAGAGTTGGATGGAGATGTGGCTCCAGATTGGACACTTAGTTCTTCTTCTACCCAGGATTGCCTTGATACCACTCTTCCATCTGAAGAGGCCATCCTGGAGGCTATGACTGGTATAGACAGGCCGTGGGATGACTTGCATCATCGGTCTTACTTTTTACCTGATTTGAGCGAAGTTGAAACAATTTTTCCAAGTCCTCAGTCTCCTGGTCCTGTTCACCTAGTCTTGAACCCTTTAGCACCAACACAGGTTTATGCTGAAGGGAACATGGCTGTGATTTCTCCTACTATCCCGGTGAACATTTCCAGGGATCCCAATATTATTGAGAATGTCTTCATCGGAGCTGAATGTTCCCATGAAGAGATTCAGATTTACACTGAGCTCTTTAAAGAGTATAGGGATGTATTCGCTTGGTCTTATGAGGAAATTCCTGGTATAGATCCATCTATTGTCCAGCATGAGATCAAGACTTACGAAAACGCTAAGCTTGTGAGGCAAAAACTTCGTCTGGTCAATCCTAGGAAGGCAGCAGCTATCAAAGCTAAGGTGGAGAAGTTGCTTAAGGCGGGATTCATTTTCCCTGTTCTTTTGACTGAATGGGTTTCAAACCTTGTTCCTGTAGATAAAAAACAAGGAACGATTCGAGTTTGCATTGATTTCAGAGACCTAAATAAAGCATGCCCTAAAGATAATTACCCCACACCATTTATTGATCAGATTATTGACGAGTGTGCCGGTAATGAGATTTTCTCCTTCATGGACGGTTTCTCCGGATATAATCAGATTACTATCTGTCCTGAAGATCAGCATAAGACTGCCTTTATTTGTCCCTGGGGTACATTTGCATACAAGAAGATGCCTTTTGGTCTTAAAAATGTTGGGGATACCTTTCAGCGGGCCATGTCATATGCCTTCCACGACATCAAAAAGATTATCGAGGCATATTTGGATGATTTAGCTGCTCATTATTGAAAGAGGATGGATCATCCTGCTCACCTCCGGAAAATATTTGAACAATGTCATTTCTATAAGATTAGGTTGAATCCGAACAAGTGTGTTTTCGCGGTTACATCCGGTCGGTTATTGGGATTCATTGTGTCTAGGGAAGGGATTAGGGTAGATCCCTTCAAGGTTGAGGCAATACTTCGGTTGCCTCCCCCGTCCTCTATTCGTCAGCTTCAAAGTCTACAAGAAAAGTCTAATTTTCTTCGGAGATTTATCGTAAATTATGCTAAAGTTACCAAGGGATTTATGAGATTGTTGAAGAAGGGAGTTCCATTTCTTTGGGATGACTTCGCTCAACACTCATTCGATGCTTTGAAGAAAGCATTGACCTCTGCTCCTTTATTGAGTCCACCTGATTATAGCAGGGATTTCCTTTTGTATCTGGCAGCAGCAGAATCTACCATCGGTATGGTTTTGGTTCAGGAGGATGATGCTCTTGCAGAGCATGTTATTTACTATCTTAGTCGAGGATTGGTAGGACCTGAACTCTGGTACACTCCGATAGAAAAGTTAGCTTTAGCAGCAGTGCATGCTGTGCAGCGACTCCAGCATTACATTATTCTACGAAAAACTTATGTTTTGGCAGCAGCCAATCCATTTCAGTTTTTCCTCAGTAGGCGAGTGATTGGGGGAAAATACAATAGATGGATTATGATTTTGCAGGAATTTGATCTCGAGTTCATGTCTGCCAAGTCCAAGAAATCATTGGTTCTCACAGAATTGATCTCCGAGTTGCCCGGTGGGGAAGAGATGATCTATGATGAATCCTTTCTGGATGAACATTTGTTTCTTATCTCTTCACAGGATCCTTGGTATGGAGATATCTGTTACACCATTTTTTGGTCATCTAACCTCTTATCATTAGATGGACCCAAGTACACCATGTAAGACCAGTTTTACCCTAAGTAAAACTGCTTTCACTATGTTAAAATAGGAAACCCCAAAAGGAAATATTAAATAAACCCATATTTGTTTGATTTTCCTCATGGAATAATTAATTAAACCATAATTTAATTATTATTCCCAGTCATGTTTAACCCAAAATCAAAGAAATTAATGAGATAAACCCTTATTTATCTTATTATTTTCTAGGAATAATTATTTAATCTTATTTAGATAATATTCCTTGTTAAATATGACCAAATCACCCACCAATAATCAAATAAATCATTATTTATTTGATTATCTTCCAACCACTTCCTTAAAAAGATAAATAAATCATTTATTTATTTATTTTTCAGTAATCAAGGGATTTGACCCAAGTCAAATACCTTTTCCCTCCAACAAATATAATAAAATATTCCATAAAAGGTGGATCTAGATTTGGTTAACATTATTTTAATCATGCACCAAGATCTAGAATGACCCAATATTTTGTTATAAATAGGAGGGTTTTTCCTACCATTCTTCACCTTTTGTTGCCTATTAGATCACTCTGGATCTATACACTTGGTCACACATCTCCATCATTTTCTCCCATTGAGCTCTACTCTTTGCATTGGGTTTTCTACATCAACTAGAGAGAGAAATCTTAGATCTGAAGTGCTGAGGACTTCCAAGAACCCATCCCATTGAGGGGAATTGGATACTCCTAGTTTTCCTCACAGGTGCCCCATTAATACAAAAATTCTTTTAAAAATTGTTCTTGTCTTGTCTATTGGTATATGGAGCAAACCCTTATTTTTACTGCTTAATGTCTTTCCATGCATAGATCTGGTATTTTGCAACTCTTTTCTTGTCTAACTAACCGCAGATCTGAAGATATTGGTAGCCACTATTGTTGTTAGGGCTATTAGTTATGCGTAGCTAAAGTGGTCCTTTTTCTTACACTTCGACAAATGATTCATACTAACAAATGGCGACTCCACACGGGTTTTAACTTACGACCGCTGTCGTTTTTCATATTCCTGCATATCCAGCTACTTCAGGCCCTAGGGCTTCTTTTCAACTTCTTAGTTTTTCTCTTTTTATGTTGTTTTTCTCACATAAAACCCTAAAACATTAAAATTTCTAACTTCCGTGTGTTTCTGGCCCTATTGCGAAGGTAAGCGACACCAGCCGCAACTGAGATGGCAACTTTTCTGAAAATCTGCCACCGAGACAACCGGAACGGGAGGTCACACTTTTTGGCCCATAAACTACGACCTGGACCTCCAGGTCGCACTTTTCTGCCCTTTTCCTGCGACCTGCACTGAAAACAGGTCAGAAACTGCGACCTGCCAGTTTTTCAGTGATTTTTCTGTAATTTTTTTGAGTTCTGCTGCAGCTTCTGTCAGGGTCTTCCAGCCTCTGTCTCAGCCCGCCTTGACTAAGTTCTGATCTGTTTTTACTCATCTAAGTGGGAACCTAGCCCCCTAGGGCCTTAGTACCCTCCACTTTTTGTGGAAGAGTTTTAGCTGTTTCAGCCGTCTGTTTTTCAGAGCTTCAGCCTCCTTTTTTCCAGATCTGTTACCTCCCTTTCAGATCCATTGAAATCAGCTCTTCTACCTCTCAAATCACCTCCTGAAGATTTGTTTGGATCTTCTTTTAGGGCCTCCACCTTGCCCCCTCCGTATTTTGTTGATTTCCTTCTCTTTTCCAACCACCTTGCCTCTGTCTTTTGGCTGTGATCTGCACCTCTTTTCAGTAGCTTTATCCTTTAGATCCCTGTCCCTTTTGACCTTAGATCTATTGGCCTCTTTTCCGTGTGTTTTGCCTAGATTTTTCCCTTTCTTTTCAGATTAGTTTTGAGAGACCCACCTTCTTGGGTTAGATAGATGCACAAGTAGTTGTTATTTTTCTGTTATTTCAACATTATATACTGTTCTCTGTACGTTTATTTTCAGCTACGCAGCACACTTTTTTCTTGCTCTCAAAACAGAAAGGGTTTAAAAATTAAAATTAACGCACGCCACACACTGACCCTAAGTGAAGAAGCGCCTGGTTAACACCGCCTGGCAAAGACTCTAAAATAAATTGTCACTGCACCTTTTCTGCCCTTGACCTAAATTGATTCTATCCCTTTTTGCCCCTGTCGGTTTCCTTCTTCCTGTCATCATTGTGCCCCCAAGGCGCCTTTCCCGGAGACTTCTTGGCCTTCATCCTCAGTTTCCGGTCAATCGACCTGCTCCGCCCCGCCGTCGTCGAGCCAGTCTACCTTCGAGTCCGCACTCCGACTCCTCTCCTAATTCATCGGGTCCTCCTTCTCCTCCTGGTTCTCCCCCTGTCACCTTCACTATGTCTGGTCTAGGGCCTAACGCTAGCGGTTCTCCCGGCCCTAATGCCGGCCCTACTACTAGCGGAACCACCACTAGAACTACCCCGACCACCCCTGTGCTGCCATACATTGTAGGCCTCAGCCTCCCCGATTTCCATCAATTGATCAATGACCCCATTCACCACAACGCTAATTGGCCTGCTATGCCAACCAAGCTCCCCTCCGACATCCCTAAGTTTGAGGGCCTTAATGGCGAAGATCCAACCAATCATGTCCGATCTTTCCACATGTGGTGTTCCTCCAATTCCATTACCGATGACTCCATCCGTCTTCATTTGTTCCAACGCACGCTTACCGACGAAGCTTCTAAATGGTATGTTGAACAGACCACCTCTTCCCATACCACCTTTGAGACCCTTGCCCAAGCCTTTTTGTCTTATTTCCAGCTCCCTCTCCGATACGATACTGGCACGGAGCTCTTGACTTCCTTTAAGCAATCCTCTTCAACCCGCCTTTCTGCCCATGTTCAGGAATGGCGAAGAAGACGGAGCTTATGTCGAGCCCCTCCCTTCGAAGATCGGGTTTATATGGACTGGTTCCTCCGCACCCTTCCAGCTCCCATCGGCAAAGATGTCGCCTCCCATTTTCCTCAAACCGAAGAAGCCGCCCTCCAAATAGCTTTGAAATATGACCTGATCTATGCTCAATCTGGCTATGTTTATACCGTTCTCCCTGACCTCCCCAGGCCCGGTGGCGCTAACGCCCCAGGGGCATATCATTCCACCGACAGTATCGTTGGAGCCCTTTCCCATCCGTACGCTCAACCTCCTATGGGCTATGGTCTCCCTCAGGGAGGGGCCAGCACCTCCAGCACTCTTCCCCCTCCCGGTAGCATGTATCCAGGATACGGCATGCCTCCTCCTTTTGCCCAACCTCCTGCTTACCTCAATGCTGCCCAACCTAACCATTACCTTTATCCGCAGCCTAGTATGCCAGCTCCTCCAGCATATGCGCTTCCACCTCCCTTGCCTTCTCAACCCCCGCAACAGCACCTACAGCCCCCTCCAGGGCAAGTATTTGCACAGCAGGGCGCGACTAACCCCCCTTCTTCTCAAAGAAGGCGGAGAGGCAATCCAAATCAATCTGCCCCTGGTAACCGTGGACCCAATCCCGGTGTGGACCCTAACACTGCCAACCAGCAACAGGGCACTCAGCCCAAGCCGGACAGGCCGCTTCGTACAAATAAGCCTTGTTCGTGTTGCGGTGTTTATGGCCATTACACCCACGATTGTCCCCTCTTACCCCAGATGCGATAGATGTGGGAGTCTCAAGCCACATTGCGCGGACAGCATGCCTCCCCTCATGCTCCTCCTAATGTGGCCACTACCCAGCCAGCTGTGTTTACTGATCCTTTCCCTCAGCAAGGATTCGTGGCTACCCAACCGCCCGATAGCCAGGTAGCCGCCCCCCCTTCCCTTTCTGGTTCATCTGATTACCAGATCCTTATGATGCACTCCGATACTAACCCATCCGTCGATCTTCACCTTCAAACTCGGTCTCGCCAGTACCCCAAGCCTCCTGCTCAGTCTGCTCCCGAGCCTCCCTCTTCAGGTTCTGCAGAGCCTCTTTCGACATCCAGTGGCCCCTTACATATCCCTCAACCCAAAGTTGAGGTTCATACCAAGATTCCTAAGGGACCATTCCACTGAAATGCTGCTTCTAGTCGAGCCGCTCAGTCGTATAGCATAATAGATGATTTGGCACAATCCCCTGCTGCCATTTCCACACTAGAACTCCTCCAGTCATGCCCTTCCCAAAAGAAGGCTCTACTATCTGCCGTGGGTGCTGTAGATCCTGCTGATGACCAAATGATTGTTTTCGACGCCACTCAATCAGACCATCCTCCCCTTCCTCCTTCCGTCGCCTTCCAAATCTCAGTCAAAATACAGAACACCATCGTTTCCCGGTGTATAATTGACGAGGGGGCATCCACCTGCGTGATGTCCACTTCGGTTTGGAAGCAACTGGGATCCCCTGAGTTGGCCCCTTCCATGATCACCCTTAGAGCGTGGGACGGTCATGCTTCCCAGCCCATTGGCTTGTTTCGTAATTTCCCTATCACCCTTGCCGGTAAGACTGTTTGTGTTGACGTCGAAGTCATAGACGCCCCTCTAGACTACAACATTCTATTGGGGCGAAGCTACACCTATGCTATGTCTGCTGTCCCATCCACGATCTTTCGCAAGATGTCTTTCCCCCATAATTGAAAGATAGTCACCATTGACCAGTTGACATATCATGAGCCCCCCTCTCAGGCCTCACCTGAAACCACCATCTCTTCTGTAGCCAACAAGCAAACCGTCGATTCCTTGACCAGTGTCTCCCCCGGCGTTTACAAGGACTCTTCCTTGCTTGGAACTTTTCCTTGTCTCCCCCCTCCTCCTATCACTAACCTCAGCTTATCGAATGTTTGCATGATGCAATCGTCTCAAGCTATCCTTACGCAGCCTACTTCGGCTAGTCAGCAACCTCCCCCTCGCCCTCCGCCACCTGCTCCTAGCCATTCATCTCCGCCAGCCGGACCTCCTCCTTCCGGCCCTCCCCCTACAGTTGGTCTACCTGAACCCCTTTATCCCCCCGGATTGGTTCCCCCTGGCCTTAATCATCTCGGAGCCGTCCCTCCTGGCCATTACCCTGCTGGGCAGATCCCTTTCCTGGCTCCCCCTCCCGGAGTATATTCTGTCCCTATCATGGCCACCCTCTCTCTCCCTAACCTGACCTTGGGTATCCCTGTCTGGTACCTTGACCCTCCAGCCCGTACCCCTCCTGGTCACCCCCAACCATACATGGCTTTGACACCGGCTCAACCGGTTCCCCTCACTTCTTCCATTGCCACTATGCCTCCAACACCTCCACAGGACCCTCCTCCTGTCGTGACGGCTCCTCGGAAGAAAGGCAAAGCTTGTAAGGGGGAAACTCATCAGGACCAGGCCGTCCCAACCACCCCTACCCCTCCTCGACCGCCAAAGCCTGCCATCCAATGCGCTTTGTGCGATATCGTCGGTCACGCCACCCACATGTGTCCTGAATTGCCCCACCTCAAGATCCTGGTCAACGAGACGTTCCCCGATTCGGACATCCCCGAAGACTACGTCACTATCCCGGACTCTCTCCCGAAACTCAAAACCTTGTGCACGAACCACCCTTGTGCCTTGTGTGATTTCCACGGCCATTACACCCACCTTTGTCCCTGCCTTGACGAGTATCGTTCCTCCTTGGACATGTACCACCGATTCAAGGCTTCCTCCATCGGAACAAAGGACCTTTCTCCTCCCATTCACATTCCTCCTCCCGCTATTGAACCAACGGACCCTTCTTCCACCATTTTGTACCTATCATCATCCTTGCGGGATAGTCCCCCTAACCTTCAACCTGCAGACACTCTCGGTTCCCCCTCAGTCGACCTTGAATCTGTTACCCTTGCTCATCTGAGCCCCTCTCCTCACAATGATCCTTCCCACATCACTACATCCTTGGGTGACCCTCCTTCCTCCAGTCTTCCCATCTTCCAATCCGATGAAGACATTATGGAAGCCCTGACCAATCCCGACTTTCCCTGGGATGATATGCACCATCGTGCATATTTCCTCCCACAGCAGTCCCATGACCAATATGCTGTGGAAACCAAAGACTTCATTCCCCATGCAGTCGATTGGTTCAAAAACCCTATCCCTGCACCTGATGCTTTCGAAGAAGGAAACATGGCCAATGTCTCTCCTACCATAAAAATTGACATTTCAGTCAAACCAGGAATCGAAGAATATATCACCTTGGGCGCCCAATGCACCCCGGAAGAGATTGAAGCTTACACCAAGCTTTTCAAAGAATTTTGCGATATCTTTGCCTGGTCCTATTCTGAAATGCCCGGACTGGATCCTGCCATTGTCGAACATCATATCGACACATGGCCTGATGCCAAACCAGTCCATCAAAAGTTGAGACCCATTCCTCCTTCCAGACGTGACGCTATCAAAGCCGAAATCGATAAGCTCAAGCAGGCTGGTTTCATTTACCCCATTGAATACACCACTTGGGTGTCTAACCCGGTTCCCGTTCTCAAGAAACAAGGCACCATCTGTGTCTGCACGGACTTTCACGACTTGAACAAAGCTTGTCCCAAAGACAACTTCCCCACACCGTTCATCGACCAAATCATTGACGAGTGTGCGGGGCATGAGGTCCTATCCTTTATGGATGGTTTCTCCGGATACAACCAAATTGCTATCCGTCCTGCTGATCAACTAAAAACCGTGTTCATTAGTCCGTGGGAACTTTTTCTTACTGGGTCATGCCTTTCGGCCTTAAAAACGCCGGCGCCACCTTTCAATGGGCCATGTCTTACTGCTTCCATGACTTAGCTCATATTATCCTTGCTTATTTAGACGACCTCACTGCGCGTTCTAAGCATCGGGCGCAGCACCTCCACGATCTGCGCACCATTTTTCTCCGATGTCGCAAGTATAATATCTGCCTTAACCCATTGAAATGTGTTTTTTGCGTTCCCGCTAGCCGTCTCTTAGGCTTCATCGTGTCTAAGGACGGTATCACTCTTGACCCTTTTAAAGTTCAAGCCATTCTTGAACTCCCCATTCCGCGTACCCTCCGCCAGCTTCAAAGCCTCCAAGGCAAAGCTAATTTTCTTCGTCGGTTCGTCCCTGACTATGCCACCACCGCACATGGGTTCCTTAGACTCCTTCGCTCTCATATCCCATTTGTTTGGGATACCTATGCTCATGAGTATTTTGATGCCCTCAAGCAGGCTCTCACATCCGCTCCCTTAATTCGCCCTCCCAACTTTGATCGGGACTTCATCCTGTATATCTCCGCTTCCACCTATTCGGTCGCTGGAGTCCTTATCCAAGAGGATGACCATGGCATTGAGCATGTGATTTACTATGTCAGTAAGAACCTTGTGGGACCCCCTGTCTCATACTCATATGAAGAAAAATTAGCGCTGGCTGTCGTGTTCTCAGTCCAAAAACTTCGTCATTATATCCTCATGCGCTCCACCAAGGTTGTGACTAATTCCAACCCTATGGCTTTCCTATTGAGTTGTCGTATCCTCACTGGGAAATATGCCCATTGGGTCGTTATTTTTCAGGAATTAGACCTTGAATTTGTCACCCCAAAGATTAAGAAAGGCTTAGCCCTCATTGAGCTCATTTCTGAATTACCTACCGAATCGCAAGACCCTCCCGTTAATGACGATTTTCCTGATGAACACCTATTTTCCATTACTTACGATGACCCGTGGTATGGTGATATTCTTACTTATTTGTGAACCCAAAAGTTCACCCTCCACCTTGACCGTGAGGCTCGCCGACGTATCCGACACCAGGGCCCCCGATACCTCCTTATCGGTGACGACTTCTATCATCGCGAGGTTGATACTGTCCTTCGTCGTTGTCTCACACACGCTGAAGCTGAACAAGTCCTTAATGCCTGCCATAGCGGCGCTTGTGGTGGCCACCTCTCCAGTCTTTCTACTGCCCAAAAAATCATGCGCGCTGGGTATTTTTGGCCTTCCCTCTTCAGTGATTGCATTGAGGCAATAAAACACTGTCCCAATTGCCAAATTTTCGCCCCTAAGGCGCGAGCTCCCCAGCTCCCCTCCATCCGGTAGTCTCAACTGGTCCCTTCTGTAAATGGGCCATCGACTTTATGGAGTGTCGTCCGCCATCCACAAGTAACCACAAGTATATCATCGTGGCGGTCGACTATTTCACCAAATGGGCCGAGGCCATGCCAACGTTCAACAACACGGCAGCTACCATGGCCCTCTTTTTCTTTAACCATGTTATAGCTCGATTCGGGGTTCCCAAGCAACTGGTCTCTGACCATGGCAGACATTTTGAAGATGAGATCTAGCGTGAGCTATCTTCACTGTTGGGTTTTGAGCACCAATATTCCTCCTCCTATTACCCCCAAGGTAATGGCCAAGTTGAAGCAGTCAACAAAACCCTCAAGACTATGCTTCAACAAATGGTGAATAAGCACAAAACCAACTGGCATCTCATGCTCTTCCCTGCTTTATGGGCCTATCGAACTTCTGTTAAAACCGCCACCGGGTTTACTCCGTTCCACCTAGTTTTTGGAGAGGAGGCAGTCTTACCGATCGAGTGTGAAATTCCTTCCCTAAAACTAGCCGTTGAACTTCTCCCTGACACCCAACCTCTAGAACAACAACTTATCATGCTTGAGCGTGCTTCCGAAGACCGCCATGTTGCCTTGCAAACCATGGAAGCGGCCAAAAAATGCACCAAAGCTCAGTATGACCGAAAAGTCCAGCCTCGCACTTTTCACGAAGGCGACCTTGTTCTAGTATATGACCAGGCCCATGATGTCCTTGGTCATGGGAAGTTTGACTCATTATGGCTAGGCCCTTACATCATCAGTAAGGATCTCGGTAAAGGGGCATACCTTTTAGAGGATTTCGAAGGCCATCCCCTTCCTAATCCTCGCAATGCACTCTATCTTAAGAAATATTACCCTTAGCATTTCCTTTCTGAAATGCATGTTTTATTTTCTTTTAGATAGCCAGCATCTATTTTTCCATTTTTCCTACTTCACCAGGACCCATTTCGTCCAAGAGGGGCCAAATCCCCTCCACTTAAAATCGAATTTCTTACGACACTTGTACTCGGGACACCATCTTGTCCCCTTACTTGTCCATGTTCGTGTCGATTTTCGTCATGAGTTCTCACCTTGTACTCATGTTTCCATGGTCCCTCATTGGGGCCTTTACTGTGTGGCAGTACATTCGAGTCGCCCTTGTTCAGAGCATCCAAGTTGAGTCATCATTGCATCCATGGAGTCTATACCGAGTCCTTTTGTTCTCCACTATAGCCCTCCATCCTTCATCGCTTGGTCTCTCTCTTGTGTCGCACATTATGACCTTCAGTCCCACTGTCCCCTATCCCTTATGATCTTGTGTCAGTCGCTGCGATGTCATTCATGCTCTTTATGCTCTAACAAGGGAAGTCGTCCATTCGCTACTCAGTCCTTCCCATTTCCACTATCGTCATTAGTGTCACTCTGTCCATCGCTCTACTGTTTTCCCTCGTGCCTTAGTTGAGGATCTCTCATTGCCTCACCTATAACGGACCTCCTTCTGTCGACACCAACACATTCATTCCAGAAGCCAGGTCTAGAGGGCAGTGTACCTTGGTTCCAGCTTCCCCTCTTGTTCGGTGCCTCGGATCAGGCAAGGGGATCTCTCATTTCCCTTTGACTTGATTGTTTCTCCAGCTCCCTTCAGCATGATCGAGATTCGTATACTTGACGGTCCAGTGATCCAGCAGCAGCTCTTGATGATTCCCGGGTGTGTGTGAGATGTCTCAACCCTCATGAGGGGGTGGCCTTGAAGGTAGCCCCCCACATGCCCGGATGACCTCTTCTTTGCAGCCTTCGATGCAGCTCTAGATTTTGATGATGTTGGCCTTAGCCACTTGCAGTGCCTCTTCGATTTGCATGTATCAGTCAGATTTTGTGAGCCCTTCCCCATTTACAGGGGGCATTTGGGTTGTATTTATCTCATGTACTCAGATATTATTGTACCAGTCCTGGCTGTTATCCCAGGCACACCATGTATGTGAGATTCCTCATTGTATTTTTATCTGGCTCATGATTATGCCAGCTGTACTTTATGGTTCGGTCCCTTGTTTACTGGACACGCTATTCTTTTGTACTTTGTCTCGGCGGGCATAGGTATGCCTCCCCCGCCGCCTTCAGCACAAGTACCCTCTCATAAAAAGAGACTTGTTGCACCTGCGAGTCTCGTCTCCTCAGGGTCTAGTCCTTCAGCACACTATCTACCTCATATTTCTCTCTCTGACATCCCTTTTTGTTGTCTAGTGATCATGTTCTTACAACGTACTTCGGTCATACGATTTGCTCCTGACACTCGCACGCTGGGGGGCAATATGTTACACCATTTTTTGGTCATCTAACCTATTATCATTAGATGGACCCAAGTACACCATGTAAGACCAGTTTTACCCTAAGTAAAACTGCTTTCACTATGTTAAAACAGGAAACCCCAAAAGGAAATATTAAACAAACCCATATTTGTTTGATTTTCCTCATGGAATAATTAATTAAGCCATAATTTAATTATTATTCCCAGCCATGTTTAACCCAAAATCAAAGAAATTAATGAGATAAACCCTTATTTATCTTATTATTTTCTAGGAATAATTATTTAATCTTATTTAGATAATATTCCTTGTTAAATATGACCAAATCACCCACCAATAATCAAATAAATCACTATTTATTTGATTATCTTCCAACCACTTCCTTAAAAATATAAATAAATCATTTATTTATTTATTTTTCACTAATCAAGGGATTTGACCCAAGTCAAACACCCCTTCCCTCCAACAAATATAATAAAATATTCCATAAAGGTGGATCTAGATTTGGTTAACATTATTTTAATCATGCACCAAGATCTAGAATGACCCAATATTTTGTTATAAATAGGAGGGTTCTTCCCATCATTCCTCACCTTTTGTTGCCTATTAGATCACTCTGGATCTATACACTTGGTCACATATCTCCATCATTTGCTCCCATTGAGCTCTACTCTTTGCATTAGGTTTTCTACATCAACTAGAGAGAGAAATCTTAGATCTGAAGTGCTGAGGACTTCCAAGAACCCATCCCACTGAGGGGAATTGGATACTCCTTCTAGTTTTCCTCACAGGTGCCCCATTAATACAAAAATTCTTTCAAAAATTGTTCTTGTCTTGTCTATTGGTATATGGAGCAAACCCTTATTTTTACTGCTTAATGTCTTTCCATGCATAGATCTAGTATTTTGCAACTCTTTTCTTGTCTAACTAACCGCAGATCTGAAGATATTGGCAGCCACTTTTGTTGTTAGGGATATTAGTTATGCGTAGCTAAAGTGGTCCTTTTTCGTACACTTCGACAAAGGATTCATACTAACAATATCATTGTGTATCTTCAGACTGCGAAGTTTCCCTCTACTTTTTCGAAAGATGAGCGTCGTAAGTTGCGTCACTTGGCCAAGAATTATTTGATTATTGGTGATGCTTTATACCGTCGAGGGGTTGATTCAATCCTGAGACGTTGCTTAACTCTCGAAGAAGCTGAGGCTGTGCTGAATGATTCCCACAATGGAGCTTGTGGGGGTCATTTATCGGGGCTTGCTACAGCCCAAAAGATTTTGCGTGCTGGATACTTTTGGCCTTCGATTTTCAAAGATTGTATGGAGTCGGTCAAAAAGTGTCATCTGTGTCAAGTCTATACTCGAAAAATGCACGCTCATCCAGCTCCGCTTTTTCTACTCATTACTGTCGGTCCCTTTACAAAGTGGGGTATTGATTATACTACTTTTAACCCACCTTCAACTAAAGGTCACAAGTACATTATCGTAGCAGTAGACTACTTTACGAAGTGGGTCGAGGCTATGCCTACTTTTGGGAATGATGGTGAGACTGCAGGTCTTTTTCTCTTCAACCAAGTTATTGCTCGTTTTGGTATTCCTAGAGAGATTGTCACTGATCATGGCAGTCATTTTCAGAATAGCATGATGGCTGAGTTGGCTCTCAAATTAGGTTTCCGGCAGGAGCATTCATCTCCGTATTATCCTCAAGCCAATGGGCAAGTGGAAGCCATGAATAAATCCTTGAAGACAATTCTTCAAAGGACAATCGATAAAGCTAGATCCAACTGGCATATTATGTTATATCCTACACTTTGGGCATACAAGACGTCAGTGAAAACTGCAACTGGCTTTACTCCGTTTCAGCTAGTGCACGGGTTGGAATCCGTATTTCCTATTGAATGTGAGATTCCTTCTCTTAAATTAGCTGTTGAACTTCTTCCTGACACTTATAGTCTTGAATAACATCTCCTTCATCTGGAACATCTCGATGAGTAGTGTCAGGATGCCGCCACGATGAATGAAGCACATAAAAACTGAGTTAAAGTTCAGTACAATAAAGCGGTCAAACCCAGGGTTTTTTCGGAAGGTGACCTTGTTTTGGTCTATGCCCAAGAAAAATATGCCTTGGGGGCAGGGAAGTTTAAATCTATGTGGTATGGCCCCTTCATTGTTAAAAAATTCCTTAAGAAAGGGGCATATACCTTGGTTGATTTCGAAGGAAACGAGTTTCCGGAGCCCCAAAATGGGCTCTATTTGAAGAAGTATTATGCCTAGGCTTCGGCCTGGCATGTTGCTTTTGTATATAGTAGTTTTTCTTTGTACATATCTGGTTGATTTTCGATCTTTGATGCGTTGGTGATGTTTTTGATCTGCTTTGGCAGGTTGTGTTGGATGTCATGAGTCATTTTGGTTTCACCGATGGTGCTAGTAGACACACCTGGAACTTAGCTTCCACGGCTTGGGTGCTTCATTATCCATCCAATCAGCTGTTAGTATCAAGAGGGGTCTGCATTAGTCCTGCTTCCAATAATATAGCAGAATACACTGCAGTTGTTTATCTACTCTCAGAGGCAATATCTTTGGGTGTTGATTCGTTGGTAGTTTTCTTGGACTCTCAGCTGGTGGTGTCACAGTTGAACAATATTTATCGGGTTCGAGATCCATTTTTACTACGGTTGTTCTTGAGGGTACGTTTGTTACAAATATCATTTCATTTTTTAACTTTCATTCATATTCCTCGAGCTGACAATTAGTTGGCAGACTCATTAGCTAATCAGGCACTGGATTGGCATATTAATCATTCCATACAATAAAATTTAATCATAAAAAACATCATATATTTTGATACATTTATCACATCACATCAAACATCGTTGTATATATATCATCAAAGTGTTCAAAAACTTTACAAAATTTGGATCCATAAGGTCATACAAAATTTGGGCTTATGCCCGATCATGTTCAAGTCTCAAAAAATATACAGTCATCTGATACATCATATCTATCTACTCCTGAGGTCCCTGCGCAGAAGTTGTGTTCCTATAGAACATGATCGCGGTGGCAACTTGGCGGAATAACCATACCCAGTCTCGAGGCACTCCTACCACCCGTCTCTGGATGGCTTCCGGTAGATCTTCCATGGCCGCCATAGGTACTTGGCGGGTTAATCCCTCCAAGTTCCTCTGTACAGCCTAGAGGGTCCTATCTGAATCCACTGTATCCATTTCACCTCGGCGACGCTTGTCCCGCAGGAAACCCTCAGGTCGAACTGGTCCAATATCTGTATCATGATAATGTTTACATTTTAAGTCATTATGAATCCAATCAAAAACATGTTTGTTTTTCATTTTTTCATACATATTTGAAAAAATCCAAAAAATTATATAAGTCAAAAAAATTTGCAACTTACCGACTGTGCCCCATGCCGTACCTGGTGGAAGAACAAGATTGGGATGTCCACGAAAGTCCATCCCGGCATAGGGATAGTCATCCACAGCGATGATTTGTTCTCCCCACCAAAGGAAGAACTCATCATCCCAAGTGGTCCGGGGAACTTCACTTCCCCCTAATCTCTTCATCATGTCTGCCCAGTGGGAAATTCTTGGGTCTCTCGGGCTGCTGATGGTAGAGATAACTCTGGGTCTCAATGCTGGTATCTTCTCAAAGAAGAATGTCATCAAAATTGTACCGTATCCAAAATTTTTTGTCTTTGCGTGGCGGATTGAGGTCAATTTTTGCTTCATGTTCAGTAATAGGGCTGTGCACCAATCATATACATGAGTTAAGCATTCCACTGCTATGCTCATTTGCGTCCTGGACGCCTGGTGTAGGGAGGCAGATCCTGCCACTCTGCCAATGGTGAAAAGGAGGATTTTCATGTGCAAATCCCTTAAATATTTGATTGCAATTTGAGTTCTAACTTTCTTGGAACCCTCTACGCAGTACACGTGGACGTAATCTTCCACGGTTAGCCCTCCCAAGGGCTTCCGGTGCAAGTCTACTGGTTCCCCCCTCTGGGAGAGTCCAGTGATAAAATATATGTCTTCCACTTCAATGCGTACAGGCATCTGATCTATCATAAAGAAGTCCTCTTCCGGTTCCCAATAATTCACGAGCATTTCGAGCAACCGGACATTACTCTTCATATTTGGAATTTTGAAAAACTTGAGCAAACTGCAATTCCGAAGAATATTTAGCAATGCTCGATCTCGCATGACTTCTTGATCAATTGCACTGTGTTCACGCTCTCTCCATGATATGGTCATCCTGTCAAAATTCAATAAATCCTTCATTAGCTACGCATTTTTCATTTGGGCCTGCGCATACGCGACTTTATCTGTGCACAGTCGCGTGTATACGCGACTTTATCATAACCAACCCGCATATGCGCAAACCCGTGATTTTTAGCAAGGGTTTCTATGGTGAAAATTGCTAAATTTTAATTTATGAATGGACAAAATGATTTGCAAGGATGATTGATGAGCTTACCTGAAAAATTCGGTGCGATTTGACGGTTGGTTGCTCCTGATTTGACGAAAGAAGTTTTTTGCTCCAGAGCAATTTTTTCCAAATCAGCAATGTAACAATGAACCAAATATGAGGTAATTTGTCTATTTATGTCCAAAAAGTTGAAAATTTTCGCAAAAAATTGTTATGCTTATTTTTTTGATCTATCTTAAGCTGCATAACCCGGATGCTTGGAAGTGCCCAGTTTGGTATGTTTTCAGGTACATTTTGACGAATTTGAGATTTTTTTTCCTGGTTTTTGTTGATCCATGATTACTGACTCGTCACGGCAGGTATATGATCTTCACTAGCATATAGGTTAGGGAAATCACTTTCCGATGCATCTTGCATACTAGCCTCCATACTGATCACTTGCCATAGGGTCGATCGCATCAGGTCATGACTATTACACCCATTTCACTCGCCGATTATTAAATCATGACTTAATGGTAGAGCCTTCCTTTAAATGGGCTTCTTAGTTAGTTCCTCGCTATCACTTGTTGCCCATGCTGCATTTTATGTAGGCTCGGGAGTCCTCTTTAGTCCCGCCATGACTTATGTGTCGAAGCTTCATTCTTCTTCTTCCTCACTATCATTTTTCTGGCTATTACCCTAGAGGCTCCCTGGTGTTGTTGAGTTGTATTACTGCATTGCATATTGGCTACTTGTTTATCCTGGCCTTTAGCCGGCTTCATTTGGACTCGATGTTTAAGCCAACTTTTGACCTTGTCTATCTGTACAAGTTAACCATTGCATGCACTTAGCTATCGCAACTTGACACCCTTTTACCCATGGATGGAACATTCCTTTGAGTATCGCTTACCAGTTTCCGCCACCTTGCATTGAGCATAGGATTGTTCCAATCCCAGGAACTAGTGCATCTGATTTTTGATACTCGTTCTATCCATTGTACCATAGCATTCTTTTATTCTTTTTCAGGCTTATTATATGAAAAAGACAAAAAAATAAAATATAACAAAAAGAGCGGGAACGGGATGTATCTTCGTTGTTTTGATGGCAGTACAGAGTCAGTTTGTCGCCCTTGAACAAAGCACATATACTTATATATATTTCCTTCATTTGGGATGGTTTTAGTTTTGACCTAGGTTCGGCCTTTACCATGTTTCACTTGTCAGTCCTCCCCCGGTTGGTTATCTCTTCCAATCATATGGAGAGTTTGTTCTGCCTCCTGCATAACAGACTTATACAGTCTCACTTTTTACTTCCATGGTCATTATGAGTCGTGCTTTTGTTCAAGGGAAGTCTAACCAGAGTCGGCCATTCTGCGGTGTCTCTTGACTCATTATTCAGTCGGCCTTCCCGGTTTTGTCAGTATCTTGTTCTATCACATCAGATGTTTTGGTCTTCTGCTCGTGCTGGTTTGAGAAGGTCCCCATTGACTTCTTGTCGGCGGGTTTGTCTCTTATCGACTACGACACATTGCTCTGAGAGCAAACCTAGAGTCGCACCCTGGCCCTATTTCCATCATTGATAGGTGACCTTGTGCTCAGCATTTGATCATGATTATGGGTCTTTGACTGAGTGGTTTCCCCTGTGTTCGACGTCAGCACACAGTATCACACTTGGGATTCGTGCAGTACCTTGATTTCCATTTGTCCCTATCAGTGGATATCTCGCCTCTGTGTCAGCTTTCATTATTGGTTGGTTCAGAGGGTTTCTTCCATGCGCTAGCTTCATCTTTTGCATGTCAGAAATGTACTTCGGTTTTGGTTCCATCACTCTACTTCGTCTGATTCCTTCCAAATCTTGGCCTGCGGGTTACACTCGCGCTGGACTGATGTGGGCTGCCTTAATGCCTTCCTTCTAGCAGATCTTTTCCCATCGACTCCAACTCATTTCTCTAGGAATAAGTTCTAGAGTCTTTTTGTCAGTACCTTAGGGTCTGTAGTCATCAGTGGCAGACTCTTCACTATCGACAGTGGGGACTCATTATTTCCTTCTGATTGGTAGATTATTTCAAGTGTTTGACTTCAACTCATTTATTCGCACTTGTTAGATTGTACTGGGGCACATTGACTCTCATTTTCATTATTGGTGGGTTGTCTCGCGTTGGTTAACGGTATACATCATTGATCGGTAATCCAACGATTTCTCACATGGTCGACTTCAGCTCATTTATTCCCATTGTGTAGAATTGTGCCATAGTGATCGGTGAAGACCTCGGGTTGCATCAGCATTTCTCGGTTCACTTTTGACAGTCCATTCAGTTTCTGCCAGTGATGTCGGTCACCCTTATATGTTGCAGTGTCAGTACAGCAGCATCCTATATGTTGGCTCCTGAGTTGCGTGATTGTACCGTTTGTTCCACCTCTTATGATTTGGTACTTGGAGATTCAGTTACTTATATGATCAGACATCCAGTTTTAGCATCATTTCTCAGCTTTCTATATATGTGATACTTGGACATTGATTCAGACTTATACTTCCGGGCCATGCTCAGATGATTCATTGTGTACTTTCAGTTCAGCTATACTTGTATACATGTTGGATCTATTCAGTACTTTCCATATGATGTATTTTTGACTAAGCATGGGTATGCCCGCCTCAGCATGAGTTGACTCTCTGTTTTCCTTCATTGGTTTTTTGGCAGGCTGAAATCTGGTGAAGTCCTCTCTTGTCCTTGCGAAGTCTTTCTATGTGCATAATACATTTTGGCCATCATGTACCCCTTCTGACCTCATATATTAGGGGGCATCTGTTATAGCATCATTTTTCACCTTCATATGATTCATGATTGCTTTTATGGCTTTGGGCACCCATTCCTACAGACTTGAACAAATTCACTAAAAAATAGTGTTAAAATTCCCATACACGGGTATGCCCAAACTTTTCCGTGTGTATACGCGAGTCCACATGTACTTTTCTGCGTGTGCCATTAAAACCATTTAAAAAATACATAAATTCCCTATTTTCAGACTGGGTTGATGGTTACTCCAGTAGTTCAACCACCCCAGTACGTGGCCAACTGTTTCTAACTGACTGAAACTACTTTGAGGGAGTATAAAAGCCCCTCATGTGCATGGCCTAAGGGAGGGGGAAATTTTATAGTCATTATACTATGTTGGAATCCCAGTTCAAGTCTGATTCCCCGTGCCTCCTGCACTTTCCCAGATTTATATTAGGAAACCCTTGTTTCCTGGAGATGTTCATCCATTTATTTTCCATCTCGAGTGCACAAGTCTTGAAATTTTATTAGCGAGGCAAGGGCGGGACAAATCCGGACGACGATCTGCTCGAAGATCGTGGAAGGATTCAGGTGATCTCTCCACTTTTACTACTGTACATGCTATTCATAATAATGAAGAACCGTCTTGTTCCTGAACTTCTGTGTTAGTATCTATTTTTATATGTGGAAAGATTGATTATTAAGCAGTTATTATCGTTTATATCATGTTTCACATTGATTACACTAACATTTAGGAGAATTATATGTTGTACAACTAGGTTTCCATGCACGTTCTTTCTTGTTTTGCAGGTTGAAGGAGGAAGGAAGGTTGTTGGGGGTTTGAACCCCGCGGGATCTACATCGAACGTAGGACTACGGGTGAGTCCTGCTATCGTTGATTTCTAGTTTTTTGCATTCAAGTACGGTTGTGTGTGAGTCCTTCTGAATGGCATGCCCTGATCTGTGGAGGTTTTGACCCAACAAACCTCTAGGGTGATTTTCCCCGAAGCACCCACAATTTCATTTATGCTTAGCTAGTGCAGAGGAGGACTATACCCTCTGATGATTTTGAGGATTTTCAGTTCTGGTTCTAGGAGCTAGAACCATGCAGTGCATGAAGTATGTTCTGGCATTATCTATCACCTGGGTACATACACTTTGACTGATCACTTCTTTGTGGTTGATATTCCTGACACCAATGTGATATTGGGTGTGCAGTGGTTGATTAATATAGGGAAGGTTGCCACAGATTGGGAGACCTTGCAGATGGAGTGGGTAGATAAGAAGGGCGGCCAGCATCAGGTGATTAGGGGCATGCACACCTATCCATCCCAGGAAGTCTCTGCACATCATATGGAGACTGATTTGCGCAGTGGAAGCAAGGAAAAATTAGTCCACTCAGATATACAGTCTACACTAGATCATGGTGTCTCATTATATGGAGGCATTCCACCAGGAAGGCCCCCAGAGTAGAATATGGTCAAAGAGTTCTCACAAAAAGTGGCACCATTTATAGATCTAGCTGAGTATGGAGCCTTGGGTGAGACTAGCACAGCGCAGAGGGATTTTGATTGGATCAAGGACAGGGTGAGAATTTGTCCAGTATCAATATTTTCATCTCTCACCCAGCCTCTTGCACTGATGGGTGATGTTTTTGAAATGGAGGATGGAACAATCATGGTGCAAAGGGGTTACTCCATAGACTTTGAGGGTCATAATATACTTCCAAATAGGAAGGAGTCTTCCTTTTATAGCAGAGGGTTGTTGGAATTCATATATGCTTTGGCCAAATTTGAGAAGCTTTGGGGGGGGGGCGATGGCTTTGAACTCCATAAACTTCAATATTTTCCTAAGCAAAATCAACTGCAAGGAAGGCAGCAAAAGTGGGGTAGCAGTATTCTGGCATGTGGCTTTTGCATTGATCATGTCAAATAGGGGAGCTATGAGGTGACAGGTACCTTATCACAAAAGTTAGCAATGTTTTCATTGAGGAGTATAGATCTATATTGGGAGTCCCAACTATTGGTGGAGTATTCCAAGGATCATTTCACATGTGAGGTGCTTTATGGGGAAGTAGATGATGAGAGATATAGAGTGGTGGATGGATTAATCTATTACCAAGATCAGGTCTTCTTGACTAAAGACTCCAAGCTCAAGGAGAAGATTCTACATTTAGCACATAAATCATTCCTTTCTGGTTACACAAATTTCAATGGGACATACTAGACCATCATGGAGAAATTCTCATGGGTGGGTCTCAAACAGGATGTACACCAGCATATCATGAGGTAAGTATTTTTCTTGATGAATGAGGAGGAAAACAACCACCTTGCAAGGGTTTTATAGCCACTTCCCTTTTTGATAGAAATATGGGAAGGCTCATCTATGGACTTCTTTGCTAGCTTGCTAACAATACATGTTAAGGATTATGTCTTTATGATTATTGATCAAATAACCAAGTATTTACATTCATTTTCTATACATTTACAGTACATTTTTCCATAAGGGGGCAAGCCTCTCTTTAGACTTCATGGTCTTCTTGGAGCAACAATCAGTGATGGGAATGGCCAACTCCTAAGAGGTTGTTGTGAGATGATATCTTATTTTGGATGTACTCAGTTGACACCAAACATCAGTTACTTTGCCTAGGCATATGCACAAAGAAGGGCAGCAAGAAAGTGGCTAGGAAGCTTCTCTCACCATCATGTTCTAGGGCAACAAGGAGAAAAATTGCGCTAGTTCCACTTGAGGGACTATTATCATCCTCTGGTATTTCATATGGAATTCAATGTAAGTTTGATTTTGATCCCATATATTGATTATGTTTTTATCATTATTGTTGAAATGATGGGAGGAATGGCACATGGATTGGAGTTGTTCATTGGGAATGAGATCTCCAACATTTTTTATTTTCCATGCTTTAGTGAGAACATTGGACAGTATGTGGTTGCCACCATGGATCTCCTACTCCCTTATGATGTGAGCCATTTGGATAACTTGGACACTTGGGAGGAGCAGCTAAAGGGAAGATTGATGGGAGAACACCCAATTCATTGGAGGAGATTATCAGATATGGGTGCCACCAAGGAAGGAGGAGAGGTTTTGCATCATTCGCCCTTGCATTTGCTTAAGGACAAGAAAAAATTGGGAGTGGGGGACTGTAATATTCCTAATTAGATTTCAGCTAGTTGGAATATTAAAATTTTCTTTTTTCATTTAGATAAATGAATAAGAGGGTAGGGAGACCCATAAATCTCCTTTGTAGGAATAAAACCACTTCTAATGTGAATGTGGATCATATTATCAGCTGGATAAATCACCCTTATGTGTGAATAAAGGTTGAATCATGTGGATAGGGTCAAGTTTGACCAAATCAACAACGTTGGTATGGATGTAGTGGAGAGTTAATGAGGGAAAAAACAGTGTTAGTGGGAGGGAATCTCCATGAGAGTAGTAACTTTAATGTGTGGGGCCAAAGGTGAGGAATCTCACAATGCATATAAGGAAGGGTATGGTAGCCATAGAAGGTATTCTGATTATTTTTTATGTCTTGGTCTTTTATGACTTCTTGCACGCTTCAGTTGTTTAGCAGAGTCTGTTATGTTGTTTAGCATAAGGATGGTTCCGAGAGGAAATCCCACCCTCATCCTTAAGGGACTTCGAGTGCCTACTTAGGAGAGGTCTATTGAGCTAAATTTCCACCATATAGCATCAATCCAAGCTTAAACCATCATCCACAATGTAGTCTCTTTTAGGATTGTGTTGTTTTGCAGGGCAGTAATAGTGGAGGAGTGATAGATCCAGTTTTGAGCTTGTTTTCCAATGGAGGGATAAACCCTTCATCTAGAGGCTATAAAGGAGGGTCCTTGAGCATAATTTAGTCATCTGGCATTAGGCTAAGCTACTGCCATCACCTACAGTGTAATATTCCTTTTTAGGAAAATCAGCAATATAAGCACAAAAAACACATTTTTCAGAAAATTATGCTATAATAGTAAAAACAAACTCATGGATCCATTATTTTATGTGTTATAGCATCCAAATATACAAGGGGATCAGAAAAAAATATTCTATCTTAGTTAAACAGATCTCCCAAGCCCAATATAGCCCAAAAACACTAAAACCCCATGACTATTGCAACACATAATTTCTGAAGCATGTGAAAACATAGTTTAATGAGGGTTTCTACTACAGAAATATAGAAAAAAATAGATTTGGTAATATATTACTCAAAAGAGCTGAGAAATGGAGATCTAGTCTCTTTTACACAATCTTAAGATAACTCGGTAAGGGTTTCTTGAAAGGCATGAGATCCAAAAAGTAAAACTACATATCTGTAGCTGAATCACGCTGTCTAACTGAAGTTCTACATATGTATGGCTGAAAAGACAAATACACAGCTGAAAATTCTCCTCACTAGCTTTCCAAGTGAAAGACTGATCCTTCCACTAGGAGACTAGCTCATCAACAAGGGTTTTGACCCTACCACTACAATACCATGAAAAATCACATAGTTTCTCAAGAAGACTATGCTATGGTTGTATATGGTTGCTTGGCCCAATGCTGGATGTTGGAAATGAAGCCCATAATACTCCTCTCAGATTTCTTCGACAAGTCTTCCAAGGAAGAGTGTGGAATTCCTGCATGAGAATACCCTTGCACTAAATAGTGCAGCAAACCCAGCTAAACAACTGAAGCATGCAATAAGTCATAAGACTCAAGGATAAAAAATATTATGAATGCCTCTCATGGATTCCATCCCTTCCCTTATATTCTTGGTGATCTTCCTCACCCTTGGCCCCACACATTTATGAGGTTACTTCCATGCAAAGACTCCTCCTCCAAAACTACGATGTTCCCACTAGCCCCACTCTCTTCTTTGGCAGCGTTGTTGATTTGGTCAACCTTGATCTATTCCACATGCATTTCTCCATTTCACACCCAAGATGACTTTATTTTTCCTATATAAACTGATCCACATTCACACTAGAAGTGTTTTTTTCTTACTAAATAGATTTAAGGGTCTCCCTACCCCATTTATCTTCTAGACTGAAAATAGAAGCAACATATAATATTCCAACTAGAAATAAGCTAATTTGGAATATTACAATCCTCCCATCCCAAAATTTTCTTTTCCTCAAGCAACAGTAAAGAAGGATGCTGCAAAATCTTCTCTCCTTCCCAAGTGTCATCCTCATCAGGAAGATTCCTCCATCGAATCAGATATTCTTTGATCACCCTTCTCCTTAGCTGCCTCTCCTGACTATCCAAGATAGCCTCTGGTTGCAAAACTAGATGGCCCTCATCATCAATAGGTCATAGATCCATAGTGGCAACCACATGTTTTCCAATGGCATTCTTGAGGCATGAGACATGAAAAATGTTATGTATCTTTCTCCCAATAGGAAGCTCTAGCTCATATGCTACTTCTCCAACACGACAGATCACCCTGTATGGTCCATAGAATCAAGGTTTGAGATTTTCAGTCCCTTTCTCCTTGAGTGTAGAATGTCTATATGGCTGAAGACAAAGATAGATCAAATCATTCACTTCAAACTTCCTCTCTATCCGACCATGGTCTGCCTATATTTTTTGTTGGTTTTGTGTTGTATCAATGTTGTCTTTGAGGGCCTAGAGTATATCCTGACTCTCCCAAATCCACTCCTTTTCTCTAGGAGATTTTCTTGCCCCGAACATCACATCAAAAAATGAAAGTGCATCATACCCATAAAGGGCTTGAAATGGAGTCATGCCAATGGACATATGAAAAGTTATGTTGTAACAATACTCCCCCAAATGGAGCCAACGCAACCATGTTCTCTACTGACCTGAAACATAATTTCTCAAGTATCCTTCCAACCACTTGTTCACTATTTTAGTTTTCCTATCGGTTTGTGGGTGATAGCTGGTACTGGGTGTCAATTTAGTACCCAATAACCAAAAAATTTCTTGCCAAAAATCACCCATGAAGTGGCTATCCCGATCACTGACTATGGTCTTTGGGAGACCATGGAGTCTAAATACATCCCTGAAGAAAATATAAGATACCTATGAAGCAATATATCATGTAGAAATGGCAAATAAATTTGAATACATTTTTATTCGATTAACAACTACAAAGATACAATCCTTACCCTGAACTGTAGGTAGACCGCTGATGAAGTCCATGGAAATATTCTCCCATTTCCCATCCAAAATAGGGAGTGGCTGTAATAATCCTGCAGGATGGTTTGTTCTCTCCTTTATTCTTTTTACAAACTACGCACTCGTTGATGTTTTGGAGTACACCCTCCTTGAGACACTTCCATGAGAATATCTCCCGAATAGCCCAATAAGTCTTGGTGATTCCTTGATGTACTACAAGTGGGGAATCATGAGATTCCTGCAAAATCTTCTCCTTGAGCTTAGAACCTCTAGCCAACAGGACCCGATCTTGGTAATAGATGACCTCATCCATCACTCTATACCTCTCATCAGTCACCAATCCATCTAGGACCTCACATGCAAAGTGGTCTTTAGAATATTCTACTAACAATTGAGCCTTCTAATCTACATCTATGCTCATTAAGGACAACACTCCTGGCCTCCTAGATAGAGCATCCGCCACTACATTACTCTTCCCTTTGACATATTCTATGTCAAATTCATATGCTTTGATCTTACTCACCCATTTTTGCTGCCTCTCCTGAAGTTGCTTCTTCTCAAGAAAGAATCAGAGACTATTATGATTAGTCTTTACTTGGAATCTATCTCCCACTAAATATTTCTAGAACTTGGCTAAAGCATGCATAATATCCAGCATCTCATTATAATATATGGGGTATATTCTCTCATGTGGCAACAACTTCCAGCTTTCAAAATCTATGGGGTGTCCCCCTTGCATCAATACTTCCCCAATGCCTTCTCCTGAAGCATCACATTCCAACACAAAGAGTTGGGTAAAATCAAGTAGGACCAATACTAGGCAACTACTCATCACCTCCTTGAGCTTATCAAAAGATATCTGTGTTGTGGGTGTCCAACTAAAATCTCCCTTATTAATTAGATCTATGAGTGGTGCTGCTAGTTGAGAGAACCCTTTTACAAACTTCCGGTAATAGGTACATATGCCTACAAACCCCCAAAAATCTGTGACATTCTTTGGTTCAAGCCAATCTCTAATAGCACTGATCTTTTCTTCATGGACTCTTACCCCATCCACTCCAATGATGTGGCCCAAGTAAAGCATCTTTGTGAGCCCAAACACACACTTGGAAAACTTAGCTTATAATTTTTGCTCCTTAAGAATGCATAATACTACCTCAATATGCTGCAAATGCTCCTCCCATGTGTAGCTATAAATGATAATGTCATCAAAGAAGACCAATACAAACTTCCTCAAGTGACCATGGAAGATGTGGTTCATGCAAGATTGGAATGTTACTAGAGCATTGGTTAGCTCGAAAGGCATTACCAAAATTTCAAAATTCCCATGGTGACATCAGAATGCTGTCTTGGGGATATCTTGATCCCTCACTTTGATTTGATGATACCCTGATCTCAATCAATCTTGGAGAAATACTTGGACCCTCTTAGTTCATCCATGAATTCATCGATCTTGGGAATTGGGTATTTGTTCTTCATGTTCTTTTTGTTCAATGCTCTATAATCAATGCACATTCTCAATGTGCCATCTTTCTTCTTCACTGAGACCACTGAAGAGGCAAAAGGACTAGTGCTAGGCTAGATATGGCCTAAAGCCAAGAGCTCCTAAATTTCCCTTTCAATCTCATCTCTATAGGCTTTGGGATGCCTATAGGGTGTGGTGATCACTACTTGGATCCCTTGTTCCAACTCAATAGTGTGCTCAAAACCTCGGTCAGGAGGTCTCCCAGGTGGGATATCTCCAAATGCTATAGAATATCAGTCCAAGATAGGTTTCACATCTGGATGTATTGATGAATCCTTGCTTTCAGCTTCTGACAAGCATAGTTCTACTGCCCATTCTATGTCCCCTTTGCATAAATATTCTTCCATTGTGTGGGCTGAGACAATTTGGGGTGGATAGGTGTGTATGCCTTTGATTTTCTAAAGTTTACCATTCCCCTTGTCTGTCCATTCCATCTCTAAGGTTTCCCAATCAATGATAACCTTCCCTAAGGTGATTAACCATTGGACGCCCAATATCACATTGGTGTTTGGGATATCAACCACAAAGTAGTGTTTTGTCAATGTGTAGGTTCCCATAGTGACGGATAATGCTTGAACATATTTGGCACACTACATGGTTCTAGCTCTTGGAACCAAAAACGAGAACCCCTCAAAGTCTTCCATGTGAATACCCCTTCTTTGTACCAAATGTGTATCAATAAATTTATGGGTAGCTCCACTGTCTACCAATACTCATATTCTTTTTCCCATAATAGTGCCCCTAACTCTCAAGCTTAGATACTTGGGAACTCCTCTCAAAGCTGCAAGAGTCCCTCCCATTGGAGAAAATGCTTTTGCTACATCTTCTGCACCTCTTTCTATTGTTACAGTGCTGGTCTTCTCCTCCTCATCAGAAAATATCTTAATGCAATGTGCTTTCCCTGCAACACATTGGTGGTTTGGTACCCATGGCTCCCGAAAAGTGAAAAAAAGTTTTTTCTTCCTTATTTCTTTCTGATCATTATCAATAGATGTCTTCTCCTAATTCTCCTTTGGGAAAGAAGGAATATTTTGCTGAAAGGGTGCTTTGGCCTTGGGTAAAGCATGTTACAAATCTCTAGCCTTCTCCATAGCTTCTTGGAGTGTAGTTGGTCTAGCGGATTTTACCAACCCATGCAATGGATCAACCATCCCATCAATAAACATGCATATTCTCCAGTTTATAGTGAGGTCAGATACCATGATTGAAAGCTTTAGAAAATTAGAGATATAAGTCTCTAAATATCTTAACTGCTTGAGCTTGGTTAGCCTAACAAAGTGAGCCTCTGGATATCTGGGATCAAATATCTCCACCAACCTCCTGGTGAAGTCTGAGTATGAAGTGATACTACATGCCCCAATTTAGATAACCCATGGAACCACCACTCATGTGCCTCACCTTCTAGGTGCAGCACTGCTATTTTGATAGCCTCCACTTTAGAAACTCTGTCGAGTTGGAAATAAGTGTCCAACTTCTCTACCTAAGCCTTGGTTGTGCACTTGGGTGATCCATCATAAGAGGGCAAGAAGAACCTGACCAAACTGTGTTATAGATCTGAATTCTGCATATACCCTCCCTTTTATGGTGATTGGAGGATCTCCTACCATCCTTGATCCGACAGAACTCCTGAAAGTTCAAATTTTCTTTGAATTTTTGGGTTTGAGATTCATATTCCACAAAATAATCACCAAGGGTTTCTTCCCTCAAGGGCCTTCCTTCCTCACCTTCCAAAAATAGGAATGTGGGCATAGTGGAGCGTTGTGAAGAATTTTGTGCTACTATTTTCTCCCACCACAAATGTGAGGTGCCTGAGCTTTCTCCATGGTGAAACCCTCTAGGGGATTCCTTTTGTCTTTCAAATCTCATCTCTTTGATATATTTGGCAATGTCTTGCACAGTTTGAAGAAGGAGTTTTGGGATCTCTCTCTCCTCCACGACTACATATGTAGTGCTCCCACAAGCTGAGCCAAGATCAGAGCTTCGATACCACTGTAATATTCCTTTTTAGGAAAATCAGCAATATAAGCAAAAGAAACACATTTTTCATAAAATTACGCTATAAAAGTCAAGAAAATCTCGTGAATTCATTATTTTATGTGTTATATCATCCAAATATACAAGGGGATCAAAAACAAATCACTCTAGCTTAGTTAAACAGATCTCCCAAGGCCAATATAGCCCAAAAACACTAAAACCCCATGACTACTACAACACAAAATTTCTGAAGCATGTGACAGCGTATTTTATTGAGGGTTTATACTACAACAATATAGAAACAAATATATCTAGTAATATATTACTCAAAAGAGCTGAGAAATGGAGATCTAGTCTCTTTTACACAATCTTAAGATAACCCGGCAAGGGTTTCTTGAAAGGCATGAGATCCAAAATGTAAAACTGTAGATCTATGGCTGAATCATGCTATCTGACTGAAGCTCTTCATATATATGGCTGAAAAGACAAATAAATGGCTGAAACTTATCGTCACTAGCTTTCTAGGTGAAAGGTTGATCCTTCCACTAAGAGACTAGCTCATCAACAAGGGTTTTGACCCTACCACTGCAACATCATGAAAAATCATGCAGTTTCTCAAGAAGATTGCACTGTGGCTATAGATTACTACTTGGCCCAATGTCGGTTGGTGGAAATAAATCCTATAATACTCCTCTCATATTTCTTCAACAAATCATCCAAGGAAGAGTGTGAAATTCCCACATGAGAATACCCTTGCACTAAACAGTGCAGTAAACCTAGCTAAACAGCTAAAGCATGCAATAAGTCATGAGACTCAAACATAAACAATATTATGAATGCCTCTCATGGCTTCCATCCCTTCCCTTATATTCTTGGTGAGATTCCTCACCCTTGGCCCCACTCATTTATGAGGTTATTTCCATGCAAATACTCCTCCTCCAAAACTGCGTTGTTCCCACTAGCCCCACTCTCTTCTTTGGCAGTGTTGTTGATTTGGTCAACCTTGATCTAGTCCACATGCATTTCTCCCTTACACACCAAAGGTTACTTTATTTTTCCTATCTAAACTGATCCACATTCACACTGGAAGTGTTTTATTCCTACTAAAGATATTTAAGGGTCTCCCTACCCCATTTATTCTTCTAGACTGAAAATAGAAGCAACATATAATATTCCAACTAGAAATAAGCTAATTGGGAGATTACATACAATGTTGTCTCCTTCAGGAACTACGTTATTTTATTGGGCAGTTGTAGTAGAGGGCTTAGTGCCCTAGTTTGTGAGTTAGATTTCTAGTGAGGGGAGCAACCCTTCATCCGAGAGATCTATTGGAGGAGTATCATCCATTTCTATATGAGATCAGAAACCTCCTATCAGTTATCCAATTACAAAGATTATTTA
Source organism: Pinus albicaulis (assembly GCA_034641835.2). Taxonomy (NCBI): domain Eukaryota; kingdom Viridiplantae; phylum Streptophyta; class Pinopsida; order Pinales; family Pinaceae; genus Pinus; species Pinus albicaulis. The sequence goes on from CM076570.1 coordinate 1,272,056,002, forward strand.
GCCCTAGGGCTGCACTTCATCATTTTTGTATTTTTTGAATTTTCGGAAACCCTTTCTGGGTTGTCTTAGAAATGTGCTTGGGAGCTTATGTATATATTCCTAGCACTTCTTGAGTACAACTACATCTGGAATATATATATATATATATATATATTCCAGCTGCAGTTTTACTCACTGTACTACGTTGTCTTGTTTCTCTGACATTTTGTGTTGTAGCAACATTTCATGTTTGGGTGTATTTAAGCATTGGAGGATTCTCTTGCCTAGTTTGAGTGACTTGTTCCTCAAGATATTGGTCTTATTTTTTATTGTTATAAATAATAAATTGGATCTATGATTTTCTCATGATCAGTGTATTGATATTCACTGCATTTTTCTATTTTATGTCCAATATTTCTACTTTTCTTGTTTTCGAATTTTACAAAACTCAATAGAAAATTCCACTTCCCTGTGAGGAGGAAATTCTGAAATATATACTATAAATACATCCTGAAACTGTAGCAAGGTCAGGTAATTGTTTGTTGGGTCTTTTGATTTTGAAGGAATATAAGTTGTAAAGGAAATTTTGGATGAAACTTCCTGAAATAGAGAACCAAAAAATTATAACTTATAGCCAAATGTTTTGGAACTCACGCAGTAGAAAATAAGGGAGCACGTCAAAGAACTAGGAGCTGATTTGGATACAATCAACGAAGAACCAAGGTAACGGCCCTAGGTATTATAAAACCATGGATCAAGTGAGTGAGGTATCAAATGAATCAAGCACAACTATAAAAGAAGACATAATACAACGAGAAATGATTTTAGAAAGTGTTGTGAAGCTTAGATCGAAACAAGAGATTAGACAGAGTTTAGTTTTTATAAGTATGTTGTTTTGAGATCTAGACAGTAATGTTTTGTTTATGTGCTTTCAATGGATTTTGATTCCGTGCGCAAGTCTGTGAATGCCACAAGATTTTTTTTTTTAATGTAACATGATAGAACTTTGCTGCTAATGAGATAAGGAAGTTGGTAATTCTATTAATTGTCTGTGTAATTTATGGGCCCTTTTAAAATTTTCTGCATATGTTTAATTTTTGAATGAATGTAATAAATTGAATGGTTGGGAAAGAGTATGATAATGGTTACATAAGTTATATAATTGAGCAGATATATGCATCCTATATCCTTTTATGGTTCTGTCTCACCTCGGGTGAGACTCTCCTTGGTTCGGAAGGAGTGAAAATGTCAGCTAAGTGCTAGACGACGTGGGCTCTTTGTTGGCACCCTCGGTTGAACCCTGGGTCAAAATTAAACCAAATTTTCCTGCCAATAAATGGTTTCGTTGTAGGTACCTTGAGTTTATTAAAGGGGGTTTAGATCATGCGACCATGGTATATCCATCTGAATATCCAAAAATGATGGCGTGAGAAGTTATATCACTTTATCTTGTAGCAGGCACAACTGAGGCAGAAGAATTTGGATTGGGTCAAAATAAAAATATTGTATGTGAAACCTACTTGTGATCAGTATGAGATATTTTGGTGTGAATTTCCCAAGAATTTAGAGAATTGGCTGACCCGATTTCATCATAGATCGAGGATTCTGGTACAACCAAGGTTGTGTAGGGATTGGACTACAACAGATCTAGACGATATTCATTGGTTAGATACAAAAGTGACAAGAGAGGTTGAATTTTAGGTTAACGCGACTCTTGGAGGCTATATTATTGAATTTGAGGATGAAAATCATCAGTCATTATCCTACACAGAAGCCATATTTAAATTTGGAATACAAGGTCAGTTGTTGAAGGAAATTCCACTATGGATTAATGTACTATCAATAGAAGACCACTTGTTGGAGTTTCAACCAAGTCAAATGAAAATTTAAGCTACTTGTACTAGGGGAATTGATTAGGGGAGAGGAATGTTGTGTTGTTTTGAGAGGATAAATGGAGTCCTATAATGAATCAAGAAGAGTTGTGATTGGTGAGATATTTCATAGTGTTTCAGAAGGCAAGAATAGCTGCAGAGTGGCATTTTTATATGAAATTTTAATCTACGGATAAACTAAATTGCCTGATTGTGGTGTTCCTTCACTCAGAACAACAAAAGAAAGAAAAATACTATTTTATCTAAGCCAAATAGGTATACAGAAAGGGAAAGAAGCCTATGTGGGATACTTTCATTCTCCTTCTCCTTCTGTCGTTGTTGTCGTCACTCTCAATCCAACTCAAGTTGATATATTGATTCCTGAAATAAAAAAAAAAGAAAAAAAAACAACATACAATGTAAAAGTATCTACTTATCTTAATCAAATCAAACCTATTAGATCTTAGAATACATACATCATCAAGAATAAATTTCACAAGATATAGACATATGTATTGAGAAAATGAACAAATATCTTTATTAATAGAGTAGGAGGAGAAGATTACAACCAATAGATTGATTTTTCATCAACCTACTCCAACTTAATTCCAGCCTCATCACATCCAGCATCATCTTCGCAGCATATCATTACTTCCAATATCTTATCAAATGAGAATCCAACATCATAACTTTGCACAAAGTTCTTCCTCCCTAGCACTTATATGAGTGTTCAATTTATAGGGAAACTGATTGTATTTTCTCATTAAATGGATTTTTAATAATACGCAAGACATGTTTCCAAGTTTAGAGGTGGTGGATGGAGACTTGGCTTCGAAGTATGCCACCTATGGACTCTTCTAGAAGGCACTATCCATGTGGAGATTCTCAGAACAATGATGATTTTTCTCCCAGGTGAACAACACACCCTTGAGTGTCGGGAAGTGCACTACAGTGTGCCCTTGAATGGAGTTATTGGCACTGCAACGTAGTTAGTCCCTTGTAGAGGATATTTGGTGAGTCATTGGGTCATATAATGTATACTTCAAACCTTGGAAATGTCACAATTGAAGCCATGAATGGAATTTCTTCACTTAGGGCATATAGCAAATGAAATATAAGGGGATGATAGACCCCATTTATTGGTCCTGGGAGATGATGACCAATTTGAAGAGGTCTTGGGGGATGATGTCCAAATTAACCTATAATAGTTGCCCCCTAAATCATGAAGAAAAAATAATAATAATATTTGGATGAGATGCTTTACGATGTAATGAGTAGTATCTGAAGCGAATGGTAACCTGCATCAATTTGTAATACATTACATCATGATATATTTCATCTTGGACATGACTTGCTGAGGCAGGCATACCCATGCTCAACACATAAACTATCATAACATGTACATAATTCAGAAAGGCATCTACATTGGAATGTTTCTCGATATAGACATGCCAATAGATATAGGCCCATGTTTGGATGAAGATATATATGTAAATCCATCGTACATATGATGTGTACAACAATCCTAAAATCGCAGCCTGGATGGATGAAACTAGATCCATGGTCTTCCTATCTTGTTCACTCGATCGTTCATGTACAAGTATAACCATATGAATATATGATTTGATGTCAAACATGGGGAGACATCTTCTGATTTCCAGCCAATGATGTGAGTTGTTAACAGACCCAAGAAAACCACCATTGATGTTAATGGATTTCAAGGTACTACAGTACAATTTGCAAGGCATGAATATATGATTTATTGTCAAACACCAAACAAAATATTTCGATCAAAGGTCCGAAAGCATGAAACTTGCTGATGATGTAGCAAGCCCCAAGGTACTGGAAGATGTTTCTAAGTATACTTCATGGATGATGAGCTTATCTTGTCAGGAAGAAAATTTATCACGAAACATGAGTTAATGATTTCAGAGACAAAATGTGACTTGATATACTAATGTTCAGGGATGGTTATCACGAAAATGAAGGTTTATGAGTATTTTAGAAATATGAGGAGTTACTAAATAAATTCTCTTGAACATATCGGCGACACTAAAATGAGTTGGCAGCATTGACCCAAAACTGAAGTGATGATATCATGAACCATAGGTATGATGAATCGCAAAGAAGATTACCCAACCCAAAAGTCATGATGATGGAGTGAAAGTGTCATTTTCAAGAGTGACCTGCTACTATAAAGTGTTCTATTCTTTTTCCAAAATCTTCCCCAAACATTGCTGACAAATACCTCTTTATTTTTTAACAAGCTTGAGGAGGGTAACATATGCTTGATCTATAATTCAACCCTTTGGGTGAATTCATCGCTATTTAATAATTTAACGATTCTAGCGATAATGAAACTCGATCTTTCCATGATCGAAAAGTATGTCGCTATTTTATGTTTTAACGAGTCTAACGACAGTGAAAACCCAGTCCTTTTTCATGTTTAGAGAGTTTGAAAAAGAGGACAAAAGGAAAACTCCATAAGTCCTTTTTCATAATTTTGTTGCTCAGGTCTGAAAAAGTGTAAAATGATACCTGAGAAAACCTCTTAGCCATGTTCGAATAAGGTTTTCCTTTGTTGTAAATAATCTATCTCAGGCTGGAAAAGGGTTAAAATTATACTGAGTAGATGTCGTTTCATTTACTTTTATGAGCTCGAAAATACAAGTTCTTGGAAATCTTTTCACATTATCGGAGTCTGTAAAGAGCTAAAAGAAGACTCCACGGGGTTCCTTTTTTGCAGTTATCAAAGCTTGAAAAAGAGATAAAGTGCGCTTTAACTCATTTTTCATTTTTATCAAAGCTTGAAAAAGAAGGATAAAACTATGCTTTGTGGTCAAATCATTCTTGAATAAGTGTGCACGCTAAACTCATTGTATCAGCTATAAAACATGTTCAAAAAACCATAAAACATTAAAAATACCTATTTCTTAGCAAAAATGAATAAAATCCATAGTCACAGCATTAAATATGATTTAAAATAATCAAATTTACTAATTAAAAGAGTTTTACCATTCATTTTTACTATTCCAAAGTTACCATTTGAAAATTAGGAGTTCTGAACTAGTTTTTCCCTCAGACTTCAGCAGTCGATTGTGACAGTTTCAGTGGACGATTTCTCTTGTCATTTGTTCCAGGTTGGAGCTATGAACATTCTCTTTCTTTTAGTATCATTTTCATTGCATTTCATGGTAAATTTTTAGGTTTTTGAGCCCTTTGGGTAAATATATCACGCTCTAAGAGAAACACACCCTTGAATGTCAAAACTGTGTTGTGTTGCATTGAAATTGAAGGCTAGATACACTACAACACTCTATCCCTTAACCTGGGGTGCGTTGGGCACATTTATCATTTTTGTTTCTTGATGTGTGCCCAAAATTTCCCAATTTTTTTTGCATGAAATGGATCCTAATGAAGCTTATGATTTTGTTTTAGGTATTCATCGGATCAAAATGACGGTTATGTGGTGAGAAAGAGAACATGAAGAACATAATATGATTTCCATAAACGATCCAGGTACAATAAGAGTCCTTAGCGATTGCAAGTTACTTAGATACTTCATATTGTCGAGAATGAGGAAGCAAATGGAACTATTGGAGTTCCTTGTTCATTCATGGGATCTGGATTTGCAAGCATTTCACATTGGGGACAAAGTGCTCCCAATATTTGTGGAGGATATTTTCTTTCTCACTGGATTATCGAGGCAAGGTTCTCCCATTTCCCTTGTAGGATCTGCTCTTGGAGGAGAGTGAGTGAGGGATTACACAAGCCAACATTTTCATCTAGGTACTGAACCGAGTAAATATGGGAAAATAAATATCCATGATGTGCGTGATCTACCTTTGAGGACAATCCTATTTACTATAGCAAAGCTTTCTGGTTCCGCGACACTACATGTTGCAAAAAAATCATACATGCAGTATGAAATTGAGTTCTTAGAACCAACAGTATTTAATTGGGCTGAAGCTGTACTCTTTCAGATGAAAGAAAAACTGACGAAATCAAAGGGTGGAAGCAAGAAGAATTTAAAATATGGCTTGATCCTGATTTCCTTCACCTTAGAGTAGATTCCATTGATGTAGCCACAACATGTTACACTAGGCATATCTGGCCCTAGAGATCCACATATGTAGAGATGGGTTGATTTGATGGCTAGACATTTTATTCAATCGACCATCATATTCTTTACTACATTATTTTCCTGGTTCAGATGATATATGGTATCCATATATCAGTATGCATATGCAGGCGTAGATTTCTTCAGAGATCTATACTTGATTCTACTAGACAATGCTCAATGGGGTGCAATAGGTAAGAATGTTTTGACCATGTTTTTGATTTTTTTTCTAAGGTTTCTACATTTTTTTGTATTTTTATGTTTCCAAAGACTAAACTAAAGTTTTGATGTACACAGATGTGGGTCAGGTTCGACCAGTGGGTCAGCCAGAGTAGGGAGCAGATGAGCCAGCTGAGAGGAATATCAGGAGAGAAGTCCTTCGAGATTTAGATTTGACTGAGACTCTTGTTGAGCTACAACAACACATGGAGGGATTGGCTCTTGGGATTCTAGATTTCCAGATCGAAGAGATACCTATGAGACTCCAGCGCCATACTATTGGCATTCCTAATTGTTGGATGTGGTTATTGTGTAGGATAGCTATATTAGTAGCTTGTTATCACAAGCATCAGTAGTTCACTTTGAAATTTTGCATACATTTTGAGGTCAGATGACTAATGTGTCTTGGGCACAAATTTTGTAAAAACCTATAACTATATATCTATTTTTTTTTAAGTGTTTTCCTATGTTTATTGCACAATCCTATTCAATTTTGTGATGTGAATTGAAAATATGTCCTTACATGTGTTGTAAATTTCTGTTTAAAACATAATTCGCTAAGGAATCAGTTAATGTGTTCAAATTTATAGAAATGTGTTGATATTCAATGTAATCAAAATGTCTTTCCAAAAGTATAACTCTTAGGAACATATGATGCAATGTTGGATTTCAGACACTATAAACGCTAGTAAGTTGCAGTACAACAAGTTATGAGTCTAACCTAATGATGATGTGGTTAATACTAAATGAAATGGCATAAGGGAGAAGTTCGATCAACAAGCTATACTCAATGATATTATTTTTAGATCGAATGATACAAATCCCTTGAAAACTCACTAATGTGACGCCTGGAGCAAAAATGGACCATGCTACAGAGGATAGGTTTTGCGTACTACGACTAGCACCATCGACATACCCAACGAATAGTTCCAAATATTCAGACATCTACGATGAAATGTAAAGTGGATTACTAACTTCATGAAAACTCTAGAAAAACAAAATAAGACAGTAAATTCAAATCAAAAGCATATAAAAAAAATAATACAAAAGTTTACTACGCTCAACTAAGCAAAGTAACGTTTAAGATACAACCCATTTCGAGGTTGCACCAATGGAATCCCATCATAAAATACTAACTCGTAGGTGGCCTTAGCTAGAACTCTTTTGAAAATGTAGGGGCCATGCCATAATGACTCAAATTTTCATGTACCTATCAAATCAACTTCCTAATCATAAAGTAAAACTAGGTCACCCTTCGAGAAGATGCAAGGTTGGACATGTTGGTCATATTGCACCTAAATTCGTCTCTTATGCACTTAATTGGCCGATGCAGCTTTACTACGCATTTCATCTCGATGGATGAGGTTAAAAAGGTGTGCTTATTTAGTAGAGGTGTTAGGTAAAAAATCAAAAATGAGTTTTAACGATGGCATTTCACATTGGATAGGCAAGATAGCTTCCAGACCATACACCAATTGAAAGGGGGTAAATCCAATTGCATTTCTCACCAAGGTTTGATATGACCACAAAGCCGAGTAAAGGATTAAATGCTAATTTATTTTATGAACTCCTATCATTAGTTGAAGCATTCTCTTAAGAATCTTGTTGATAGCTTCAACTTGTCCATTGGATTGTGGAGAATGAGTAGAACTATCATGTGACAGTCCTAATTTCGCAGTCAACTCATTCATCATGTGATTACAAAAATACTTACCATGATATGTAACTATATCTTGTGGAACACCAAACCGTGAGATGACATGATTGAAAAAGAACAATGCAGTTGTTTCACCTATGTTATTGAATGTAGACATCACTTCGACCCACTTGGTAAAGTATTCTACTGCAACAATAATATAACCATCCTCCCCAGACGAACGAGGGTTGCATGTCATGAAGTCAATGGCCCATTTTGAAAATGGTCCCACAACAATAATAGGATGCACTGGCACTGGTGGTTTGTGGATTTTACGATCAAATATCTGGTACGTATGAAAACTTCTGACCGTGAGGATGCAGTCGTAAAATATGGTAGGCCGAAAGTAACCGGCATGGAGAATCTTCTACGCAGTATCGTATCCATACAAGTGTCCACCACAATCCCCAACATGAAAATCATTTAGAACCTTCTCAGCCTCCTCATGAGTGAGGCACCTCCTTAAAATAGTATCGACACCACGATGATAAAGTGTATCGCCGATGATCAGATAATATTTGGCTTGGTATCGAATACGTCGTTGTTGAGAGCGAGAGGTATTGGGCTAGAAAGTCTTGGTTTGGGGATAAATGATTAAATCCCCATACCAAGGTTCAGATGACCCGATCAAAAACAAATACTCATTAGGAATTGATGGTTCCAATGTAGTATCAGTACTATCATATGGAAGGTCGCAGAGAAGTTCAGCCAAAACTAAAGACTTCTTTGACTTGGATTTGATGAATTCCAAATCAAATTCCTGTAAAATGAGGATCTATTTTTAATATTTCCCCCCATCAATTTACGTGACAAAATGTATGTCATGGTGTTGCAATCTGAAATGACAATGGTCTTCTAGAACAAGATATAATGGCAAAATATTTGGACAACTTGAATGGTTTCCAAGGCAAGTTTTTCAACGTATGAATACTTCACTTTCGTATCATTGAGATTACGACTCAAATAATATATTGGATGTTCTATCCCATCTTCTTCTTGGACAAATACCATAGCAATGGTCGTATTTTTCGCAACAATATATAAGAAATAATCACTCTGATAATTAGGGTGATATATTAATGAAGCTCAGACCAATGTATCCTTGACAGCATCAAAATAATTTTGCGCAACCTTATCACAATGGAAGGGAACCCCCTTTTTCAAGAGACGAGTAAAACCTTTATCCATTTCGGCGTAGTTGGGTATGAACCTCCTTAGGAAGTTAGCCTTTCCTTGAATTTTTTGTAACTGAAGTAAATTTGATGGTGCAGGCAAATAAAGAATGGCTTGGACCTTCAGTGGGTCGATTCTAATTCCATATTTTGAAACGAAAATCCAAGAAAACGACCAAAAACAACATAAAACACAGATTTGTGTGGATTGAGGCATATTTTGTAGTGTTAGCAGTGTAAAAATATAACTCTCAAATGTGTCAAGTGATCAATCTAGTTTCGTGAATGCACGGGTAAATCATCTAGATGAGGTTGAACAATGTGCTTGATGTCATTGAAAGCATAATCCATTGTGGTATAAAATGTTTCCCCAACATTCTTTAAACCAAAAGGGAGTTTACGATAAGAGAATGTGCCCCAAGGATAGATGAATTTTGTCTTATATTGTTCCTCTAGGCAGATATAGATTTTATTGTAACTGGAGAATCCATCCATGAACAAAATTTTTTCATATCTAGCTCAATCGTCAATAATCTGGTCGGTAAATGGAGTAGGATAGTTGTCTTTCAAATAAGCAAGATTGACATCCTGATAATTGGCACACACTCTCATTTTCCTTAGTTTCTTCATGACAGGAAAAACGTTGGAAACCCAACTAGTAAGAGGAATAGGGTAAATTAAACTAGCACACAAAAGATTTTCAACTTCTGCTTTAATGGCAATAGTCTTCTTTGGATTAACATGACAAAGGCGTTGACGTATCGGTCTGACATCAGGGTACATTTTAATTGTGTGTTCAATGATACTAGTATCTATGCTCAGAATTTCCTCATAAGACCAAGAAAATATGTCTCAGAATTCACAAAAGAGAGAGCGATAAATTTTGAGTTCGGATGGAGAACAAGAAATGCCGACATGAATGCTTTCTATAATGTCAGGTTTGGTTGAAATATCGGTAGAAATTTTTTCTTCAATATTTGTTAAGTTTTGCTCGGATTTGATTGCATTAATGGGAATATAATTTGAAAAAAAGGTGTTGATCGAAGGGTGATATCGTTAAATAATATTATCTTCTTCTTAATCCTGAAGATGGGAACGATGATGATGATCTTCCCATCATTCTCCTTTTGGCATTATGGATTCCACAATGCTTTATTAGTCAATATAGTGGATAAAAAAGGATCATATGGAGTACCAAAATCTAATGAACGATCGACCCAAATGATTGACAACGATGATTTAGGATTCACCGCCCAAGCCATGTAGATTGATTGCTATGCCAGCTCAATTTGGCTGGGTGGTAGGAATTCATCCAACGTAACAAATTCAAAATCATTGGTAATCTTCCTTAGCCAGATGGAGTGGAATATATCATGAATTAGGTCTCTATTCTTGCAATTCCTGCCGACGTCACAGGAAGTAGTAATGCAAAGGTGCCCATTAGGCAAGAATCCTTTAAGATTCTTACACCAATGTTTTGAAGTGATGGCTGGGGTGCATGAACTAACGGAATAATTCCAGTTACCTATGAATTATAGGCAAAGAAGGAGATTTGATTGATGATTGTGATAACACCTTTAAGAGGGAAGGCGATCATTCTAAATTAAGTAGAAACAATCGCAGTCATAGCATAAACCCATGGCCTTCTGAGTAAAATGTTGTAGTCAAGGGGTCTGTCAATGACCTCAACTTCAACAGTTACAATTTTTCTCCCTAGTTCAACCTGCATGTTATTGATGATACCGCAAGGCTTATATGTACGTCTGTCAAAAGCTTTCAATGTCATAGGTGATTGAGATAGGTGCGGCAAGCCAAGTCACTTCGAGTAATTTAGAGACATAATTCAAGTAGATGCTCCCTCATCAATAATAGTTTGATGAAGGAAGTGATTGAGAACATTTACTTGGATGGATAATGCCATTTATGATGGTAATTTTGGAACATAGCCCATATGATTAAAGACTACAATATTGGAATCTATCAGGTCGATTCTACCAATTGCTGACAAAAAATCTTGTTTCTGGGAGGGAAAATTTTGAAGTACCTTAAGTAGCGACCTAGCTGAAGGGGATTGAGCCAAATATTCAACTATATTATAATTTTGAGCAACTCGAGCTCGAGGATTGAATGTCGATTTATGGACGACTCCCTTTGGTGGCTTTATTGGTAACTCAGGAATAGCAGTTGGTGGAATAGATTATGTGGAAATATTTGTGGTCGAGTTAGGAGGTTGATCAGTAGCCTGACTACCATAACCTTTATTTTGTGTTGACACCAAAACATTAGTTTTTTACTTTGTGACAGATAGCATAAGAACTTGGGAACTAGAAGCTGGATCCGTAGCAACCATGTTTGTGTCTGGATTAGGAAATGGATCTAACACAGAAGATGCATTCAAGGTCTTAAGAAATTTTGAGACTTCGACACAATGAGGACAGTATTGAACAAAGTGCTCCTCATTACATATTATGCAAGGGTAACGAGGTTTCTGATTGTTTCTAGTTTGTTGATCAGATGATCGTTCCTGCGAGGTTAAATTTTTCTTTTTCTTCGCTTTCCCTTTTTTCTTACTTCCAGGTTGCTTGTCACTTTTTCCTTTGTCAAATGACACGGCATGAATTTCAGAAGAAGGTGAAAGATCAGATGCAACAGAGTGTTGTGTGCTTACAGTACTAATCATACCGTCGTCGGCATGAGAGTCCTTAGATAGAGAAGGAAAAATAAAATTAGATCACGGCGCATTGGGAATTTTCTCATAGTGCATGCTAGACTGAGTGTAAATCAAATCTAAGTACAGGGCCCAAGCAATGACCTTCTCTTCAGTGACGAAGCCACCTTTATCCAAATCCTCGATTGTAGATGGGAGAAAGGATCAACCACTCAAAATGGATCTGATTAGGAACAAACGTTTTGACCATTCTACAATGACGACGCCACTCATGAATATGATTAGAAATGTGAGTAGCAGTAGTCTGTTTAATAAACCACTCAAAATGGATCTGATTAGGAACAAACGTTTTGACCATTCTATGATGACGATGCCACTCATGAATATGATAAAAAATGTGAGTAGCAGTAGTCAGTTTAAAATTGGTCTGGAGTTTCATTCCTGTTTCATATCATATGGGTAACTAGAAGTGGGTCAAAAAGGTAGTAGCTAAGGAAGTGAAATAATCAAATGAAGCTCGTGGTAGTTCAATGTACCACTTCAGGGCCATACTAGTGAGCGTATGCTGGAAAAAACAAATTCTAATGGAGTCATCATTTAAGGAGTTGGATGAGCACCATAAATGATAAGTCATAACATGCATTGACATGTCTTCTCCAAGGTTTCCATTGAACTTAGGAATGTCTGAGGGTAATTTATGTGGTATCACCAGCCACCAAGGAGAATAGTTGATAGGATAATTGGTAAACTGGTTGAAATCAGGTAATTCTAAATTTGCAACAAAGGGAAATTGTCAATTTAAGTCAAGTTGAGCATAACCAGGATATGATGGAATTTCTTGGGAAATAGGCATTTGAGCACCATCATAAGGAATTTGTTTTTGGTAACCCGGATAGGGGTTGTTTTGATGACCAAATGCTTGAGGATTCTGTTGACCAAAACCTGGGTAAGCTGCTTGTTGTTGGAATGATTATTGTGCCATTTGCAGTTGTGGTTTCCAAGTGTTAGAAAATTATATATTATGGAGCAATGCAACACATAAAATATGCGGAAAATACAAGCACACAAAACACATAAAACCAAAGAGACACAGATATACATGGTTCACCTAGTTTGGGCTACGTCCACCCCGAACAGCCAATTCTTCCTTTCTATTATCCAGCAAAATGAAGAGACAAAACCTATAGCAGATCCGCTGTAATATCCTCTGTTCTCTCTCACAGTATCCCTATCTGTTTCTCGCTCTGAGAATACACCCATAATACACAGCCACAATACAATACCCTCATATATACAAGGGGGTTTCCTTCTAGGGAAACAAAACCTAAACTAAACATAACTTCTACCATCAGATCATCCGCCTATGAATGGCCCAGATTGACTAGAAATTACTATACTTTTACAAGGCAATTTTACATCTGTTTTTAGCTTCGGGGGCGTTGCCCCCGAAACCCTCGCCAGGGGGGGCTCCAAAAAGCACTACTGCCCCCCGTGGACCCCCCACGGTAGCAATTAATTACGGGTAGAATTGTCGCCCCTTTTAAGGTACAGGGGTCCAATGCTATGATACAAAGTAAACAAGATAATCAGGCTCCACACCCAACAATCTCCCACTTGGAGACTGATTGTAGCAACTCCACCGTTGCTTCATTTGCTGGACAATGACTCCTCTTTGGACATGGTTGTTCCTCATCTTCATCATCATCCTTGAAGACCAATTGAAACTGAGCACATTCTCAGTTTCTCCCTGGTTACAACATTTGTTAGCATATCTATAGGATTCTGGCTAGTGTGTATCTTTTTCATCTTCAACTCTCCATCTTCCAATACTGACCGTATGAAATGGTACTTTAGATGTATGTGTTTAGTCCTAGAATGAAATGCTGAGTTCTTTGCAAGATGAATGGCACTTTGGCTATCATTGTATAACGTGCCCATATCATGCTTCTCACCCAATTCATCCATAAACCTTTGTAACCAAATTATTTATTTACTAGCCTCTGTAGCAGCAACATACTCTACTTTTGTTGTTGAAAGTGCAACAGCACTTTGGATTTTTGAAACCCAACTGACAGTTGTTCCACCTACAGTAAATACATATCTTGTAGTGCTCCTCCTGTTATCTATGTCACCTACCATATCTGCATCAACATATCCCTGTAGAGAAATGTTTGAACCACCAAATCATAATGCTTGATTTGTGGTACCTCTCAAATATCTGAGAATCCATTTTACTGCCATCCAATGTTCTTTTGTTGGATTATTCATGTACCTGCTTACAACTCTCACTGCATGTGCAATATCAGGCCTTGTGCGGACCATTGCATACATTAAACTTCCAACTGTTGATGCATATGGAACGTTAGACATATAATCCATGTCTTCTTGGGTCTTGGGGCACATCTCCTTACTAAGTTTGAAATGGCTAGAAAAAGGTGTACTAACTGGTTTTTCATTCTGCATATTAAATCTTTTCAACACCTTTTCTATGTACTCATTCTGAGACAGTGTTAATTTGCTATTTTTCTAGTCTCTAGTTATCCTCATACCAAGGATTTGTTTTGCAGCTCCCAAATCCTTCATTGCAAATGAATTTGCCAATTTTCTTTTGAACACATTTATTTCCTGCATGTTAGACCCTACAACAAGCATGTCATCTACATACAATAACAATATAATATGGCTTCCATCATTTTTCCTTTTTAGATAAACACAATTATTAGAGTGACATCTAGTATAACCTTGTTCAGACATAAACTTTTCAAATTTTAGATACCACTGCCTTGGAGCCTATTTTAAGCCATACAAGCTCTTCTTTAACCTGCACACCAATTTTTCTTTCCCTTTTACCTCATATCCTTCTAGTTGTTGCATGTATATCTCTTCCTCCAAATCTCCATGGAGAAATGTTGTCTTTACGTCTAACTGTTCAAGATGTAAATCTTCCACTGCTACAAGACTTAAAATAGTTCTGATTGAAGTCATTTTAACAATAGGAGAAAATATTTCATCAAAATCAATACCTTTCTTCTGTGCAAACCCCTTCACCAAAAGTCTAGCTTTGTACCTTTGTTTTCCTCCATCTTCTTCCTTCATCCTGTAAGCCCATTTATTTTGCAATGTAGTTTTACCTATAGGAAACCTAACTAAGTCCCAAGTCTAGTTATGCATTAAGGAGTCCATCTCTTCATCCATGGTTAGCCCCCACTTCTTCCTACTTTCAACCTGCATTGATTCTTCATAACATTCGGGTTCACCAGAATCAGTCAACAATAAATAATATAATGAAGGAGAGTATCATTCAGGGGGTCTACTTATCTTGGTAGATCTTCTAACACCACTTTTAGGTGTTTAAGGTGTCTGTTGCTGTTGTGGTGGTTGCTACTGTTGTGGTTGTTGATTATTATTATTTTCAGGCACCTTTCCTTTTTCAATTATCTCATCAAGAATTGTGTATTCCTTGCTTTCTTTTTCTTGTTTCTTTTCCTGCAACTGATTCTTATACAAGACCTTTTCATTGAATATTACATCTCTGCTCCTAATGATTTTGAGATTTTCATAATCATATAAGCAATAACCAAAATCATTAACACCATATCCAATAAAGGTACATTTCTTTGATTTTTCCTCAAGCTTTGTTCTATTTTCTTTATTAATATGGACAAAGGCCTCACAACCAAAATGCTTTAAAAAAGAGTAGTTTACCTTTTTACCTGTCCATGCTTCCTCTGGAATACCACCATCCAAGGAGCTTGAAGGCCCTCTGTTTATTAGATAAACAACAGTATCTATATCATCTGCCCAAAATTGTAAAGGAAATTCCGCATGCAATCTCATGCGCCTTGCATGCTCCATGATTGTTCTGTTCATTCTTTCTGACACACCATTTTATTGTGGTGTTCTTGGAACTGTCTTCTCTCTGCGAATTCCATGCTCGGAACAGTACCTATCAAACTCTTTGCTGCAATATTCACCTCCATTGTTTGATCTGAGACACTTCAACTTCTTTCCTGTCTCAATCTCAACCAAATCTTTCCATTTATTGAAAGTATTAAATACATCAGATTTATTCTAAATACAATAAATCTATGTTTTTCTAGTTGCATCATCAATAAAAGTAACATAATAATGAGAGCCACTTAGAGATGATACTTGAGCAGGTCCCCATACATCTGTATGCACAAGCTCTAATTTTTTTCTCTTCTTTTCTTTCCCAACTCTGAGAAATCTAACTCTCTTTTGTTTTCCATAATGCAATTTTCACAGAAATCCAAATCAACATTCTTCAAACCTGGCAACAAATTTCTTGAGTGAAGAATCTTCATTCCCTTCTCACTCATGTGTCCGAGCCTATGATGCCATAATCCTGCATCTGCTCCTTTGGAAGTTAAAGCATTAACAGAGTTATAAATACAATTTCATAAATACAATGTACCAACCTTTTCACCTTTTGCTATTACCAGGGCTCCTTTGGTGACCTTCCAAGTTTTATCCGTGAAAGTTGTCACACAACCTTCACTGCCTAACTGCCTTGTTGAAATCATATTTTTCTTCAGATCTGGAACATGCCTTACCTCCTTTAATAGCCATTGGTTTCCATTCTGCTGTTTTACAGGAACCTTACCCATTCCAACAATTTTATAGGGTTTATCATCACCCAAACGAACTTGTCCAAAATCTCCTTGAACATAGTCATGAAAATATTTCTTATCAGGTGTGGCATGGAATGAAGCCCCTAAATCTACAACCCAAGAATCAGTAACATTTTTTAAAGAAAGAATCAAAGCATCTTGAAACACATCACATGTCACATTTGCTTCATGATTGTTTTCTTGCTGTGCATCTCCTTATTTTCCCTTCCAAGATCTACAATCTTTCTTTAGGTGTCCTCTCTTTCCACATTTCCAGCACACTATCCCCGATCTGGACTTGGAGTTGCCTTTCCTTGATTTACTGCGATAACCTGAGCTCTTTTCTCTTTCCATTCTTCTTCCCCTAGACTCTGCACTCAAAGCATTACCTGATGTCTCACCAAAACTTTTCCATCGCATTTCCTTGCTAAGGATAGCACCGACAACATCATCAAACTTTAAAGTACTAGATCTAGAGACAAAGTTACTAATGGCCATAACTAAACCATTCCAGCTTTCTGGAAATGAGCACAGAAATAAAAGAGCCCTAACTTCATCATCAAATTTTACCCCTATAGAACTTAACTAACTGGTAACTGTATTAAAATCATTTAAATGGTCTGCAACAGATCCACCTTCCGACATCTTCATATTAAATAATCGTTTCATAAGAAATACCTTGTTTGAGGTTGAGGGTTTTTCCTATAGTTTCGCCAACATCTGCATCAAACCCTCTGTTGTTGTTTCCTTCAAAATATTGAAGGCGACTGACGCCGCAAGGCACAACCGTACTGTTTCGAGTGCCTTTTTATCGAGAATGTTCTATTCCGCATCTGTCATGGCCACTGGCTTCTTTGTTTTTCTGCTCAATGGTAGGTACAGATCTTTCTGATACAGATAATATTCCATCTGCATCTTCTACAATGGGAAGTTTTGGCCGTTAAATTTCTCAACCCTAAATTTACCATCTTCTGCCATTGCTCCCACTCAAACGAGGAACCCTTCTTTCCTATAGGTTTATCAGCCAAATAGACCTTCGGCTCTGATACCATTTGTTAGAAAATTATATATTATGGAGAAATACAACACATAAAATATGCGGAAATAAAAGCACACAAAACACATAAAACCAGAGAGACACAGATATACATGGTTCACCCAGTTTGGGCTACGTCCACCCCGAACAGCGAGTCCTTCCTTTCTATTATCCATCAAAATGAAGAGACAAAACCTACAGCAGATCCGTTGTAATATCCTCTGTTCTCTCTCACAATCTCCCTATTTGTTTCTCGCTCTGAGAATATGCCCATAATACACAGCCTCAAAACAATACCCTCATATATACAAAGGGGTTGCCTTCTAGGGCAAAAAACCCTAAACTAAACATAACTTCTACCGTCAGATCATCCGCCTATGAACAGTCCAGAATGACTAGAAATTACTATACTTTTATAAGGCAATTTTACATCTATTTTTAGCTTCGGGGGCGCTTCCCTCGAAACCCCTACCAGGGGGGGCTCCAAAAAGCGCTATCGCCCCCCTGGACCCCCCACAGTAGCGATTGATTACGGGCGGTGTTGCTGCCCCTTTTAAGGTACAGGGGTCCAATGTTGTGAAACAAAGTAAACAAGATAACCAGGCTCCACACCCAACACCAAGGTGACTTCCCACCAATATTATAGCCTAAACTGGAATAGATTTGACTCGAATGTGAATAGTTAAGATGCAGTTGTGCCTGTGACATCCCATAAAAGGGTAATCCAGCTTGTGAATGAAAGATTTTGGATACAGGTGGTGGTTATAACCCAGTCGAAGGAGTTGGAATTTGAGGGCCCAAAACTTGAGGGTAATGGGTTGAAGGACCTACCTGAGATGATTAAGGTACAAAAATATTAGCCCGTAACAGGGGTAATGAATTTTTAACAGGTGGAGTAGATGTGGGTGCAACAGGTTGAACTGGTTGATATGAATGCACAATCGTTTGTGGTTGAATGGGAAATATAGGATGTCATTGAAAAACAATCATTCCAACATTAGGGTGACCATAAAATGAAGGAGTACTGTCAAAATGGGTGACCATAGGTTTCCCCACAACATGAGGAGTATAATAATATGAAATATATTTTTCTCCAAATGGTGTGAGTCCAGTTGAGATTGTACTGGATGGAATATACCTAGATGGACCAGCTTGATGTTGCACTGAAGATGTATATAAAGGATGAAGCCATTCAATACTCATTAGAGATGTACCAGATAGAATACCAGAAGATGACATGGGTGAATTCCATGGGTTTGAGGATGAACCAGAGTAGGTTCCAGATAATGATTGGTAACCTAGTGGGACGAAAGGACCACCATATAGATGTGACTCTAGTGATGTGGTAAACATCGATGGGGTAGAAACAGTAGATGTCATCGCAACTGTAACAAATGGTACAGTTGTAGATGTTGACTCAGCCATGGTCATATGACCTAGTGTATATCCTATAGGATCTATGATAACGTGAATTGAAACAGGATCAAAAGAAGCATTGTAAGTCAACCGAGGAATAGTCTTGTAAAGATAAATCCCTGGTCCTAAATGGGTTGGAGTTGGAGGGCATATTTCTTATGATTTTATTCCTCAATCGATATCAAACCAGGTGGAAGGATTTCATCGTCAGGCCCGAGATATATTTTAGGTGGTTGACTGCGCGATATGGGAGACTCAATGGCTATGATCGAATGTGGAGCGAACGATACAAGAACAACTTCTGGCTGTTCAACTTCAGGATCTAGATGTTCTAGTAAAAGAACGATGGGATCTATATCAACTTCCAATTGAACAACGTTGGGTTTGGGAGGTATGGTCTCACTGATTGGATGGATCATGTCCACAGGTAGGTGTGAGGACTTCATTTTGATGACAGTGGATGAAACATAATGTGTAGAAACGACTCGAGATGACTCTTGTATATGTGATGATGATGTCGCACCATAGGTAATGGTGGTACTAGTTTCGGTAGAACGATGTTGCCTTCACCGACCAGAAATGGCTTCCAGTGGTAAAGGTGGTTTAAGTGTTATGCTACATGAACGATGAGGAAAAGGATTTCCTTCTTCCACGATGATTGATTTATTTTATTACAAAAAAATAAAAATAAAATAAAATGGTAATTCTAGACAAAAGGTTTACCAAGTAATTGTGAACTGCTAAATACCTCCTGGTGAACCAAGAAGTACGGGCAGGCAATCTCCCAAAATGCTGTGATCGGTGTATCACAAGTTACAAGTTGGATGACTCAGTTACCTATGGATGGTAAGCAACCTAAATTTGTCCTCTGAAATATACCTGAAGGCACGTGGAGGCCCAAGTCTGTATTAGCATTGTCTAATACGAAACCACATAGTGAGAGCACCCCCTTATACTTTTCATACTAGAACACTTCCCTATATACCCGAAGGTACGTGGACAAGCTCTGATATACTTACATATGTGGAGTTGGATTTCACACTCGAAATGTATCACAAACAAGTTAGTGAAAATTGTTATGTTTAACGACGTCAGAACACATCTCTAGCCTAGACCTTATAAATGTTATCGTTAATGTTACAATGCTTTCTTAGGTTGATTGAGGTTAATTTTATGTTGATCTTGTTTAAATTTTTTATTTAAGATTCACCACGTGATGTAATGGAAATTCATAAAAATGCAAACTAAATGATAAGAAGACTTTTCAATTTAGATTTTTCAATGAAAATCCTAGCTACTAAGGGAAAAGAGCAATACTTTTTTAGCATACAAGAAAGAGCACAAACTAAATGCAGATTTCCTTAACTCGTTCCTATGCAACACACACAATTCTCTAGATGCACATGCATTTTTTTTCTTTTCACCTCCCTTTAATGTGATTGAGACAAATGAAACTAAATGCAAAAATAAATCAAACAAATTTTTTCTTTTGAGAAACGAAGAATGAAACAACAATTTATCTTGGGAAAATGAAAAATGAAACTAAAATTTTCCTATAGGAAATGAGGAATGAAACAAAAATTTCCTTTTCTAAAACATAATTGATCTAATACAAAAATTAACTACTTTGAATTTGATTTTCCAATGATAATAAAAATAGCTAATGAAAAATTGAACAAATTACTTTTTAGAGGAAGAACATGAAATTTTATTGGTCTCTAACAGTAATCAGAAATCTGAGAATACAACAGAAAATTGGCTGAAACTAAAATAAATGACAAATTTTGATGGAATTTGGTTGGTTGAGGGGCCAACGTAGCCTCTAAGGGGAGACAGTCCATTGTAGAGCACCCTTGAATGGAACACAGTGCTTTGTAGTGCACTGTACCCTGACCAACAGTTCATTGTGTGTAGCTAGGTTTGATAAATAAGTAGCTAAACACACTGCTAATGAAATTTGTTCATTCAAATGATTTATGAAAGAAAGTAGATGCTACTGATGGTGGTAAAAAGAGGAAAAAACACCACGAATGATGGGATTTTCCCCAGTATGGTCACCAATTTTTTATACGGAATTTTAATCTATGAATAAACTAAATTCCCTGAGTGTGGTGTTCCTTCAATTAGAACAAAAGAAGAAAGAAAACTACTATTTTCTATAAGAAAAATAGATATATAGAAAGGGAAAGAAGCCTATGTGTGATACTTTCTCTCTCCTTCTCCTTCTGTCATTGTTGTTGTCACTCACAATCCAACTGAAGCTGCTAGATCAATTCCTAAAATAAAAAACATAGAACAATAAACAACATACAATATA
Organism: Pinus albicaulis; assembly: GCA_034641835.2. Lineage (NCBI taxonomy): Eukaryota > Viridiplantae > Streptophyta > Pinopsida > Pinales > Pinaceae > Pinus > Pinus albicaulis. Next base: position 1,272,077,127 of record CM076570.1, read on the forward strand.
CAAGTATCTACTTATCTTAATCAAATAAAACCGATTAGATCTGAGAATACATACATCATCAAGAATACTGGAAGGGAGATCCAACCCCTTGATCTCATCTACCAAATCCTACTAGAAGGGAGCTTCAACCCCCTGATATGATCACCAACTATGACAGGTAGGAAGCTTCAACTTCCTCACTGAAGGCTCCAACTCTCAGTACCATCTGTGGAGTGTGTTTCATAACTTTTCACACTAGATCCACCAACTTCAATACATCACAACTTGTAGACCATTTTTTATCAAATAATTCATGTTGAACCCTTTAACATCATATAAGCCAAATATAAAAACTGAAGCTTATCACTGTACCAAAAACATTCATCCAATTCCTGAAAAAAAACCACTGAACTAATCAATCACCAATCACTTGGATACTAAACCAATCATTGAAGCAAACAATCACTTAACCAATTACCAGCTAAATTCAAACAGAAAAGTGAGATCATTGTAACCAGAATATAGAACTGAACTCATAATACTGCATCAACATGTTGAATCAAGTGCAACCCTGATCATCCATAAACCAAAATGTATATGCTACTCACTTAAGGCAACTTATGTGATTACGCGCTTTTCAGTAGAGAAAATTGTGTACAGATATCAATTTACTAAGTTATAAAAATGGTTACTCTGAATCAATCATAGATTTGAATAGAGTCATTTTGAAATATTTTTTTAGATTACAGATCTACAAACCCTCATATAGGTAGCACCATCAAGAATATTTTCAACCAATCAACATGCAGCCAATTTCAACTACATTATTCAAATAGTTTGACTTTAGATATTATTACTCAACCCAGATCAACATGAAGACATCATTGACAAACAACAGAGATACAGTAGCATTGATCATATTGATCAATCATTTACCAGCAAAAACCATTCCTTTATGTACACAGCTTAAATGAAATGAAAATGCATGTACATGTGACTTTACCGAGACTAGCCTAGATATAGATCTACAAATTTTGACCTAAAATTGTGCAGCTCTTTAGAACTTCAGAAAGACCTAAATCATAACATTTCGACTTAAAAACATGCATCAATACTTAGATCTAGTCAATCCATGAGCAGATCATACAATGAAAGTCAATTTAGGTCTCATGATCTTGATCCATCATTGTATTTATCGGTGCATTTATTCTTTCAGATCAATTTGTCAACTATAGACCTTACAATGCAAGTATACTTCAGATTGAAGTATTCGTCAAAAACCCTTACTCATGCACACTTATCACTTTGATATCCACCCCCTTATATAGCTAGAGCCTTATCCAATTCCATGAACCAAAACCACACTAATGCCATGTAAGATTCCCAATTTTCCACAAGATAATTGGAATATTAAAGTTCTTAATTTTCATAATTAATTAAGTAAATAAGAGGGTGGAGGGGCCCATAAACCCCAAAGATAAATAAAATCCACTTTTGATGTGTGAATGTGGATATTTCAAACATAGATCTACATAATGGAGTAGCGGAGCAGCTACTTAATGTGAAAGGAGTGGAGATCATGTCTCATTAATGAGAAAGAGACTGGAGGTTGAAGAAGTCAACTAAGATCATGGAGGGTGGTGCAAGGGTAATCCCGCTTCACCCACATTCCTAGTGTTCAAATGCTTCCTACTCTATCTGTGTGTAATGCATCCAAAATTTTTATTTCCCAAAGCTGTGCGCCAACCTCACAATCTCTGCACTTCCAATTTCCATATTTTTATTCAATGAGGGTCTTCTTAATCCTCTATTAAATTTATTCATCAAATTCCTAGAATTTGATTAATGAATACCTTTACAACCTTATATCTCCCAGCACAACAAGTATTTTGGACAAAACAGAACCAACGTTTATACCTTTCGAAACTTTGTATTAATACTCCACGAGTTTAAACAAATAGCATATTTCGCGTCGCAAATCCTTTGATCGCACCATCGCAATATACCCCAATGAGCCCATCGCAATTAATTGCGATGCGACCAACCGCACAACTCCCGATCGCACAAACCTCCGATCGCACAAACCTCCAATTGTGATCTATGTGGTTCTAGCTTAACCTCCGGGCTCTTCCATTAAACCTCGGGCAAGTTCAACATGCGATCGTCGTTCGATATCGAGCCTCCAGATCGACGGCTTGTATTAATTTCGCTCGGCGTCTTGGTTCAATGGTTAATGCGCAAAAGCGCACTTTAACCAGTGGTTTTTTCATGCTGCTCAGGGACACGCATCAGGTTCCCTATGGAATCGCTATGAATTCCTCAATACCACTTTCCATATAATGGTGGTGCGAAGGAAACCACCCTTCAGTTCTAACCCGCCGTTACTATTCCTTTATGTTCTCCGTCTTTCGCTCCTCCTCGCTGTATTTCTTCACATTTCAACTTCGTCCCACATTACACAGTGCTCGTCCCTCCGGCCCTCACGCAGAGTTACAATACCACGCCACTGTCGACTTCGGTGGACCTCAATGCATGACTCTCAACTAGCATTCAGAGTTATGCAATCACACAGGGACGGAATACATTAATTTCAGAGTCAAAGAGATCTCGTGCATGCGCAGGTGTAGAGCATCACCAGAATTTGATCATACACAGGGATTCGCTCCGTCTTTCACACCGAAATTCCTACTATAAATTATACAGAGTTCTAGCCCTCCACTCATATCTTTGGCTGTGGGATTCGAACTTCAATTACACAGAATCAGTTACTCTTCATGAGGATGCTTACATACATTCATGCAGGACTTATTCAAACAAAGCGGATACACATTCACGCATGAATTAATTCCACAAGGCACAAACATACTGAACATTTCTTATTTACACAACGAATTGACATACAGTTACTGACTGGCCAGATATTCAATCTGATGGCCTTCTTCCTTTCCTATGCAGCTCTCTGCAGCTCTCTGTAGCCCTCTGCCGCCCTCTGCAGCCCTCTGCCTCTATCATAGAGGTTTATTTTTATACAACCACAAGGAATCGATTCAATTCCTTGATTACTCACAGACTCTTCGACTTCCTACAATTCCAATTAGACTAGCCTCCAAAACTGACTATCTCTTCGGGTGCCCATCAATCATTCGGGTAGTTACAATATTTTCCTTTCTAATTGATTAAAATAACTCAACTATGAATATTTACATAGGGAAAAAAAACATGAGGCCCTCCTCTACATTTATTTATGTACAAAATTTCTTGGGTCCAATGCCCCTGCATCAGACTCCCCAGGTTCAAATGATTCATGATCTCCTGATCATGTGCTTCATCTTTATCTGCCTGGATCCCATACTCTGCTCTGCAACTGGTTATTTGTTGCAGCATTCTTCTTCCATATTCCTCCGGGCTGCCATACCTTGTGCTGTAGCTTTCCACTTGCTATGCCCTCACAGTCAGTGACTGTCTCTTTCTTGCTGCTGCTAATTCCCTGCTTCTTTGTTGTTGTTCTCCTCTGAGGAATCTTCTGCATCAATCTCCTTACAAATTCAATCTCTTTGTCTAATCCTTTCTCTGACAGCAGGATGCTGGCTTTTGTTTGCTTCATTCTCATCCCTTCGGTTCTTACTGCTGCCCAAGATCCTATGCTTACTGCCACCCAATCATCCATGTTCTCTCTGCAATAGTAAAACTTATGCTCCTTTGCTGGCAACACTTCAGCTTGTTGCTTCAGTACTCTCTCTAGCAACACTCCAAGCTGCTGCTCTGGCATTTCACCTCCTTTTCTGAGTATCTTTAGCAAACATTCTTGTCATCTCCTTTGGCCAAACAAATATTCTCCATGCTGCAACTTAAGTTTAGCATCTTCTTCTTCTGTCCTAGAAATCTTCAGCAATGGCCTTCCTTCTTCTTGATTGATTCCAGCAGTCAAACCAAGTTCTCTAGCCACTGTACCTTCATCTTCTGTTAGAGTGGAACTCTGATTCTCCCTTGCTGTAGCAGCCCCAACAGTCTACCATACAGTATTCTCTTCAATCTTCTCTTGGCTATTTGAACAAGCCAATTCATCCTTGCTATCAATAGCAACAATCTTTTCCTACACATGAGACATGGTTGTCCATCTTCATTCGCTGCTCATCCTCATTCTGCAACAGCTCTTCAACTCCAAGTGATGGATTGTCTTCTGCTTTACCTGTCAACACAGCCACTCTATCAATTCCAGAGCCCCAATACCCAATGGTCCCTACTGATGATTCGATCAGCAATTATTTTCTATCTCCATCCCATTGTGTCTTCTCATTCTGTAGCCCCCAATTCTGAAATTGAGGTCTTATCTCTTGTAAGGAATCCTGCTGATTCAGCATACTCTCCAGCAGCTCAATTTCTCCATTCCATGCTTTAAAGTTCTCCATAGAATTCCCCTTCTCTTTCAATTGACTGCCCCATGCTGTCAATTCTCCTTCAGGATCAACGGGATCTGCACTCCTCAAACATTTGTTAAAAAAAAATTCACTAGGCCTCAAAGCCTTTCCTTCTTCTATCAGCACCTCAGTATGTTGTCCCAACTTTTTTTCCTCTTCCATCAGCACATCAGAATGCTAAGCCCAAATCTTCAAACATTTCTTGAGACTATCAGCCAGTCTCTCTTCTGCACCATCCTCTGCAAGGATTTCTTTCTTCTCTAGTTCACAAGAATGAACTTTCTCATCTGCAGTCATCTCTGTCCTTACCATCTGAACACCTTCTCTCTATGGTTCTGTCCTTTGCTCATGCCACAATCTTGGCATCTCACCACAATCTTCTTTATCTTCTGCTATCACTATCTCCTCAGTCTTCATCAGAATAAAATCCTGATTTCCCATCTCTGCAAAGACTCCAGCTACCTGTCCATCATTCTCCACATGGCCATTTAACAAAAGTAGCTTGCCATTATCATCATTAATGACAAACTCATCATCATCATCCCCATTGAAACAATCTCTTCTACCAAATAAGGAATTAATGAATTCCTTATGCTGCAGTAGTTCAATCTATTCTTCATCTGAAAGATACTCATCATACTTGGCTTGGTAATAGTCAAATTCATTCATCACAGTTTCACCATATGAACTATCTTCATTAACACCTGCATTCACACACAACTTGTCAGTTGTAAGAACATAAGACCTCATGGTCTCATTTGGTGATTTGATCACCAAATATTCCTGCTGTTCCAAGTCTTCCATTTTCTCCAGAGATTCTTCAATGGTCTCTTCTTTAGAGTCCTCAAGTTGTTCAACCTCTAACTTCTGGCCAATATCACAAAATAAATCTCTTCTACTTCCAATATGTTGGAGAGCAGAATCTTTCTCCAACTGTGCATGGACATCCTCAAAACATGTAGCTGATCCATTTTATTCCTTAGTGACAACATCAGCAGTTTGTTCTCTCTCACCTGCTGTTCCTGTAAACATACAAAATATCTCAGATGTAAGGCTCTTGGACCCCTTGGTCCCACTTGAAGCTTTAGTCTCCAAGTCTTTCTCCAGATACTCAATCACTCTGAGTATTTCTTTATTCTTCTGAGCATTCATCATCTGCTCCTTCTTCCTTTGTAGCCTCTGCCACTTTATCTTCTTCTTCATGAGCCAACCAACTCTCTGGCTTTCTTCTATCCTCCTCTTCAGTTCATTGAGCTCTTCCCTGATCTCAAAAAATTCGTTCCAATATTCTTCATCTGTGGATTTCTTCTTCCTCATGCCATTTTCTGTGGAATCTTCACACACTCTTCTGCTGTGGTTTCTCTCAGAACCTTTGCAATCTTTGCAGTCTCTGCTATGGCCCTCAGTAGCCATTCTCTTCTCTAGGATTTATTCACTCACAAGCTACACCAAGCCTCTGCAACAACAAGCTCTCTTGCTGCAACTTACCTCACCAAGCTTCTCTCCTGAGCTCCGGCTTTTGGCAAGTACTAGTCCCCTCTTCTTTGGAACCTTCTGAGCACTCTCTCTGCTCTCTAGGCTTCACTCTGCAACTTTCTCAAGAACACCCCTTTTCTTCTTTTATCCAACCTCAGTTGGGAATCATTTCAGGTTCTGCTACACTCTTTATGCACTCGGGATCCCTTGCTAGATTCTTCTATCACTGCTCTCAAAGCTGTGATCTACTTCTACTGAGATGTCTTCAATTGTTTGCACTCTGTATTCTGCAAACAAATCCCTCCAACCAGAGTTCAAATAAGGCTCATCTTCTCTTACCTCTCAAGATCCCTGACTGATCTTGCTTCTTTTCTTTTCTTTTCACCTGCACTGCATCTACCTGCTGCAATCTTCTGTCTTCAAATCCATATTCTTCTCATCTGGAGACCTTCACTGTATGTCAAATCAAATCTGCAGTTTCCTCTATCAAACAAATTCAAACATCAAATATCTTTTTCCTGTTCAGTACATGTGCATTTTCAAAACAAACTTTTCAACGAGCTAATTAAATTCTAGCTTTGATACCACTATGGTGCAGGGGTAATCCCGCTTCACCCACATTCCTAGTGTTCAAATGCTTCCTACTCTGTCTGTGTGTAATGCATCCAAAATTTTTATTTCCCAAAGCTGTGCGCCAACTTGACAATCTCTGCACTTCCAATTTCCATCTTTTTATTCAATGAGGGTCTTCTTAATCCTCTGTTCAATTCATTCATCAAATTCCTAGAATTTGATTAATGAATACCTTTACAACCTTATATCTCCCAGCACAACAAGTCTTTTGGACAAAACGGAACCAACGTTTATACCTTTCGAAACTTTGTATTAATACTCCACGAGTTTAAAAAAATAACATATTTCGCGTCGCAAATCCTTTGATCGCACCATCGCAATATACCCCAATGAGCCCATCACAATTTAATTGCGATGCGACCAATCGCACAACTCCCGATCGCACAAACCTCCAATTGCGATCTATGTGGTTCTGGCTTAACCTCCGCGCTCTTCCATTAAACCTCGGGAAAGTTCAACATGCGATCACCGTTCGATATCGAGCCTCCAGATCGACGGCTTGTATTAATTTTGCTCAGCGTCTTGGTTCAATGGTTAATGCACGAAAGCACACTTTAACCAGTGGTTTTTCCATGCTGCTCAGGGACACGTGTCAGGTTCCCTATGGAATCGCTATGAATTCCTCAATACCACTTTCCATATAATGGTGGTGCGAAGGAAACCACCCTTCAGTTCTAACTCGCCGTTACTGTTCCTTTCTGTTCTCCGTCTTTCGCTCCTCCTCGCTGTATTTCTTCACATTTCGACTTTGTCCCACATTACACAGTGCTCGTCCCTCCGGCCCTCATGCAGAGTTACACTACCACGCTACTGTCGACTTCGATGGACCTCAATTCATGACTCTCAACCAACATTCATAGTTATGCAATCACACAGGGATGGAATACATTAATTTCAGAGTCAAAGAGCTCTCGTGCATGCGCAGGTGCAGAGCATCACCAGAATTCGATCATACACAGGGATTCGCTCCGTCTTTCACACCATAATTCCTACTATAAATTATATAGAGTTCTATCCCTCCACTGATATCTTTGGCTGTGGGATTCGAACTTCAATTACACAAAATCAGTTACTCTTCATCAGGATGCTTACATACATTCACACAGGACTTATTCAAACAAATAGGATACACATTCCCACATGAATTAATTCCACAAGGCACAAACATACTGAACATTTCTTATTTACACAAAAAATTGACATACAATTACTGACTGGCCAGATCTTCAATCTGATGGCCTTCTTCCTTTCCTATGCAGCTCTCTGCAGCTCTCTGCAACCCCTTGTCGCCCTCTGCAGCCCTCTGTCGCCCTCTGCAGCCCTCTGCCTCTGTCACAGAGGTTTATTTTTATACAACCACAAGGAATCGATTCAATTTCTTGATGACTCACAGACTCTTCGACTTCCTACAGTTCCAATTAGACTAGCCTCCGAAACTGACTATCTCTTCGGGTGCCCATCAATCATTCGGCCAGTTACAATATTTTCCTTTCTAATTAATTAAAATAATTCAACTATGAATATTTACATAGGGAAACAAAACATGAGGCCCTCCTCTACATTTATTTATGTACAAAATGTCTTGGGTCTAATGCCCCTGCATCAGAGGGAATCAAATGTAATATCATAGAGCATTCATGATTAGTGTCATATTCCAAATTAGGAAAAGCGGCAATACTGAACACAATAACGGAAAATAGCAGTAAATAACAATACATCAATCATGAGCCAAAGATATATCCATGGTATTAAGTATAACAACAACCAGTGAGTATAATGTCTTGGGGATCAAGTCCCTCAATCTAGGCAAGAGAAGCCTCCAATGCCTAAAAGCACCAAAACATGAGATATAGCTGCTACACAAAATGTCTAAATTCCATACAGCATAGTTTTAGTGAATATTACTGCAGATGGAAAATATATATATATGGATCTGACAATACAATGCTCAAAGAGTGTCAGAAATAAATATCTAGGCCCTCATACACTTTTCCTAGACAACCCAAAAAGGGTTTCTGGAAATATACAAGATACAAAATGGTGAACTGCAACCCTAGGGCTAAAGATTCAATGCAATAGAATAGATGGGAAGATATGGTTGAAGCTGATGTAGAAATATGTGGCTGTCCTCCAATAGACTCTCTGGGTGAAAGGATGATCCCTCCACTGAAGATATAACTCCCTAAATATGTACTTAAACCTCCCCTATAACTGCCCTCTGAAATAACACAGTCCAAGACTGAAAATACGTTGTATGGGATCGTAATGGATTGGCCCGATGCCAAATATTGCAATAATTCCCAAGGACCTTGCTTACTAGATTCCCAATGGAAGGAATGCTTCCTCCACTAAAAACAAGCTCAAAAATGGCCCTATCAAACCCTCCACTGCTACACCCTACAAAACAACACAACTCTAAACAGAAAATGTGCTGTAGACGAAAGATGTAGCTTGGCCTGATGTTGGAATTTGGAAATTTAGCGCAATAACCTCTCTTGAGTGGGAACTCGAAGTCCCCCGAGGAAGAGGGTGGGATTCCCGCTGGGGAACACCCTTGTTGTAAATAGCACTGCAGTCTCTGTTAAACAACTGAAGGGAGCAATAAGTCATAACATACCATAACCAAACTAATAAATAAGAAAATCGCCTCCATGGATGCCATTCCCTTCCTTATATTCTTGGTGTGATTCCTTACCTTGGGCCCCACTCATTAAAGCCACTAATTCCATGCAAATAATCTCCCTCCAAAGATGCATTGTCTCTCATTGAATGTCCACTCCCTCCATACCACCGTTGTTGATTTGTTCAAGGTTGACCCATTCCACATGCTTCATCCCCTATTCACACATAAGGGTGCTTTATCCAGCTACTTTGATGACTCTTATTCACATTATGAGTGAATTTATTCCTAGTAAATAGATTTATGGGTCTCCCTACCCACTTATTCTTCTATTTAAAGGACAAAAGCAAAAATTAATATTCCAATTAGCTGCATGCTAATTTTGGAATATTACAGTCCTCCCCTCCCAAATGTTGCTTGTCCTCAAGAAACTGCGAGGATAGAATTGAGGAGCCTCCTTTCCTCCTCCTGTAGCATCCTCATATGATAAGCTCCTCCAATGAACAAGATGCTCTCTCATCAATCTATCCCATAGTTGCTTCTCCCATGTACAAGTTAGACTTTGGTGACAAATCCAAATGGCTATCATCATGAAGAAGTGGGATATCCATGGAGGAAACTATATGTTGTATAGCGGCCTTCTTGAGGCATTGAATTTTAAAAATATTGGGAACCTCCATTCCCATGTGAAGCTCCAATCCCCAAACTATCATCCACATAAAATGAATCATCCTCCAGAATGGTAATTGATAGAAAAACTCCCCCCAAATGCTCATGAGAGGCATCTCCCAAGTACTCAAGTTAACCATATGGCTCACCTCATAAGGAAACAAGAGGTCAAATGTAGTAATCATGGATTTCCCGATGTTCACCCTGAAGCATGAAGCATAAGAAATGTGGAGAATATCATTCCCAATGGGCACATATAATCCATGTGTCATCCCTCCAATCATGCTCACAACAATGATAAGAACATCATCAACATATGGGATCACAATAAGAGTCATACTAGCTACCATGTGTAATATCGGGGAAGGATAATGGTCCCTCAAGTGCAACCAGTGTAGTTTTACTCCTAACTGCCTTAGAATATGATATGATGAGTGGTTTCCCACCCACTTTCTTGCTGCCCCAATCCTCTCACATGCTTGGAGAAGGTGAATGATGTGTGGTTCTAATGGATAACATCCTGAATAAAATATCATCTCCCCAAAATCTCCTAGGGAGTGGCCATCATCATGACTACTTATGGCCCCAAACAGATCATGCAGTATAAAGAAAAGAGTGCCCCCTTTTGGAGCAATGTATTGTACATGAATGACAAGGAAATACAAATACATAGTTAGTGAATCAATATGCACATAAACACAATCCTTACCATATACATTGAACAAGCTGGTGAAATGGCTCAAAGATGGGCCTCCTCTCACTCCAATGAGAAAGGAAGTGGTTGTGGTAACTCTACCAAAGAGTTAGGCCTCTCCTCAACCTCCAAAAAATCCATGCATCTCCTAATATGATAGTGCATCTCCTCTTGGAAGCCTTCCAAAGTGAATTCCTCCATGATAGAATGATATGCCCTCATGAAATTAGAGTGGCTGGGGAGAAAATCCTCATATGCTGCATGTAGTAGCTTCTCCTTGAGCTTAGAGGCTCTAGTCAAGAATATCATACTCTGATAATATATTACCCCATCTCTCACTGTATATTTCCCATCTGATAATTGACCATCAATTATCCTGCATGAAAAGAGATCCTTGGAGTATTCCACCAACAACTAGGATCTCCAATAAGGATCAATACTCAGTAATGACAGCGCTGCTGATCTACAATGTAAAGCACATGTCATCTTGTTTCCCTCTTCTTTGATATCTTCCATGCCAAAGTCATATGCTGGGATCCTACCTTTGTTGCTCCTCCTGTAGATGCTATGCTCAAGTGAAGGTTGAAGTCTCTAGAGGCTAGCCTTCCATGGGAAGCTATCACCCCTCCAAAACCTTTTGAGTTTGGCCAATGTATGTGTGAGTGGCCACCAACCTCTACCATATGTGGAAGATCCCTCCCTATGTGGAGGTATCTTTTGATTCTCCAAAGTGATGGAGTGGTCTTCTTGCACCATGATAGTGCCATCCTCAATCCCTGAAACATCTTCTCTCAGCACAAGATGTTTGGTGAAAGTGGGTAATAATGATTTTGGGAGAATGCCTCCCTCCTCCTTGAGCCTACCCAAGACTCTCTTCATTGTACCAAGTCCTACCAAGGTCCTCACCCCTTCTGGATCTAAGAGTGGTGTAACCTGTTGTGATACATCTCTCATCAACTCCTGAACTGGTGGCCTCCCTGGTGGAATGCCTCCATGTAAGGAGACATCAATGTATAGAGTAGACTATCTATGTGAGTGGATTGATTTGTCTCTACTCTCACTACGCAAATAAACCTCCTTCTTTTGTGCATAAACCTTCTGAAATAGATAGGGGAGTGTGCTCCTAATCACCTGATGTTGGCCATCCTTTCTATCTTCTCAGTCCATATGCAAAGTCTCACAATATAAGATGTCTTCTCCAAATGCAATCAACTATTGCACACTCAACATCACATTGGTGTCAGGGGTCTTGATCACAAAGGAATGATCTATCATGGTGCATGTCCTCAAAACTGTAGCAAATTTTGGGACACATCCTCCATTGTTTAGTCTCATTTCCTATCAACATAGACACATGTTGCTCATGGATTGTACCTTGGTTTCCACATGTTAGATCCTCTGGAACTCCTTGCAAAGATACAAGTGCTCCTCTAATTGGAGAAATTTATCCATTTCCATCTCCCTGTGGTAATAGATCTCTTCATGATGTGACAATGATGTTACCTCTTTCCTACTCTTCCCCTTCATCATAGTTAGAGGATACCTCATCATCACTAAGAGGCCCTTTGTCTTCGTCATCTCTTCAAAAATGGATCTGCATGTCTCCCTTTTGAGAGGAGAGCTCTTCTTGAAGTGGGGATCTTGCCCTTGGAAAGGTATTCTACAAGTTTCTAACCCCTTCAATAGCATTTTGGAATGGAGCTGGTTTTATGGATCCTTCCAACTCATGCAAATATTTTGTCTGTTTGGGCTTGGCTAGCTCAACCAAGGATGTTTCAGAATGTCTTAGATCAAATCTTTCCACTAACCTCCTATTGAACTCTTCATAAGTAGTTATATTTGCATGACTCAAAAAAGAAGAACTATAAAACCACCAATCATGAGCCTTACCTTCAAGATGCAGTGCTACTACTTTAATGGCCTCCTCTTCTGAAACTTGGTGTAGCTGAAAATAGGTGCCTAGTTTCTTTACCAAAGCCTTAGTTGTGCACTTAGGTGATCCATCAAAAGTGGTTAGAAATAATCTACCCAAGATATGCTACTTGCACCCCTTGCTTCTATTGTGACTACTGTGTCTTCTATTTTCCTTGATTTTGCAAAACCCTTTGAATTTTAGATGCTCATGGAACCTCTGAGATAGAGATTCATATTTTTGAAGATAGTCACCAAGAGTCTCCTCCTTTGGTGCATCTCCTTCCTCCATATCTATTGCTATGAATGTAGACATGGTAGAGCGTTGTGGATCTAATTGTGTGGCTGAATGATCACACCCATAATATGAAAAACTAGAGATTTATTCATGTGAAAACCCTCTTGGAGAATCTCTATATCTCTCCATCGTCATCTCCTTGATTTCTTTATATATATCCTGCATAGTTTGGAGAAGAATACTTGAGAACACCCTTCCATTCATTTCTCCTAATGATGGGGTCTTGCCTTTGTCTGTTCTGTAAATCTTCTCCTTTCTGTGAGAAGCTTCTTCTTCTTCTTATGACATAGATGTGATATCTCATAGACTGAGCCAAGATTATGCTCTAATACCACTGTAATATTCCAAATTATGAAAAGCATCGATATTGAACACAATAATGGAAAATAGAAATAAATAACAATACATCAATCATGAGCCAAATATAGATCCATGATATTAAGTATAAAAGAAAACAATGAGTACAATATCTTGGGGATCAAGTACTTCAATCTAGGCAAGAGAAGCCTCAAATGCCTAAAAGCACCAAAACATGAGATATGGCTTCTACAGAAAATGTTTAATGCCCATACAATGTAGTTTTAGTGAATAATATTGCAGCTGGAAAATATATATAAATGGATCTGACAATACAATGCTCAAAGAGTGTCGGAGATAAAGATCTAGGCCCTCATACACTTTTCCTAGACAACCTAGAAAGGGTTTCTGGAAATATACAAGATACAAAATGGTGAACTGCAACCCTAGGGATGAAGATTCATTGCAATAGAATAGCTGGGAATATATGGCTAAATATGATGTAGAAATATGTGGCTCTCCTCCAATAGACTCTCCAAGTGAAAGACTAATCCCTCCACTGAAGATCTAACTCCCCAAATGATGTACTTAAACCTCCCATACAACTGCCCTCTGAAATAACGTAATCCAAAACTAAAAATTCACTGTAGGGGATGTTAATGGCTTGGCATAGTGCCAAATACTATAATAATGTCCAAGAACCTTCGTTGCTGTCCTCCCAATGGAAGGAATGCTTCCTCCACTGAAAACAAGCTCAGAAAAGGCCCTATCAAACCCTCCACTGTTGCACCCTTCAACACAACACAAATCTAAACAGAAACCATGTTGTAGAAGAAAGATGTATCTTGGCTTAATGCTGGAATGTGGAAATTTAGTCCAATAACCTCTCCTGAGTGGGCACTCAATGTCCCCCGAGGAAGAGGGTGGGATTCCCACTTGGGAACACCCTTGTGCTGAACAACACTGCAGTCTCCGCTAAACAGTTGAAGATGTTAGGTTCCCGTGATTTGGCTGATTGGCAAGCCAAATGACAGTGTAACATCAAACCAAGCTTTGGAGCCTAAGGACCTAGCCTTCCTGGACTCAGAGAGGGCTCTCTCTATATGTGTAAGGGATATTTGTGTGTTTGCTTATTATGTTTATGATTTTAGGCTAGTTATGGAGTATGTTTTTTGGTTTTTTAAGTTGTGAGGGATGAAACTGATTAAAGATATGAAATAGGTAACAAGATGTCAGATTAACTGGGCTATGGGGTCAAAAGGTCAAGGAAGCTATTAGATGACGATACAAGGCTGTTGAAGGGCAAATTTGATTCAAGGTAGAAAGGATCTTTGGGCAAAATGGAGTAAATGGACATCAAGTTTGTGAATGACAAAGAGTTTCAAGCATAACTAGTTTAATAGATAACATAAACATGGTAGGGAACACCATTAATCATGCAAAATGTAACTACAAGCTAATAAATACTTAGAAATAAACATTCAAGCCATGCATAGAAGTATAAGACCCTCTAACTTTGGGAAATGGCTATCAGACTTTGGGGAAAACACTTAAGGAAGACAAACAACTCAAAACACTATGTCGGAACGCCTAAACACAGTACTTCAAGTTATTGGGCACTTTGAACAACAAGATTTGCATAGTTTTAGGCAAAGGGCTAGATCAAAACTAGGCCTCCTTGGTTCAAACAAAATGATAATCTAATCAGTCAAAGAGAAATTTCATGGATGGAACTATAGATAGCCATAGGTAAGCAGGGCATACTATAAGTCCTTAGCATGTATAGAACTATGAATGAAACAAGTAACAATATCCTCAAGTTGTTAAAGAGCAGTTAAGAATTCTTTAATGCAACTAAGGAAGAAGAAAACATGAAGGCTATGAAGATTCAGGAAATTTGAGGTGCCTCCATTGGCATATCTCAAATTTGTTCTCTACTGATCTATAACAAGAAAGAAACATGTATCATGAATTAAAACTAGAAGACAACAACAAAGCAAGAGACACTATACCATTCTACCAAGTCATGGAATCCATCAACAATCCTTCATCATTCATCCAAGAACATCCAAGAGGCAATCCAAAGCATAACACAAGTATTTTCTTCCAAAGCTCATATGACCATATATTTCTTCTCTTCTCAAGTTCAGCCTTTTTTAAAAATGAGAGCTTGTGGAATAAATAGGCTCAAGTGAGGTAAACCTCATGTTTCAACCTCCTCTCCTATTGGCCTACTCAAAATATCTAAACTTGTCCTTGAGGCTTTGCAAAGCCCAAGGCACAAAAATATCTCATAAAATATCTAAAAAAATGCTAAAAAGGGAAAAATAATTGACTTTGCATCATTTTCCATGTTCAAAAATAGCTAAACGCACATTTGGAAAAAGCATATTTTAGAGGTTCAAAAATTACAAAAATACTTCAAATTTTCATCAGCAAAAGGTCCCATGACTTGCCAGAAACATTTGGCAGCCTTCCCAGTGTCGAAAGGAGTCTCATGATAGCTCATTGGAAAGCTCCGAGGGTCTAATTTCCGGCGCAACTGAAATTTCCCCAATCTGATGCCAGGAAGTCCTCCAAATCTGCACCTACGTGTAAAAATCCAGAAAATTACAGTCTGCTGATAGACCGGGCAGAGTGTGCAAAAAGAGAGCCTTTTTCGCTGTTTTGAGGGGGAAAATGACCTCCAAATGTTCTGAAAATAGCTGAGGGAATGCTCATGAAATTATGGCATCCAATGATACCATTCTCCTCCTTTGACGAATCCTCAAAATGAAATGGCGAATTTATGAGTTTTTGAACAAAAAAATCAAAAATGCCAAAAAACCAAAAGTTGTCAAAATGGGCCTGAAATTGGTGTGCACAACCCTCAAGGGTTCCTAGCAATATTTTCTGAATATCAGGCCAAAATACCAAGTCTGAAGGTGTCTTTCTCCCTTTTCTTCTTGAAGCTGTTGTTTATCACTACTGAGTTACTGTTGTTCAGCACTCTTCTCCCCTTTTTCATGCTGCTGCTCATCTTTACCACTGTCATGCTACTCCTGTTGTCTTGCCTAGAGGGGCATCTTGATCTAGATGTGCTCCTGAAACACCAAACTGCTTCCAAGTCTTTGGAATTCCTTCTTTAAACCAAACTTTGTCCTAGCCTGTCAACTTTGCTATTAAGCAACAAGTGATTTCAAAGATAGTGTGAAAATGCTCTTCTTTGGTCTTTCTAGCCTTTGTATATCAATCAGTCAACATTCATAATGAATACACAGTCAAAGGAAAAAATACAGTCAAGGTGACCTTCCTATGTAAAGGTACCCAGCTTTGATGTTCGAGGCAATAGGGCACCCTTGTCTTTGCAGAGGAATGAAAAGACAAAAGCCTTTGATTAAAAAACACTGCTCTCTGTTGGTATGCAACTCAACCAGTCAATTCCACACAATATACACAGTCAACTTTAGTGCAGACACACAGTCAATTCCACTGTTTATAGAACAAAGGTGGCAGAGCTTTGAAATGCTTCTGAGGTTTTAACAAAAGGCCTGTAGGAGTTTTGTCTTTTAAACAGTCGAGGCTCCCTTTCAACATAAAACCCTGCCTCTCTAGAATACTGCCTTTACAACCTCTGAATATCAACCTTTAACAAATAAAATTTGAAGAACAAAAAGATAGTCAACCAGTACACACAGCCAACAATGATCTTTTCTGTGTGTGTGGCGATGGTACCCTGCCCTTTGATGCTTTGAAGATATAAGATACCCTTGTCCTTTGAAGAGGCAAGGTGAAAACACAGTTTTGATTTCAAGACCCTTTTCTTTGTAGGCACTTCATCAGCATATCCAACACTCACAAATACAGTCAATCACCAAGTGCATACATTCAATAAAGATCACTGTATATAGGACAAGGAGGCAGCTCTTGCAATGTTTTTATGTGGTCACAAAAGTCTGTAGCTTTCAACAATAAAACTCCCCTTTAATATAAAACCCTGTCCTTCTAGAAAAATGCCTCTGCACCCTCCTTTGATGCTTTGAAGACATAAGATACCCTTGTTCTTTGATGAGGGAGGTGAAAACACAGTTTTGAGTTCAAGACCCTTTTTCTTGTAGGCACTTCGTCAGCATATCCAGCACTATACCACAGTTTTAAACAAAGGATATCCTCACAGCAAACAGCATTGGTTTATGGATATGGTGACAGAGTTTGAAAAGTTTTTTATGCTGTGGTAACAAAACCTGTAACAGTCCAATGCCAATAAACTCCTCTTCAAACAAAGCACTGCCCTCCTTTTTGGTGTGCTTTTCCACCAGTGGATTTAACAATCATAAACACAGTCAGCCAGAGTGCATATACACAGCTGAATGTTTTTCCTGAGCTTTGGACGAGGTCATCCAGTTCCTTGTGTTTTTGGTGTGATTACAAATAGCCCTATATTTATAAAACAAAATGACATCTTTCCTCAAACATTTTCTTCTTTTGCTGCTTACTGGTTTCTATACAAAGATAAACCAACCACTCTCCACTGATTTGAAAACCTTCATAGCATATCTTGTTTTATGGAGAAATGGAAGGCATGCATCATGTTTGTCTTTTAATACGGAGAAATCACTTTTGTGGAGTGGCAAAGCTTTGCACATATGATCAATGTTTAGGGGTGTGACAGTCATAACAACAAAAAGAAACCTTGAGTTCATCCAACAACATTTTCCTCTAATCACTGTCATCCCTCTTCAAAAATGGCATTTAACACACTTGACTTGTACCATGACCCTTGATGCTTCATAAACCTGTCTAGTAACTTGATTCAAAGGGCGGGCAAGACAAAAATTCCCTTGAAACATCATTTCAATCCTTTTTTTGCATGTTGGAGCTACTTTGAAATGATTTGGAGGCATTTTGGATCATAAATATATGTGCGGCACGTTTGTTAATGAAAGCACCGCGTTGTCGGGTCACTGTCGGGCTGAGAGGACCGACGTGCACAGGAGCGTCGCGCGATGCTACAGGAGCGCCGCGCGCATGTTATAACCCTTTGTAAATTTCGTTCCAGGAGCGTCGTGCGCTTTTCCAGGAGCGCCGTGCAAGTTTAAAACCTCCAAAACTCTGTCATTTCATTCAAAGCTTCCTTCTCCGGTTCAGGGAAACAGAAAGGAGAGTTTATCTTGTATTTGGAGTGATTCAAAAAGGTTTTGCAACAGTTCTTATCCTATTTTGAAAATGAAGAAGACCAAAGCTTCTTTCATATTTGTTTGGTGAGGTTTTCTTCAAAAGATACTTGGAAAAAGCTCCCTTTTATATCAAAACTGGAAACCCTTTTGTTTGAATAAGTGTCGTAGTGGCACTGAGCACTTATTTCATGAAACTGACCCCTTCTTGAAGTGAAACAAACATTTTGAGCATTTAGAACTTTGACTGCTTCTCTTCTAAGGAATGAAAACCTCCTTTTCCGATATCTGTGCTGTGGGGAGAGTTTTGCTATGAGCTACTGTGGCTCACCTTCTATCACTGGTTTGTGTGAGGTTTTTTCTTTGACATTATGAGGGAGATAGCTTCACCTTTTGAAACCTATACTGGCAGTATTTGCTTCTGATGCTTTGGATATGATATTGCCCATTGTGGAAACTAAATGAGATGGCAGATAATGCTTGAGCCTCTTCTTGGACTGTGGGTAAAGAACTGATTTGAACCTGTAAGTGAAAATCCTATTTACAAAGGTATCCAAACTCAAAAGCCACCAACTTATCCTCAGATTTATAGAATGATCCAGTTTTCATTTTTGAGGAGATAAGGCAAGGGATGATGTTTTAGATCTGAAATTTGAGCAAGGGAGAGCTGCCTTTTAGTTCTTCTATGAAAGAGTCTGTAAGAACCCTGGGCTTCACTATTATCTTTTGATTTTATGCAGGGTTCTCCATTTGTTGTCTTACTATAACCAGAACTTATCTTACAGTTAGTGTAGCTCTTAGAATCCAACTTTGTCCATTTGCCCTCTACTTATAAATGAAGGAGGCACTTCTTGGTCTTCATATCATCAGCCTCTTGACAGTGTTGCTTTTCTTCTGCTATGTTATAATGCTGAATGAAGCTGCAAGATCTTGATGAGTAACTCTTTGTCCTGCAATTACATCTTAGGCTCATGTTCATATTGAGAAGCAGTTGTCTTCTCATGTGGAGCCAAGAATTTTCTTCTAAGGAGCTGACATGTTTCCTGCGCTTGTAAAATCCATCAAACATTGCAAACACCTAAAATCAGCTTGAGATTATGGTCTGTGTATTGCTAAGACTTAAGGGTGTATAAGTGGCGCGACTTAGGGCTGTGACTAACTTCATTAGCAGGGTGGAAGGTTGGTTGTGACTGGTCTTTAGCAGATGGAAGTTTTTTGGCTCTGATGATTGCCAAGGGTGAAATGCCTTAAAGCGCCACTTCCTAACTTAGGGGAGGTTTTCTTAACAGATTTGGATTGTCTCTTTAGAGCTGATGGGCAGACTAGTATGGCTGAAGCTAGGTAGGATTCGATAATGAGGTTTCATCTCGTCATGGGCGAAATGAAAGGTAAGAAGGCAAAAAAGTTTTCATGGGGGTTTTCTAGATGACAAATTTACATATGGAGATCAGCTTCTAGAAAACTCAGCTAGGAATTTTAGTCATCAACAATAGGTGAAAAATATTGATGGCTAACAGTGGCTCCATTTGGGGAGGGCAGCTCCTTTTCAGGAGGTGTCCAGAATTCAGATCTTTGGCTTATGAAGACCAGTGCCTTACCCATTAGCGCAAATTTTCACTCTTCTTTGATGCTACTTCTGAAAAGAGACAGCATGATTAGCATCAATGATATTTCTACCTACCCCACTATCTTTCCTAACATTTTTTCTTCCTTTTGGTTCATTTGAACTAGCAGCCTTTTGAATATATATTTTTCTTTTTTGCAAAATGAACCTATCTAATTCTACACTTATATCTGTCAGGAGTTCAGATTAAACTGATGAACTCCTTCATTACTCTACCTAAACTAGATCAACTGTCAAGATTAATCTGTTTGACAGGATTTTTGTTCTCTAATCTAAAACATGAAATTCAAAATGATCAAATCAGGGTTAAACTGTCTGATTTGTCATGTATTTGCGGCATGACAGGAAAAAATGCACACAAATATTATTCTGCAACAAAAGGAAAACTAGAAAAGCGAGGCTAAGATGTACAATGTATTTTTCATCCCTCGCTTATCTCTTTGGTTCTGTTTTAGGCATGTGGAACCAGAATCTCTCCCTAATCTACACTCTGTGATAAGTCAATCTTACACAATGTTGACCATATTTTTCACTCACTAACTTATCAGCAATTAAATTTAAACATGTTCAGCTATGATTAGGCTAGATAACTGAACAAGACATTTGAGTACTAGTAGCGGCATTTAGACTTGCTCGCTTTCAGCATGACTATTTTTGGGTACGGGGCTTTACCATTGCTTTTTTAGAAACTGCCCTCTTTTTCTACTTTTCACTATTTTTT
This sequence comes from Pinus albicaulis, assembly GCA_034641835.2. Taxonomy (NCBI): domain Eukaryota; kingdom Viridiplantae; phylum Streptophyta; class Pinopsida; order Pinales; family Pinaceae; genus Pinus; species Pinus albicaulis. The sequence continues at coordinate 1,272,097,620 of CM076570.1, forward strand.
GTATTTTCTGCTTTTTCACCTTTTCTTCAAACAATCTAAAATTGGAAAGATGCTCACAAGGCTGAGCTTTAACTATCTACCTATCCTAGCCTAAACTATACACATCATACACATTTGGTGAATTCTTCTTTCTAATGTAACCAGTCAAGTAGATGATTGCATGGGTGATTCTGGTTTAGTTCTTTCATGATGCAGAAATAATGAAAGGGCCACTCCCATTTGGTTTGTTTCTGGATAGTAGTGCTTAAGTTTTTTCTCATTCTTGGCAGCAACTTGTTCATGATAGAACCCACTACCCCTACAGACTTCTCAAGGAAAACAACAAATGGATCTTGGAACAATACCTGATCTAGAGGATTTGATATATGGGCTTCATTCAGGACTACTCTTTCAGACTTCTTAAGGAAAACAACAAATGGATCTTGGAATAATACATGATCTAGAGGATTTGAGATATAGGCTTCATTCAAGACTACTCTTTCAGAATTCTTAAGGAAAACAACAAATGGATCTTGGAATAATACCTGATCTAGAGGATTTGAGATATAGGCTTCATTCAGGACTACTCTTTCTTCCACTTGACTATATTTGGGACTCTCCTGGTAAAGCAACTCTTCCCCTTGCTCATGATCACTTGAACTATCAGACTCATCATATATTGCAGTGTAGTTCTCTTGCCAAGCTGATGTGTTCTGATTAAGTGGTCTGGAAACTGTGTGAAGGTCATCAGGTTGATGAGCAAGGGTACACTTTGACAGTAAATTATCTTGAAAGGATAGTGAGACAACTCTCATGTGTTTATCAGCCTCTTTTTCTTCATCTGCAATTTGTAACTCAATGGAACTTGGTGGCTGCAAATCTGGAGTTAAGGAAGATTCCATGTCCAAAATGATTTCCTCAACCATTTCCGGAAAAGGCTCCTTATTTACCACATGCTTGAGAATTTCATCATCCTCCTCAACCTCACCATCAAAGATGAAAGACTGTTGATTTCCAATTATGTGAATGTTATCTCTGATGGACTAAAGTGAAGTAGAGAAAAGAGTCTGAGACTCTTTACTTACTTCTAAACTCTCAAGGTTCTCCTCATCAGTGTCATAGATGACTTGTAATGGCTGATTACTTTTCTCAAGTTTATGAAACTGAGTTTCCTCCCAAAAATCAAAAGTTGAGTATTCTGCAAAGTTAGTTTCTGTTTGGAAATCATCATCATTATCAACATATTGATCAAACCTTGGAAAATCATCATTATAATTAATGTCACCAACCATGCATATTGAACTATCAGATTGTTTTTCTTCAAATTGATCTACACATCTATTTTCTGACTTATGATATGCAAGATTAACAGGAGAAAGATCAGAAAATTTTTGGTTAAATGAAGTTTCAAAGGCTGTCTGCATGTTTATAAGTTGATATATTTCATCTTCAGTTAAAAAGGGAGGCATTTTCATTTCTCTACAATAATCCTCTTTCTCTTGGGAAATCTGATTTGAAGGATGAATGTCTTTTTGGGCTTCACCTATGAGAGATGATGAACCATCACTTATTACCTTAGAGAGATCCTGTGTGTTTTCTTTCATTTCTTGCTTATTTTCATCTTCAACCAATTCTTTGTAATATTGAGGATAGTTATCGTGTAATTCATGAGTTTTTTCTGATAGATTTTTAGGAGGCCAATTTGCTTTTATGAACTCAAATGACTCCCAGCATAAAGGTAGAGATCCTACAGGTTTTTCTTTATCTTCTATCTCAGATTTGATTTCATCCTCACTCAACTCTTCTTGATGCTTGGGATAATAAACATGGGATTCATGAGTTTCCTCTGATGAATTCTTAGGAGGCCAGTTTGCTTTTATGAACTCAAATGACTCCCAACATAAAGGTAGAGACCCTACAGGTTTTGATTTATCTTCTATCTTAGATTTGAATTCCTCTTCAATCAGCTCTTCTTGATTTAGGTGAGAGTTAACTTGAGCAGGGTTTTCCTGAATAACTGCTGAGAGATCTTTAGGATGCAAATTTTCTTTCAAAGTCTGGAATGGTTTAAAGCATAAGGGTAGAGAACCTAAAGGTTTTGATTCTTCTTCCATTTCATAATCTATGATTTCAAAATGGCTGATAGCTTCTTTAGAGCATTCCTCTATGTTTTTATTTGCAACTTTCCCATTAGGCACATTTTGTTTATAACTCTTGTCTTGTGATAGTTGAGTGTGTTCAACCTGAGGAAGAAGGGTAGGTTGGTTTGAATAAGCAGTGTTAACCTTGTGTTTTTTCCTATCAAGTAACTGCTCTATTTTTCCTACCATACACACCAATTTTTTCAGCTTTTCCTCTGAAGATGCTAGTGTCTCTTGATTTGCTTTGTCTTTCTCTATTATTCTTATTTGTGCCTCCCTATTTAGTATGTTGAATTCTACATCAACTTCTATTATTTTCATTTCTTCTAGGGTCAAAGGATCTTTGTTTCTTATCTGGAAAACCAACTCTGGGTCAAAAGAATCTGGGTAGTGCAAGAGAGCACATCCGAGGGGTGGCTTTAGGTTAGCAGGCATTGCATGATATACTTTATTGAACCTGGCTGAAAAGTATTGTATTGTTTCCCCTAGTTGTCTTTTTAACTGATTGTACTCCTTTATGATGAGAAATTTATTACCCACAACCACCCACCTATCTAGGAAGATTTGAGTGAACTGATGAAAATTGGTAATGCTTGCAGCGGGAAGGTCTTGAAACCAACTCTTATTTTTTCCTTGTAATGATAAGACAAACATTATAATACGCAAATCATCTTCTTCTATGTGATAAAGGTCAAGTAAATCCTCAATTTTTCAGGCGTGCTCTTCAGCAGTGACTTTGAAGCTTTCTCCATCAAACCTGGGTAATTTATTTTGAAGATTTGCAGGAAGGGCTTGTAAGAGGCTTGTATCTTTCTGGGACCTTTGTGGATATAGGTAATGTAAAAAGAGGTTCGTGACTATTTGAGGTTTCAGCCAGAGTGGTAAAGGTAGCATGAGGCTCATGTTTTGCTAGGTTTTCCATAGGTGAATCTGGGGTAAGCACAAGTGTACAAGCCTATTCATGGTCTGAAATTTGAGGCTTAGCTTTTTGAGGTTTGAGATCTTTCCAATGATCAATGTAGATCTCATCGGTGTATTCCTGATCAGGCTCAAAGTAGAATAGAACATAGTTATAGATAAAGACAATAATTTCTTGAATCCAACTAAGGCCTGAGTGCTTTTTCTTTCTAGGATGATCGATCATGTTTTAGGTTCTTCCTCCAGTGGAGTCTTTAAGTCTATTGGGAGTTGTGGAGTCGCCAGGTGGAACTTGGTTGTTTTTGTAAAGATGTAGCTATGGTCCACCACCAGTAACTAATCTGGAAATGTTCTTAAGGTTTTTCTGAGTTTGTGTGCAGCCTATGGTTTGTTAAAGTATTCTAAACTTGTTTCAACACTTTGCTAGGATGGTGAGAACAAAAAGAGTTTACTCTAAATGAGTCTATGGAATGCTTGCTTATTTAAGTATCTAAAGGACTAAAGAGTCTATAAGAGTTTGCTAGACTGTCATGTACTCAGTTTCCCACCATCTCCCACTATGTTAGTGAGCGATGGGATAGGTTGATCGGATAGTAACCTAGAGTTCGGTAAAATAGTAAGGCCTACTGGAGGCTAGTGGAGTCGCCAGGTGGAATTTGGTTGTTTTGAGATATGTGTGTATGGTCCACCACCAATATTGACAAAAACCAATATAAAGGAGTTTTTTGGGGTTTTTCTGAGTTCTTTATATAGTCCTAAGGTTTTTAAGAGTGTCCTACAGCTGAGTCATCATTTTGCTAGGATGGTGAGACAACCAGATTCTACTCTTCTAAGTTTGACTGGGATTTTGCGAATTCCTAAGGGATACCTAGGATGTTTTGACTCAAGTTCCCACAGTGATCGCCATTATGTTAGTGAGCGGTGGGATAAGTCAATCAAATAGTATTCTTAAGGTCTCTTAAGGTCTAGGGAATCTAAGTTTGTTTATTACTCAGAGTCCCACCATGATCGCCATTATGTTAGGTTCCCGTGATTTGGCTGATTGGCAAGCCAAATGACAGTGTAACATCAAACCAAGCTTTGGAGCCCAAGGACCTAGCCTTCCTGGACTCAGAGAGGGCTCTGTGTGTTTGCTTATTATGTTTATGATTTTAGGCTAGTTATGGAGTATGTTTTTTGGTTTTTTAAGTTGTGAGGGATGAAACTGATTAAAGATATGAAATAGGTAACAAGATGTCAGATTAATTGGTCTATGGGGTCAAAAGGTCAAGGAAGCTATTAGATGATGATACAAGGCTGTTGAAGGGCTGATTTGATTCAAGGTAGAAAGGATCTTTGGGCAAAATGGAGTAAATGGACATCAAGTTTGTGAATGACAAAGAGTTTCAAGCATAACTAGTTTAATAGATAACATAAACATGGTAGGGCAAACCATTAATCATGCAAAATGTAACTACAAGATAATAAATACTTAGAAATAAACATTCAAGCCATGCATAGAAGTATAAGACCCTCTAACTTTGGGAAATGGCTATCAGACTTTGGGGAAAACACTTAAGGAAGACAAACAACTCAAAACACTATGCCGGAACCCCTAAACATAGTACTTCAAGTTATTGGGCACTTTAAACAACAAGATTTGCATAGTTTTAGGCAAAGGGCTAGATCGAAACTAGGCCTCCTTTGTTCAAACAAAATGATAATCTAATCAGTCAAAGAGAAATTTCATGGATGGAACTATAGCTAGCCATAGGTAAGAAGGGCATACCGTAAGTCCTTAGCATGTATAGAACTATGAATGAAACAAGTAACAATATCCTCAAGTTGTTAAAGAGCAGTTAAGAATTCTTTAATGCAACTAAGGAAGAAGAAAACATGAAGGCTATGAAGAATCAGGAAATTTGAGGTGCCTCCATGGGCATATCTCAAATTTGTTCTCTACTGATCTATAGCAAGCAAGAAACATGTATCATGAATGAAAACTAGAAGACAACAACAAAGCAAGAGACACTATACCATTCTACCAAGTCATGGAACCCATCAACAATCCTTCATCATTCATCCAAGAACATCCAAGAGGCAATCCAAAGCATAACACAAGTATTTTCTTCCAAAGCTCATATGACCATATATTGCTTCTCCTCTCAAGTTTAGCCTTGTTTACAAATGAGAGCTTGTGGAATAAATAGGCTCAAGTGAGGTAAACCTCATGTTTCAACCTCCTCTCCTATTAGCCTACTCAAAATATCTAAACTTGTCCTTGAGGCTTTGCAAAGCCCAAGGCACAAAAATATCTCATAAAATATCTAAAAAAATGCTAAAAAGGGAAAAATAATTGACTTTGCATCATTTTCCATGTGCAAAAATAGCTAAACGCACATTTGGAAAAAGCAGATTTTAGAGGTTCAAAAATTACAAAAATACTTCAAATTTTCATCAGCGAAAGGTCCCCTGACTTGCCAGAAACATTTGGCAGCCTTCCTGGCGTTGAAACGAGGCTCATGATAGCTCGTTGGAAAGCCCTGAGGGTCTACCTTCCGGCGCAACTGAAATTTCCCCAATCTGATGCATGGAAGTCCTCCAAATCTGCACCTGTGTGTAAAAATCCAGAAAATTACAGTCTGTTGATAGACCGGGCAAAGTGTGCAAAAAGAGAGCCTTTTCCTCTGTTTTGAGGGGGAAAATGACCTCCAAATGTTCTGAAAATCACTGAGGGCATGCTCATGAAATTATGGCATCCAATGATACCATTCTCCTCCTTTGACGAATCCTCAAAATGAAATGGCGAATTTATGATTTTTTGAACAAAAAATCAAAAATGCCAAAAAACCAAAAGTTGTCAAAAATGGGCCCGAAATTGGTGTGCACGACCCTCAAGGGTTCCTAGCAATATGTTCTAAAGATCGGGCCAAAATCCCAAGTCTGAAGGTGTCTTTCTCCCTTTTCTTCTTGAAGCTGCTGTTTATCACTACTGAGTTACTGCTGTTCAGCACTCTTCTCCTCTTTTTCCTGCTGCTGCTCATCTTTACCACTGTCATGCTACTCCTGTTGTCTTTCCTAGAGGGGCATCTTGATCTAGATGTGCTCCTGAAACACCAAACTGCTTCCAAGACTTTGGAATTCCTTCTTTAAACCAAACTTTGTCCTAGCCTGTCAACTTTGCTATTAAGCAACAAGTGATTTCAAAGATAGTGTGAAAATGCTCTTCTTCGGTGTAAGAACTTTTTTCCTTCAGAATGATGCCTTTCTAGCCTTTTTATATCAATCAGTCAACATTCATAATGAATACACAGTCAAAGGAAAAAATACATTCAAGGTGACCTTCCTATGTAAAGGTACCCAGCTTTGATGTTCGAGGCAATAGGGCACCCTTGTCTTTACAGAGGAAGGAAAAGACAAAAGCCTTTGATTCAAAAACACTGCTCTTTGTTGGTATGCAACTCAACCAGTCAATTCCACACAATATACACAGTCAACTTTAGTGCAGACACACAGTCAATTCCACTGTTTATAGAACAAAGGTGGCAGAGCTTTGAAATGCTTTTGAGGTTTTAACAAAATGACTGTAGGAGTTTTGTCTTTTAAACAGTCGAGGCTCCCTTTCAACATAAAACCCTGCCTCTCTAGAATACTGCCTTTCCAACCTCTGAATATCAACCTTTAACAAATAAACTTTGAAGAACAAAAAGACAGTCAACCAGTACACACAGCCAACAATGATATTTTCTGTGTGTGTGGCGATGGTACCCTGCCCTCTGATGCTTTGAAGATATAAGATACCCTTGTCCTTTGAAGAGGCAAGGTGAAAACACAGTTTTGATTTCAAGACCCTTTTCTTTGTAGGCACTTCATCAGCATATCCAACACTCAGAAATACAGTCAATCACCAAGTGCATACATTCAATAAAGATCACTGTATATAGGACAAGGAGGCAACTCTTGCAATGTTTTTATGTGGTCACAAAAGTCTGTAGCTTTCAACAATAAAACTCCCCTTTAATATAAAACCCTGTCCTTATAGAAAAATGCCTTTGTACCCTCCTTTGATGCTTTGAAGACATAAGATACCCTTGTTCTTTGATGAGGGAGGTGAAAACACAGTTTTGATTTCAAGACCCTTTTCCTTGTAGGCACTTTGTCAGCATATCCAACACTATACCACAGTTTAAACAAAGGATATCCTCACAGCAAACAGCACTGGTTTATGGATATGGTGACAGAGTTTGAAAAGTTTTTTATGCTGTGGTAACAAAACCTGTAACAGTCCAATGCCAATAAACTCCTCTTCAAACAAAGCACTGCCCTCCTTTTTGGTGTGCTTTTCCACCAGTGGATTTAACAATCATAAACACAGTCAGCCAGAGTGCATATACACAGCTGAATGTTTTCCTGAGCTTTGGACGAGGTCATCCAGTTCCTTGTGTTTTTGGTGTGATTACAAACAGCCCTATATTTATAAAACAAAATGACATCTTTCCTCAAACAGTTTCTTCTTTTGCTGCTTACCGGTTTCTATACAAAGATAAACCAACCACTCTCCACTGATTTGAAAACCTTCATAGCATATCTTGTTTTATGGAGAAATGGAAGGCATGCATCATGTTTGTCTTTTAATACGGAGAAATCACTTTTGTGGAGTGGCAAAGCTTTGCACATATGATCAATGTTTAGGGGTGTTACACTCATAACAACAAAAAGAAACCTTGAGTTCATCCAACAACATTTTCCTCTAATCACTATCATCCCTCTTCAAAAATGGCATTTAACACACTTGACTTGTACCATGACCCTTGATGCTTCATAAACCTGTCTAGTAACTTGATACAAAGGGCGGGCAAGACAAAAATTCCCTTGAAACATAATTTCAATCCTTTGTTTGCATGTTGGAGCTACTTTGAAACGATTTGGAGGCATTTTGGATCATAAATATATGCGTGGCACGTTTGTTATTGAAAGCGTCGTGCTGTCAGGTCACTGCCGGGCCGACAGGACTGACGCGCACAGGAGCGCCGCGCGCACATTATAACCCTTTGTAAATCTCGTTCCAGGAGCGCCACACGCTTTTCCAGGAGCGCCACGCAAGTTTAAAACCTCCAAAACTCTGTCATTTTGTTCAAAGCTTCCTTCTCCGGTTCAGGGAAACAACAAGGAGAGTTTACCTTGTATTTGGAGTGATTCAAAAAGGTTTTGCAACAGTTCTTATCCTATTTTGAAAATGAAGAAGACCAAATCTTCTTTCATATTTGTTTGGTGAGGTTTTCTTCAAAAGATACTTGGAAAAAGCTCCCTTTTATATCAAAACTGGAAACCCTTTTTTTTGAATAAGTGTCGTAGTGGCACTGAGCACTTATTTCATGAAACTGACCCCTTCTTGAAGTGAAACAAACATTTTTAGCATTTAGAACTTTGAATGCTTCTCTTTTAAGGAATGAAAACCTCCTTTTCTGATATCTGTGTTGTGGGGAGAGTTTTGCTATGAGCTATTGTGGCTCACCTTCTGTCACTGGTTTGTGTGAGGTTTTTTCTTTGACATTATGAGGGAGATAACTTCACCTTTTGAAACCTATACTGGCAGTATTTTCTTCTGATGCTTTGGATATGATATTGCCCACTGTGGAAACTGAATGAGATGGAAGATAATGCTTGAGCCTCTTCTTGGACTGTGGGTAAAGAACTGGTTTGAACCTGTAAGTGAAAATCCTGTTTACAAAGGTATCCAAACTCAAAAACCACCAACTTATCCTCAGATTTACAGAATGATCCAGTTTTCATTTTTGAGGAGATAAGGCAGGGGATGATGTTTTAGATCTGAAATTTGAGCAAGGGAGCGCTGCCTTTTAGTTCTTCTATGAAAGAGTCTGTAAGAAGCCTGGGCTTCACTATTATCTTTTGATTTTATGAAGGGTTCTCCATTCGTTGTCTTACTGTAACCAGAACTTGTCTTACAGTTAGTGTAGCTCTTAGAATCCAACTTTGTCCATTTGCCCTCTACTTATAAATGAAGGAGGCACTTCTTGGTCTTCATATCATCAGCCTCTTGACAGTGTTGCTTTTCTTCTGTTGTGTTATCATGCTGAATGAAGCTGCGAGATCTTGATGAGTAACTCTTTGTCCTGCAATTACATCTTAGGCTCATGTTCATATTGAGAAGCAGCTGTCTTCTCATGTGGAGCCAAGAATTTTCTTCTGAGGAGCTGACATGTTTCCTACGCTTGTAAAATCCATCAAACAGTGTAAACACCTAAAATCAACTTGAGATTATGGTCTGTGTATTGCTGAGACTTAAGGGTGTATAAGTGGCGTGACTTAGGGCTGTGACTAACTTCATTAGCAGGGTGGAAGGTTGGTTGTGACTGGTCTTTAGCAGATGGAGGTTTTTTGGCTCTTTGATGATTGCCAAGGGTGAAATGCCTTAAAGCGCCACTTCCTAACTTAGGGGAGGTTTTCTTAACAGATTTGGATTGTCTCTTTAGAGCTGCTGGGCAGACTAGTATGGCTGAAGCTAGGTAGGATTCGATAATGAGGTTTCATCTCATCATGGGCGAACTAAAAGGTAAGAAGGCAAAAAAAAATTCACGGGGGTTTTCTAGATGACAAATTGACATATGGAGATCAGCTTCTAGAAAACTCAGCTAGGAATTTTAGTCATCAACAATAGGTGAAAAATATTGATGGCTAACAGAAGAGAGAAACAAGTCATAAGAGACCATAAACAAAATAATAATAAAAAACATCCCCTTCATGGCTTCCATTCCCTTCCTTAGATGCTTGGTGGGCTTCCTCACCTTGGTCCCCACTCATTAAAGCCACTAATTCCATGCAAATAATCTCCCTCCAAAACTGTGTTTTCTCTCATTGAATGTCCACTCCCTCCATACCAGTGTTGTTGATTTGGTTAAGGTTGACCCATTCCACATGCTTCATCCCCTATTCACACATAAGGGTGCTTTATCCAACTACTTTGATGACTCTTATTCACATTATGAGTGAATTTATTCCTACTAAAGAGATTTATGGCTCTCCCTACCCACTTATTCTTCTATCTAAAGGAAAAAAGAAAAAATTAATATTCCAATTATTATAATGAGATGATGGAGGAAGTAGTGCATTTAATGCACACATCATGGAGAGGGAGATCATTACATGCATACATGATGGAGATCAAGGAGAGATAGCGCAGTCAACATGGAGACACATGTTGTTAGAAAATTAAATATTACAGAGAAATGCAACACACAAAATATGTGGAAAACACAAGCACACAAAACACATAAAACCAGAGAGACATAGATATACATGGTTCACCTAGTTTGGGGTATGTCCACCCCGAACAGCCAATCCTTAATTTCTATTATCCAGCAAAATGAAGAGCCACAACCTACAGCAGATCCGCTATAATATCCTCTATTCTCTCTCACAGTCTCCCTATCTGTTTCTCGCTCTAAGAATACACATACAATGCACAGCCGCAATACAATACCCTCATACAAGCGAGGGGTTGCCTTCTAGGGAAAAAAACCTCAGACTAAACATAACTTCTACCGTCAGATCATTTGCCTAATGAACGGTCCAGATTTACTAGAAATTACTATACTTTTACAAGGCAATTTTACATTTATTTTTAGCTTCGGGGGTGCTGCCCCCGAAACCCCCAACCAACGGGGGGCTTCGTAAAGTGCAGCCACCCCCCTGGAACCCCCAGGCAACATAAAATTATGGGCGGCTTTATCACCCCATTAACGTACAAGGGTCCAACACTATGATAAAAAATAAACAAGAAATCAGGCTCCACGCCCAACAATCTCCCACTTGGAGACTGATTGTAGCAACTACACCACTGCTTCATTCGCTCAACAATGACTCCTCTTTGGACCTAGTTGTTTCTCATCTTCATCGTCATCCTTGAAGACCAATTGAAACTGAGCATAATCTCAGTTTCTCCTTGGTTACAACTTTTTTTAGCATATCTGCAAGATTCTGGCTAGTGTGTATCTTTTCCAGCTTCAACTGTCCATCTTCCAATACTGACCGTATGAAATGGTACTTGAGTTGTATGTGTTTAGTCCTAGAATGAAATGCTGAGTTCTTTTCAAGATGAATGGCACTTTGGCTATCACTGTATAATGTGCCCATATCATGCTTCTTACATAATTCATCCATAAACCTTTGTAACTAAATCATTTCTTTACTAGCCTCTGTAGTAGCAACATACTCTACTTCTATTGTTGAAAGTGCAACAACACTTTGGATTTTTGAAACCAAACTAATAGTTGTTCCACCTATAGTAAATAAATATCCTGTAGTGCTCCTCTTGTTATCTCTGTCACCTGCCATATCTGCATCAACATATCCCTGTAGAGCAATGTTTGAACCACCAAAGCATAATGCTTGATTTGTGGTACCTCTCAGATATCTGAGAATCAATTTTACTGCCATCCAATGTTCTTTTCCTGGATTTTTTCATGTACCTGCTTACAACTCCCATTGCATGTGCAATATCAGGCCTTGTGCAGACCATTGCATACATTAAGCTTCCAACTATTAATGCATATGGAACTTTGGACATATAGTCCATTTCTTCTTGGGTCTTGGGGCACATCTCCTTACTAAGTTTGAAATGGTTAGCAAAAGGTGTACTAAATGGTTTTGCATTCTGCATATTAAATCTTTTCAACACCTTTTGTATGTAATCATTCTGAGACAGTGTTAATTTGTAATTTTTCCTATCTCTAGCTATTCTCCTACCAAGGATTTGTTTTGAAAGTCCCAAATCCTTCATTGCAAAATAATTTTCCAATTTTCTTTTGAGCACATTTATTTCTTGCTTGTTAGACCCTACAACAAGCATGTCATCTACATACAATAACAATATAATATAGTTGCCATCACTTTACCTTTTCAGATAAACACACTGATTAGAGTGACATTTAGTATAAACTTGTTTAGACATAAACTTGTAAAATTTTAGATACCACTGCCTTGGAGCTTGTTTTAAGCCATACAAGCTCTTCTTTAACCTGCACACTAATTTTTCTTTCCCTTTGACCTCATATGCTTCTGCTTGCTCCATATAGATCTCTTCCTCCAAATCTCCATGAGAAATTGTAGGTTTTAACCCTGAAAAGAAATTATCTACACACGAATCTTATAATAGAAAATAAACAATAGCGAGAGCATAAAACATAAAATAGATAAACACAGAGATTTTCCCCTGGATCCCAATTCGAGACGACCAACTTGATTTTTCATTATATTCCTTTTAGTGTTACAACACATATATATACATGTCGAAGCATACATAAACCCTAATCCATTAACCCTGGATTAGAACATAATTGTAGTTCCCTTGACTGGATCTACAAAATACCAGGGGCCGAAAACCATCGTACCCTAAAAACATGTGAAAACCCATGCATAAAACTGTGGGCGGACCTGCCCACCGGAAAATAAAGAAATAATATAACACATACCCAACAGAAATGTTGTCTTTACATATAACTGTTCAAGATGTAAATCTTCCGTTGCTACAAGAATTAAAATAGTTCTGATTGAAGTCATCTTAACAACAGGAGAAAATATTTCATCAAAATCAATACCTTTCTTCTGTGAAAACCCCTTCACCACAAGTCTAGCTTTGTACCTCTATTTTCCTCCATCTTCTTCCTTCAACCTGTAAACCCATTTATTCTACAATGTAGTTTTACCTACAGGCAACTTGACTAAGTCCGAAGTCTAGTTATGCATTAAGGAGTCCATCTCTTCTTCCATGGCTAGCTCCCACTTCTTCCTACTTCAACCTGCATTGCTTCTTCATAGCATTCAGGTTCACCAAAATCAGTCAACAAAAAATAATATAATGAAGGAGAGTATCGTTCAGGGGTTCTACTTATCCTGTTAGATCTTCTAACACCACTTTCAGGTGTTTGAGGTGCCTGTTACTGTTGTGGTGGTTTCTATTGTTGTGGCTTTTGATTATTATTATTTTCAGGCACCTTTACTTTTTCTGTGATCTCATCAAGAACTGTGTATTCTTTGTTTTATTTTTCCTGTTTCTTTTCTTGCAAATGATTCTTATACAAGACCTTTTCATTGAATATTACATCTCTACTCCTAATGATTTTTTTATTTTCATAATCATATAAGAGATAACCACAATCATTATGACCATATCCGATAAAGGTACATTTCTTTGATTTTGCCTCAAGATTTGTTCTATTTTCTTTATTAATATGGAAAAAGGCCTCACAACCAAAAGGTTTTAAAAAATAGTAGTTTACCTTTTTACCTGTCCATGCTTCCTCTGGAATACCACCATCCTAGGAAATTGAAGGCCCTCTGTTTATTAGATAAACAACATTATCTACAACATCTGCCAAAAATTGTAAAGGAAATCCTACATGAAATCTCATGCACCTTGCACTCTCCATGATTGTTCTCTTCATCCTTTCTGACGCACCATTTTCTTGTGGTGTTCTTGGAACTATCTTCTCTCTGCGAATTCCATGCTCTAAATAGTACCTATCAAACTCTTTGCTGCAATATTCACCTCCATTGTCCGATCTGAGACATTTCAACTTCTTTCCTGTCTCAATTTCAACCAAATCTTTCCATTTCTTGAAAGTATCAAATACATCAAATTTATTCTGAATACAATAAATACAAGTTTTTCTATTTGCATCATCAATAAAAGTCACATAATAATGAGAGCCACCAAGAGATGATACCTGAGTAGGTCCCCATACATCTGTATGCATGAGCTCTAATTTTTCGCTCTTCTTTTCTTTCCCAACTCTGAGAAATCTGACTCTCTTCTATTTTCCATAAATACATTTCTCACAGAAATCCAAATCAACATTCTTCAAACTCGGAAACAAATTTCTTGAGTGAAGAATCTTCATCCCCTTCTCACTCATGTGTTCGAGCCTATGATGCCATAATGCTGCATCTTCTCCTTTGGAAGTTAAACAATTAACATAGTTATAAATACCATTACATAAATACAATGTACCAACCTTTTCACCTTTTTCTATTACCAGGGATCCTTTGGTGACCTTCCAAGTTTTATCTATGAAAGTTGTCACACAACCTTCACCCCCTAACTGCCCTGTTGAAATCAGTTTTTTCTTCAGATCTGGAATATGCCTTACCTCCTTTAATAGCCATTGGTTTCCATTCTACTGTTTTACAAGAACCTTACCCATTACAACAATTTTATAGGGTTTATCATCACCCAAACAGACTTGTCCAAAATCTCCTTGAACATAGTCATGAAAATATTTCTTATCAGGTGTGGAATGGAATGAGGCCCTTGAATCTACAACCCAAGAATCAGTAATATTTTCGAAAGATAGAATCAAAGCATCTTGTAACACATCACTTGTCACATTTTCTTCATGATTGTTTTCCTGTTGTGCGTCTCCTTCTTTTCCCTTCCAAGATCTACAGTCTTTCTTTAGGTGTCCTTTCTTTCCGCATTTCCAGCACACTATCCCCGATCTAGACTTGGATCTGCCTTTCCTTGATTTATTGAGATATCCTGAGCTCTTCCCTCTTTCCATTCTTCTTCCCCTAGAATCTGCACTCAAAGCATTACCCGATGTCTCACCGGAGCTTTTAAGTCACATTTCCTCGCTAAGGATAGCACCGACAACATCATCAAACTTTAAAGTAATAGATCCAGAGGTAGAGTTACTAATGGTCATAGCTAAACCATTCCAGCTTTCTAGAAATGAGCACAGAAATAAAATAGCCCTAACTTAATCATCAAATTTTACCCCTACAGAACTTAACTAACTGGTAACTGTATTAAAATCATTTAAATGGTCTGCAACAGATCCAGCTTCCGATATCTTCATATTAAATAATCGTTTCATAAGAAATACCTTGTTTGAGGCTGAGGATTTTTCATATAGTTTCGCCAACACCTTAATCAAACCCTCTGTTGTTGTTTCCTTTGAAATATTGAAGGCTACCGACGTCGTGAAGCACAACCGTACTGTTCTAAGTGCCTTTCTATCGAGAAGCTCTCATTCTACGTCTGTCATAGCTGTCGGCTTCTTTGTTTTTCCACTCAATGGTAGGTATAGATCTTTCCAATATAGATAATATTCCATCTGCATCTTCCACAGTGGGAAGTTTTGGCTGTTAAATTTCTCGACCCTAAATTTACCATCTTCCACCATTGCTCCCACTTGAACTAAGAACCCTTCTTTCCTGTGAGTTTATCAACCAAATAGACCTTCGGCTCCAATACCAGTTGTTAGAAAATTAAATATTACAGAGCAATGCAACACATAAAATATGCGGAAAACACAAGTAGAAAAAACACATAAAACCAGAGAGACACGGATATACGTGGTTCACCTAGTTTAGGCTACATCCACCCTGAACAGCCAGTCCTTCCTTTCTATTATCCAGAAAAATGAAGAGACACAACCTACAACAGATCTGCTGTAATATCCTATGTTCTCTCTCATAGTCTCCCTATATGTTTCTCGCTCTGAGAATACACACACAATGCACAGCCGCAATATAATACCATCATACAAGCGAGGGGTTGCCTTCTAGGGAAAAAAACCCTAAACTAAACATAACTTCTATTGTCAGATCGTCTGCCTAATGAATGGCCCAGATTGACTAGAAATTACTATACTTTTACAAAGAAATTTTACATTTGTTTTTAGCTTCGAGGGCGCTACCCCCGAAATCCCTCGCCAGGTGGGGGGCTCCATAAAGCGCAGCCACCCCCCCTAGACCCCCCAGGCAGCATAAAATTATGGGTGGCGTTGCCACCCCATTAAGGTACAGGGGTCCAACGTTGTGATACAAAATAAACAAGATAATCAAGCTCCATGCCCAACACATGTCCACATTCACAACGTAGTTATGAGGTGTGTCAAGGCATGGAAAGGCTCCAAATCTATATAACGAAGATGAAGGCACAATAGAAGGAGGTTTTTTTTATTATTAATTTTTGATCTATTTAGATCTGGATTTGACATTTGAAATTTCTATGCATGCTTATGCTGTTTAGCTAAGTCTACAATTTTTTTTAGCACAGGTTGTTTCCAAGCAGAAATCCCACCCTTACCAATGGGGGACTTTGAGTGCCTACTCTGGGAAGGTTTCTATTGAGATTTATTCCTCATCAGGCATTGGTACCATCTTCAGGAGGAGGTTGTCCTTCAGTATTTCAGCTGAGGAATAGATGAAGGATTCATCCTATCACCTTGAGCTTCAATATCAACCTTCCAATGCTTTAGATCTATATCACACATCAGACCATCCATCATTCATCTCCAAGTAGTAGCAGTTCCATCAGGGATTGCACAGTCCAATCTTGCAGATCCAAGGGAGAGGGGAAGTTTCTATAATTTTAGCTAGAAATACTTGGAGGGGCAATTCCCTCACTTGTATATGATTGGATCCATGATTCTTGGGCTTCATAGCCACATTCTACAGTATGAAGCCTCTCCTTCCTATACAGTGCAGTTTATCCAGTTGTTGTGTTTATAGCAGCTTCATCTTGAAGGAGGAAGAAGAAGAAAGATCGCAAGCTTCTAGCTTGGAGATATGAAGGAGGGATCAACCCTCAAATCATAGATCTGATTTCTACTTCAGTTCAGCCATCTTACATTCATATATAGCTTCAAATCTTCATAACCTAGCAGTCAAGGGATCAAACCCCAAGTGGGTGAATCCAATCTCATAGATCTGGAATTTCCTTTCTAGATTATCTTGGGTTTCCATCATAGTGCCTAGATCTTGAATCTTGGCATCATCAAAGCTCCATATTTCCATAGATTTGCATTTCCCTTTTCAGCCAATAGCCATATGTACATCATCTGCTGAAGGGACAACATCGTATTTCTTCCAGCAACTCTCCAGTTATGCAGTGCCTTCTTTGGCACGTTTTTAGGGTCATTCTAGCCTATGTATTTGTCATGAGTGCATCTATTTGAGCACTGTTGTACTGTTTATCCATCTCCAATAATAATAAAAGGCTCACCTATTATGTATATTCTATGATTGTTAAATCTTTATGTGTACAAATTTTTTGTTTCAAATATTGTGTTTGTGTATCAATGCATTATTCCATTTTGGGATATTACAGTGGTATCAGAGCGTGATCTTTGGCTCAGCTTATGGACATTCTTGACAACATATGAAAGCAGATAGTAGAGATCTAATATAATGGAGGGATTAAGTTTTGCAGCTTATTTCTTTAGAACTATGAAGGATATCTCCAAGGATATCAATGAAATGAAGAAAGAATGGCAAATAGAAAGCTCAAGAAGGTTTCAGGATGAAGAAGGTCGCAGTACTTCTTATCAGCAGCAAAGAAGACCGGAGAAGCAAAGAGCTTCACATCATTCTACTAGATCCACTTTCTTTGAGAAGGAAAGAGAAGAGTACGAATGTGAAGGAGGCTTGGGGCATGAGACCCTAAGAAAATATTTTTCTGAGTATAAGTCACAGCTAAGAGAATTGAAGGAGAATCTTTCTCTCCAATAGTTTTTGCAACTTAAAGAAGAGAGGCAATCCAAAAGCAGCAATAGAAGAAAGAGGCATAGATTTTTATTACCTACATTTGATGGATAATCCACAAGCACGTTGAGGGCTTGGAGGGAAGAATTGGCTACCTTCTTTCTGAAATATCCTATATCAGAAAGAGAGGTTATGGAGTCTACAGTGCTGCACCTAGAAGGTGAAGCAAGAGGTTGGTGGTTCAGTCACTTGTCCCATATGAAAGTGTTTGCTTAAGTAGATTTTATTCAAATATTAAAGAAGAAGTATAGATGAAATAAACCAGAGACATCTCATATAGAGACATCTCCCATCATCAAGGAGATAGTGCATGAAGAACCCAAGGAAGATGTCTGCATTATCACTCACGAGGAGCCTCTACCACCACCAACTGCAGATGTAATTACATCAGAAGGAGTATCACTTGCATCTTTTCAATATGGTCTTGAGTTCTTGACATTTGGAGCCCCATGCATGATTCTTGAGATGCATGATGAGGAGGAGACATATACCAACACTAGTAGAGTTGTAGATATGGAGCCATCATCACTACCAATAGTTGGAGACACTATTGCACCGGTTGGGGGAACTCTTATAGATTTGAAAGAGGTTTTCGATGTTCAGCTTATCCAAGGTTTGCACATACTTCCATCTCATGTTATTTCAGTACCTCATATTGAGATATGTGAGACCATGCCATCAGGGCAAGTGCATACCCAAGGATTAGATCACCTTGCTAATTTGGAGCAGCAAATTATAATTGCACAGAGGATCCTTGATTTGATCAAGGAGAAGATGTATTGCTATCCCAGTTTTTCATGGTTAAGCTACACCCAACACTTTGTGTTGAAATGTGGAGTTGCAAAAGATGGGAGGAGCACAGTCCTATTCAGTATAGTGCCAAACCTTGAGTTTAGCATTGTATGTAGCCATGAGATAGAACATCTATCACCTTGCAGATCTACAACGTTGTCACTTAGTAGTAGTGATGAGAAGAAGAGGACCCATTCATTATGGGAGAAATCTATTGGAAGCTTCACTCATGAAGCCTTGGAGAAGAAGATGATAGATGGTAGACAACTTGAGATGGGAAATTTTTTTCCCTTTCAAGATGACTCTTTCTCAATGAGCATCTCACAACTCAAAGAGAAACTTCTACCTGTAGCAGATCCAAAACCTTATTGGTTTTGGAGGGCCATTGATGAGAAGAGGATCTCATGGAGAGACCTCAATGGAGGTGCACTTAAAAATCTCATGGAGTGAAAAGCTATTCACTTGGAGAATGTTGGTATTCTACAATGGGAGGGTACGAAGTTTAATCTTGCCATGATTCATCATCCACATTGGGATGAATGGATCCGGACGAGGAGCAGGAGGTTTCCTACCTTCCGATAGATTTATGATAGCATGTAGCAAGAAGCATGGTTGCACTGGTTACTTTTGGGTGAGTATGGATACTACCCAACATCTCACATTTCCAGGATCCATGCCATACATATAATTGATGATATGCAGCAGTAGGAGGCATGGTTGCGTTGGTTATTGATGAGAGAGTTGGGACATCACATGATATATCTTATGTCCTTGTATTTTTGTTTTTTGGGATATGTCTCATTTCTTTACATGTATTTTTTTTGGGATATATCTCATGTTCATGTAAGTACTTGGGTTTGGGAGAAAGCATAACTCTCACATGATGTGGCATAGAGGAGCTTGTTTGTATTATTCTGATGAGACAGTCCACATGTCCATTAGTATGTTGTTTCTCCATGACTTGCATCATGATGATGTAAGGAAGTAGCAATAATCCTTGTTGCTTTGGTTTCTATTGGGAGAGTATGGGCTGATTTATTCCCATACATTGCATGAAAATGATAGAGGATGGAAACATGAGGCCTTACAGCATTGGCTTCTGTTGGGGGATTATGGTCATTTTACATGGTATGATGATGATGTGATGGGCCAGCAAGATGCCTTACTACGGTGGCTTCTCTTAAGAGAATATGGCCACTACATTTGGTACAATGATGATGTGGTGTGGTAGCAAGAGGCATTTATGTGGTGGCTTCTATTGAGAGAGTATGGATCTCATATTGGTTTGATGTTGATGTGGCATGGCAACAAGAAGCATTGTTGCAGTGGCTTCTTTTGAGAGAGTATGGCTCTCTTACTTGTTTTCATGATGACCGAGCATGGCAACAGAAGGATTTGCTGCATTGGTTGTCATTGGGAGTACATGGTTTAATATTATTCATGATCATCCATGATGCCCATGCACACCTTGCACTATGATCTTCTTCTCCTTATATAGATTGTACCTCTTTTTAAATTTAAAGGATTTTAATTGGTTTACATATTATGACATGGAAATTACTTGAAAATTTCATGGGCACTTTTAGGTTGAAATTTCCTCTAATGCATTTTGTCCCAATAACATTTTTATCATGAGGCCTTGGAGCCAAATACCATGTATTATTCCTTTCAATTTGATCAATTTATTCATCCATGCCCTTAACCCAACATTCATCTTTACTTGCTTGATTTACATTTTGTGGTTCAATGGTGGATAATAAAGATAGATACATGGGAGATCCTACAAGATTTATTCATGTTTGTACCCCAGATTCCTTTTCTCCTAGAATTTGAGTTTTTGGATGATTCTTTTGAACATACTTGGATGAAGCCTTTTCTTTATCAGATGTGTCTTCTTCTACGGCTTCATTAGTTTCTTCTTCTATATCATTTATATCTGATGTGGGAAAGCATTCATAATCATCATCCTATTATGTTATTGTGACCTTTTTGAGATCTCTTCATGCTTCATCAATCACATCATCAATACATTCAACAATTTTCTGAAGTCTATTATTGTAACATTTGTATCATTTGCTTCTAGATTAGTAAATAAGAAGTATTCCTTCATCTGCCTTATCTTCAAACTTACCAAGTTTTTCATCATTATTTTTTATGAAAAAATTTCTTCCAAAGACTCTAAAATGCTTTACAGTAGGAGGCTTACCATACCAAAGTTCATATGAAATTTTATCAATATTTAAATGAGGATGAGCCTTGCTAAGAATATTCACTGCGGTATGTGCAGCATCACCCCAAAAGGTGTCAAGAGATCTAGACTCATCAAGCATAGCACGAGCCATTAGTTGAATTTTTTTGTTCATTCTTTCTGCCATGCCATTTTGTTGAGGATTTTTGGATACAGAAAATTGTCTTTTTATGCCATGTTTACAAAAATCAAAGAATTCATTTGATATGTATTCTCCTCCTTGGTTAGATATGAGACATTTGATTTTTATATCTAACTCATTTTCAACTAATTCTTTGAAGACTTTAAATTTATCAAATGCTTCATCATTGTGTTTCAATAAACCGATCCAGCACATTCTATAAAATTCACCAATAAATAAGATATAGTATTGTTCTCCATGAGGTGACTTTTTCCTTACTTGTCTACATAAATCAGTATGTATAAGTTCAAGAAGCTTACTTGCTAATCCTTCTTTGGCATTGAATTGATCTCTGGTTTTCCTACCAAATTGACATGACTTGTATATGGTAATTTCTGGCAGTGTGGTGTTGGGTAGGTCACAAACAACTTTGATCTTTCTTGATTTGTGTATTTGAGAGAAGATTAGATGTCCCAACCTTTTGTGCCATAAAAAATTTTCCTCTTCTTTGCCTAATTAACATTATTCTCGGCCACCTTTCAATATATGCAGATTACTCAAAGTTCTTGTTCCCCTTATTATGGTATTTCATGTGTCAAGTTCATGAACCACACATTCTTTTGATCTAAAGACCACCTAATTAACTTGATCTCACATTTGGCTAACACTCAAAAATTTATGATCTAATCCATCGACATACATAACATTACCAGCTTTAACCTTTTCTTTTATAAAAGAAAAATCCTTTACCCTTAATGACAACATGTGAGTCATTTCCAAAAGTAACATTCTTTTCTTTCTCTATTGCATTGTATGAAATGATTTTATCTTTATCACCTTTCATGTGTTTTGAGCATCTGCTATCAATGTACCATTAATTTTTTTGTCCTTTTGCAAACAATGCTATGCCAAAGCTTTTAGATTCTAAGTCCTTCCTTTTCCATACCCTAGAATTTGTTGATATTTTCTCCTTTTGAGATGTGGGTTGTAATTTTCTCCTACATTTAGATTCCTCGTGTCCAAAGTTATTGCAAAATGAGCATTCAATTTCATTTTTAAGAGATGAGAAATTATTATAAGTGTTCTCATTGATTCCTATCTCATTCCTTTGTTTTCTTGCTTCTCTAGTCATTATGTTTTTGTATGCAACACATTGAGCAACCTTGTGACCAAATTTATCACATGAGAAACATTTTCCATTAAAGAATAAATTTATTCGATCATAGAATCTTCTAGTGTTGTTTACCTTTTGACTAATGCTTCTATTATTTTTCAACCTTGGATTAGAGTGGACATGATTTACCTGTGAAGTGTCTTTATTCTTTTATTGAAGACTAAAGCTTTGTTGATTGGCTTTTGCTGCATTTAGATAGCTTCTGATTGTGGCTGAGGATTTTTCTTTCTATGATGTTTCTCCATTGTATCCAAGACCTATCTTCATAAGAGGAAAGCGTTGAACCTTGATAATTTCATCTAAGGTTTCAGATACTTTAGAAAATCTAAGATTTATATTTTTTATTTTTTCAATTTCCTTTATTAGACTTACTATTTCACATTCTAACTTCTCATTATGCTTCTCCTTTTATATGAGTTGATTCTTTAAGGTATCTATGGCTAATTTTTTTTCTTCCAAGCATAATTTAAGTTGAGTAATTTATTCAAAAAAATATTTTTCCTCTAAAGTATACACAAATTTGTCATTAGACTCATTAGTACTTCTTTCAAATGCCATCAGTAATTTAAGATCTTGATCAGATTCTCCTTTTTCACTATTTAGCAAACCATCATTATCTTCTTGAGTATAATAAATTTTCCTATTGTTAAATTGTTCCCTATTTCCTTTTGCAATATTCTTCCCCTTGTCATGGTTGTATTTGTAAGGAAGTTTAGCATCATGATGACAAACTCTACCACATGCAAAACATTTGAAGGGAAGCTTACCTCTTAACCTTTTGGTGCCAAGTTGAAGTTTCTTTACAAAATTTACCTCACCTTCTTCTGATATATACCCTCATTCCTTGTGTTCTTACTTTTCCTTTCCTTTTGTAGATGCTTTAAATGCAACTTCTCTGACTTCTGAGGGACCTCCTTTTCTAATTTCAAAATCAATCAGGATCCTATCAAGTTGAACATCGGTAAGATTCTACAGATCCTGCTTCTATTCAATGGAAGACACTTTTGACTCAAAATTAGGAGTTAGAGATCTTAAGATTTTCACTACGAAAGTGGTGTCTTATATTTCTTCACTGAGATTTATCATAGGATTTACAATCTCATATATACGTAGAAATAAACTTGTAATACTTTCATCACTATGCATTATAATAGTTTCATATTGAATTCTGAGAGTTTGGAGTTTAGCACTTTTTACCTTGTTATCACCTTCATAGCTTTGGATGATTCTATCCCATATTTCCTTTGTTGAATTTAACTATATAAATTTGATAAATTCTGAATCTGTTAGACTTCCCAATAATGCATTGACAACTTTTGCATTGGTTTCATATGTCTTATGTTCTGCTGCATCTGTGGGCACAATGGCTGGATATTGATAACCTCCTTCAACAATTTCCCAAACAGCTACTCCAAGAGACTGAAGATAGGATATTATTCTTGTCTTCCAGAATATTGAATTATTTAATTTGAAGAGTGGTGGTTTGATAGATGTTGTTCTGTCTTGATTTCTCATCATGGTTGATCTTCTTTTAAGCGATCAAGCTTCTTCTAAAGGACCTGTTGTCATTCCAATGTTGGCATTATGATGTAATATGTTGTCCTTAATGGAAACCTACTCATTGAATTTTCATTTTTGAGCTAAAGATGTAAAATGATGTATCTATCGGTCATTTCAAATATGGCAGAGAAAGGAAATCCAGATAGTATCAAAGAAATGATAATGGTAATATTTCACAATGTATACACAGTTTTTATGAAAATAAGTCATGTACACATGTGGGTGCACAGAATCCAAGTCATATATGTACTTATGCACTCTATTTATGATACCAGGGGTCCTTACAATGGTATTAACCCATAATATTGAGCGTTGTGTCGTCTAGTTGATTCCATCCAAGAATAACATCTACACTTATGTGGTTTTGGCTCATGGTATTGGGAGCAGTTCAATCTATATAAGGAGAAGAAGATCATAGTGCAAGGTGTGCATGGGCATCAGTATTGAATGAATACTTCACTCTGAAGTATATCTCCATGAAATGGGTTACATTTTATTGATAGATATGAAATAATGACGCACCTTTGAATACAATGATGGATTAGGATCTCTAGACCTGAAATGAATATGTATTTTCTTGATCTATTTATGAAATGTTTAGATCTGTGATCTGGCGAATGTTTGTTGAAGTGAAGGGTAAGATCTGAGTTGATTATTTATTCTTAAGAGTTGTGCAGTCCTAAAATAGTTTCATATCTATACACAGGTTCATCTCTATAAAAGCACGTATATAGAGGTTCATGTTAATAAAAGCGCGTATGGAATCTAGGGTTTTTTTGAAGTATGTGGAAGGAAATTTTTGATCAGTTTTTTTGTATTATTGTTGTATGTTAATGATGTCTTCATAAAAATCTAGGTTGTTTGAATATTGATTATGTTGCTAGTTGATGATGATTAGATATCAGTGGTTGGTTGGTTGATTGATCATTAAGTGAATGATTTGATACTGTTATGAGTTTCAGTTTGATGTATGTTATTTGAGCTTAAATGTGTGGAGTGGGTCCAGTCTGAAAATCTGATGAAAAGAGGCCTACAAGTTATGTTGTATTGAAGTTGTTGGATCCAGTGTGAAAATTGACGAAACATTGTCCGCGGTGCTGCTGAGGGTCAAAGCCTTCAGTGAGGGGGTTGTGGCTCCCTTCTAGTGGTTGCTGGTAAACGAGATCAGGGGGTAGTAGCTCCCTTCTAGGAGTGGCTCGTAAACGAGAAGTAGAGGGTCATAGCTCCCTTTCCAGTGGTAGCTGGTAAACGAGATTAGGGGGTTGGAACTCCCTTATAGTAGAAGTTGGAGAATGGGAGTAGGTTGCAGCCTTCTACAGGTGGGTTCCTATGTGCTAGTATGAGTATGTGCCCATACAAGGTTGTAAGAAATTTCCTTTATAATAAATATTGAAGAAAGAGATGACAGGAGCAGTGGTTTTCTCCCGAGTTAGGTTTCCACCTTAAATCTTGGTGTTCATTTCTGTTTCCTATGTGTGATGATTTATTATGTTCTTACTGCACATGCTTACTACTTACTAAACATCTAAAGAATGAATTATGCACTGATCTAAGTAAATATTTATCTGCATAATAAGATCTCTGGACATACGCAAGTTTCATTAAATATAGTCGTGTGTATACACTATTTTGGTTCATTAAATTCATGTATAGAAATCAGTAAAGAAAATTAAAATATAGTAGTGAGTTATAAATACTGATTCACCCCCCCCCCCTCTCAGTATTTTTCCCAACAATTGGAATCAGAGCAGGTCCTTCAGAATAAGCTTAATCGCTTGAAGGATATTCGTCACAATGGGAAGTCATGAAGGAGTATTTTCTATCAAGCCACCAATGTTCAATGGAAGTAATATATTATTCTAGAAGATACGAACAAGAGATTATTTTCAAAGTCTTGGAGCAGACATATGGGGAATCGTGGAAGGAAGTTACCAGTATCCAGCAAGTGTTCCTATAGATGCAGATGAAAGGAAGAGATATGAAATCAATTCAAATGTTGTCAATGCTTTATTAGGAAGCATGTCATAAATAGAATTCGTCAAAGTTATGCAGCTAAATTCAGCAAAGGAAATATGGGACAAGATCAGTCAGAGCTATGAAGGTTATGCAAAGGTAAAAAGTGCCAAACTTCAAACTCTTAGAATTCAATATGAAAATTTCAGAATGCATGATGATGAAAGTATTGCAAGTTTATTCTTAAGACTGGATGAGATTGTAAATTCTATGAGGAATATGGGTGAAGATATAAAAGACTCAACTTTAGTAGAAAAGATATTGAGATCTCTAACTCCAAATTTTGAGTCAAAAGTATTGGCTATTGAAGAAAAGTAGGATTTTCAAACTCTTACTGTTATTAAACTACACGGTATTATGGCTGCTTCTGAAATGAGAAAATTAGGTCCCTCAAAAGTTAGAGAAGCTACTTTTAAGGCCTGTGCAAAAGGAAAAGAAAAGGAAGTTCTCAAGGAATCAAGTTATATATCAGAAGAAGAAGAAGAAATTTTTTTAAGAAGACTTCAACCAGGTACTGGAAGATTCAGACTTAAGCTTCCCTTCAAGTGTTTTTCTTGTGGTAGAGTTAGTCATTATGTTGCTCAATGTCCTTATAAAGAAAATGATGATGAAGGGAAACAGATTGAAAAACGAAGGAGTTATTACAAAAATGAATATAATGATGGATTGTCAAATGAAGAAGAAGAAGAAGAAGATCAAGATCTGCAAGTGTTCATGGTGTGTACCATGGATGATGATAATTCCCTAAAAGAAAGGAATCTGGTTACTGAAGAATTGTATAGATCAAGAAAGAAAGGATGCTTTCATGGATGTTGTTTCTATTGTAACTCATTTGGGCAAAGGTCATTGATTGCAGGTTAATTATGATAAACGGATCTAAGAAATTGGAGAAGTTCCAGGACACAATAAGAAATTTCAAGAGAAGTTGGAAAAAGAAGAAGCACTGGTTAAAAACGTAGGGAATATTGACCCTACTGCAATCATCTGCTTCTAAAGATTACTTCTCATAATTACTGTAGGAGTGATGTGAGATTCATTATAGGAATCAGTAATGTATCGTCACATGGGGAGAAATATATGGTGATTCCCATGGTTATTTTGGTAATTCTAGTTGTGTTTATTTCTAACAGTGCATATGATGTAACAATAGAAGATAGGTACAAAATGTATAAGTTCAAGGGGAGATGGAAATGTGAAATTTACAGTATTTCACTTTTTGTACA
The DNA here is from genome assembly GCA_034641835.2 of Pinus albicaulis. Lineage (NCBI taxonomy): Eukaryota > Viridiplantae > Streptophyta > Pinopsida > Pinales > Pinaceae > Pinus > Pinus albicaulis. The sequence continues at coordinate 1,272,124,336 of CM076570.1, forward strand.
TGGGTTTCATGAAACAAATCCATGTATACACGCAAGTTCCATTGGAGAAAGTTGCGTATGTTTTTCTCTGATAAGAAAAACAGTGAGATAGTCTAAAGAATAGTTTATGATATGATGTTGACAGTTATAAATTTATTGATCTGTTGTTGATGGCTATATCTGTTGATATGATATTAAGTCTTGATTATCTAATTGATGAAGATTCTTTGATGAATTGTTTGTTGAATGTGTTCAGGATGCATAGGCTTAGGGGGAGCATTAGCCTTACTGACAAGAATGCATTGTTGGCATTATGTTGGTTGTTGAATTATGATCTCTCTCTTGAGGTCTTTTGTTCTTCGTTATAGAATGTCATATCTGTTATTTGATGTAAAGGTCATGTTGAGACCTATGATGTAAAAATTGTCATATTTAGTCATGTAAGGGATTTTTCAAATGTGTAAACCCACTTGGTTGGGTAGTTGAGTCAAAAAATTGTAAACCCACTTGGTTGGGTAGTTGAGCCAAATATGTAATTCTACTTGGTTGGATCATTGATGTATGTATGAGTCCTTGGTGATAGGAAAGGTCATACTCAGTTGAATTATAGAGTCATGCACTTCATTGGAAAATTTTTTTGGAGATTCAACATGGGCTCAGGGGGAGCATGGTCAATTCAGTACATATCAGATCTACAGAGCTCTTCTTTCTACAAGGAAAGCCTAAACCTTTTTTTGGTATTGATCCACCCTTTTCCATTGATGTCAAAGGGGGAGAGTAACTTAGTGTTTGAATAATGATTAATGTGTCTATCAGTTGTGGTGATCAAACACCAACATGGTTTCCACCAAGTCCAAAAGGGGAGATTGTTGGCATTATGATGTAATATGTTGTCCTTGATGGAAACCTAAACGTTGAGTTGTCCTTTTTAAGCTAAAGAAGTAAAATAATGTATCTACAGGTTAGTTCAAATATGGCAGAGAAAGGCAATCCATTTAGTATCAGAGAAATGATAACTGTAATATTTCATAACGTATATGCAGGTTTGATGAAGAGACGTCGTGTATACACACGGGTGCGCAGAAGCCAAGTCGTGTACGTACTTATGCACTCTGTTTATGATACCAGGGGTCCTTACTATGGTATTAGCCCACAATATTGAGTTTTGTGTCATCTAGTTGATTTCTTCCAAGAATACCATTGACACTTGTGTGGTTTTGGCTCGTGGTATTGGGAGAGGTTCAATCTATATAAGGAGAAGAAGATCATAGTGCAAGGTGTGCATGGGCATGGGTATTGAATGAATAATTCCCTCTGAAGTATATCTGCATGGAATGGGTTACATTTTATTGATAAATCTGAAATAATGATGCACCTCTAAATACAATGATGGATCAGGATCTCCAGACATGAAATGACTATGTATTTTCTTGATCTATTTATGAAATTTTTTGATCTGTGATCTAGCGAATGTTTTCTGAAGTGAAGGGTAATATCTAAACTGATTATTTATTCTAAAGAGTTGTGCAATCCTGAAATTGTTGCGATATATATATGCAGGTTCGTCTCTGTAAAAGCGTGTATATACGTAGGATCAAGTTAGAAAAAGCATGTATGGAATCTAGGGTTTCGCTAAATTATGTGGAAGGAAATTTTTGATCAGTTTTGTTGTATTATTGTTGTCTTTCAATGATGTCTTTATACAAATCTAGGTTGTTTGAATATTAATTATGCTGCTAGTTGATGATGATTATAGATCGATGGTTGGTTGGTTGATTTATGATTAAGTGAATAATTTGATACGCTTATGAGTTTTAGTTTGATGTATGTTATTTGAGCTTAAATGTGTGAAGAGGGTCCAATCTGAAAATCTGATGAAAAGAGGGCTACAAGTTATGTTGTATTTAAGTTGTTGGATCCAGTGTGAAAATTGATGAAACATGGTCTACGGTGGTGTTGAGGGTCGAAGCCTTCAGTGAGGGGGTTGTATCTCCCTTCCAGTTGTTGCTAGTAAATAAGATCAGGGGGTAGTATCTCCCTTCCAAGAGTGGTTAGTAAACAAGAAGTAGGGGTTTGTATCTCCCTTTCTAGTGGTAGTTGGTAAACAAGATCAGGGGGTTGGAGCTTCCTTCCAGAAGAAGCTAGAGAACGAGAGAACATTACAGCCTTCTGCAGGTGGGTGCCTGCGTGCTCGTATGAGTCTATGCCAGTACAATATTGTAAGGTGTTTTCTTTATAATATATATTGAAGACAGAGAAGACAACAACGATGATTTTCTCCCAGATTGGTTTCCACCTTAAATCTTAGTGTTCATGTGTGTTTATTATGTGTGATGATTTATTTTGTTCTTACTGCACATGCTTATTGCTTACTAAACATCTGATGAATGAATGATGCACTGATATAATTAAAGATTTATCTGCATAATAAGATCTCTGGACATATGCAAGTTTCATTAAATATAGCCACATCTATACATTAGTTGGGTTCATTAAATTTGCGTATAGAAATCAATAAAGAAAAGTAAAAGTTTTTAGTGAGTGATAATACTGATTCAACCCCCCCCCCCCGCCCTCTCAGTATTTTTACCAACATCAAATTATTGGGAAAAATGCTGAGAGGGGGGTGAATTAGTATTTTAAAACTCACAATAATTATTTTTGTTTTCTCAATTATGTGCGCAACTTGACCAAAGCCAAATAGCATATGTACTCGACTTTTAATAAGGAAACTAGAGTATGCCAAGTAAACTTATAATTCAGAGAAATTTTCAATTAATTGACTTAGACTAGTGCATCATTGATTCATCTGATATTTGGAAAGAATTAAACATATGTAGTAAGAATAGAATAAACCATCACACATAAGAAACACACATGAACACCATGATTTAAGGAGGAAACCCAATGTGGGAGAGAACCGATGTTGCTATTGTCTCAGTATTCAATCTTATTATTATGAAAAACTCTTTACATTCTTGTACTGGTGCAGAGTTATGCCAGTACGCAAGCACCCACTTGTTGAAGTCTACAACCTTCACTCACTCTCCAACTTCTACTCGTAGGGAGCTCCAACCCCCTGATCACGTTTACCAACTTATAATGGAAGGGAGCTTCAACCCCTTGATCTGATCATTAGCTACTACTGGTAGGAAGCTTAAACTTCCTCACTGAAGGCTCCAACCCTCAGTACCATTCCTGGACCATGTTTCATAAATTTTCACATTGGATCCACCTCCTTCAATACATCACAAATTATAGACCACTTTTCATCAAATAATTCATGTTGAACCCTTTAACATCATATAATAAAAATATCAAAACTGAAATTGATTACTATACCCAAAACATTCATCCAATTCCTGAAAAAAACCACTGAACCAGTCACTCGAATACTGAACCAATCACTAAAGAAAATAGTCACTTAACTAATTAGCAACTCAATTCAAATGGAACAGTGAGATCACTGTAACCAGAATACAGAATTGAACTCAGAATGTTGCATCAACATAGTGAATCAACTGCAACCCTGATCATTCATAAACCAAAATGTATATGCTACTTAACTTAAGGCAACCCACATGTATACACACATTTTAGTAGAGAAACTTACGTACATATCTTAATATACTAAGTTCTAAAAATTGTTACTCTGAATCAGTCACAAATTTTAATAGAGTCATTCTAAAATATTATGTTATCTTACATATATCTAAACCTTCATACAATTATCAACATCAAGAATATTTTCAACCAATCAACAAGCAACCAGTTTCAACTATATTATTCAAATAGTTATACTTCATACATTATCACTCAACCTAGATCAACATGAGGACATCATCAACAGATAACAGAGATAAAATAGAACTAATCAGATTGATCAATAATTTATGAACAGAAACCCTTCCTTTATGTATGCGAATTTGATGAAACGAACCTGCAGGTATATGTGACTTTATTGAGGCAAGTGGTGTACAGATCTAGAAATTTTGACCTAAAATTGCACATCCCTTCAGAACTTCAGAAAGACCTAGATCATAATATTTAGAGATAAAAATATGCGTCAATAATTATATCCAGTCAATCCATAAGAAAATCATACAATGAAAGTCATTTCAGGTATCGTCATCCTGATCCATGATTGTATTTATCGGTGCATTTATTATTTCAGATCAACTTGTCAATGATATCCCTTACAATGAAATTATACTTTATATTGAAGTATTCATTAAAAACCCTTACGCATGCACACTTAGCACTTTGATCATCACCTCCTTATATAGTTAGAGCCCTAGCCAATACCATGAGCCAAAACCACACTACTGCCAATGGTAATCTTGGATGGGATCAAATAATTGTTATTTCACTCAATATTGTGGGATAATACCATGGTAAAGACCCTTGGTATTAATAAATTAGTGCACCACCATGTATGCGACTTGGCTTCTTCATAACTATGTATGTACGCAATTTGTCCTTGACGAAACCATGTATAGATCTTCAAATATTCACCTTCACCAAAATTTTGTTTCTTAACTACAAACCTCTAACCATCATTCTGTTATTTAGTTCCATCACTTTTAACCTTTGAACTGATCTATGAACTCATCTGGTTACCATATACTTCTTTTGTTGCAAGTGGGTTTCCATCAAGGACAACATCTGCATCATAATGCCAACAAGTGAGGGGCCCAGTGGATGGTGAAAACTCGATGACACTACATGCCTGACGGTTAGCCCATGCACTATCTCCATAAGGGTTTTCAAATATTTTTTTTTACTGCAGATCAATGGTCAGGATTCATTATGTGGGGGACTCCATCAGATTTCCTCCGTACAGGATTCTTCCCTAGTAATAGATCATCAAGCGAGCATGATTGTGTCGGCAAGTGAGCGTGAATGTATTATATAGATGTTTTATCCTCTCCCTATCACCACCATGTTATTTTATTTTCTCTACCACCTCATTATCCATGTCATCCTGTCACTTCATCCCATCATGTGACCACGTCAAAAATTCATACACCCCACATGTTCATTTATTCTCGTTTTCCCCCCATTTTCATTTTTTTCCCATAAATCATGTCACCCTTCCCCATTTCATTTTACCATTCTCTTTGCACTCTACTTCCGTGGATTTAAATTGTATAATTCAAAGCTTCAGTCAGCATCAGTCATTGGTAACCAAATATTTACACATCACCTCCTCTGTCCTAGTTGTCAAAATGTGCAAGAAAAACATTTTAACTAGGTCTTCCTCTCATATTCCCTTAATGGATAGTGAAAGAGATGTATTTGAACCAATTTTCTCTCTAAACTTCAAAGAAATACATCAGCATATCCTACTCAATAAGGCAGACTCTCCCATACATGCTGCAGTTTTCAGGTCTGGTATTCTAGCTGCAATGATCCCTCAAACATTTTTTTTTCCCAGAATTTGTTTATTAACTAGTCTCATGCCTATACCCACAGGCGTTCTTCATCATGAAAAAATTGGGGGGGAACATCTTTCAAGTGTCATCCCTTTTGATCCAACAGGCCTTAGTTTTTCCTTCCTCAAACTCCTAGACCTCTATCTCAAAAGAAACTTTGTTGAATGCTTTTCAAAACTTATCTGATCGAAATTATGCTTAATTAATCTTATTTTTTATGCCTATTGGGAATAATTTGGCTCTGGAACCCACTCATTTTCCTTTAGATACTTTTTTTGAGGAGGTAAGAACTATTCTTCAAATCTTGCTAATATTTTGGGAAGAGAGGACACAACTTTCATTGACAAGGTTATCGTAGGAATGTTTAATTTGATGATGAATCCTGACAATGTTTTTGATATACCTTCTTTTTGTAAAAATTGTAACACAACTATGTATTGTCTAGATTATCCTGATCTAATAATTATATGCCACTTTTAAATACAGAATCGCTTCTTCAAAAAAATTTGTGGAAATTTAAAACACGATCGCCAATTGCAAACACATGAAGAAAGATCATTCACACATAACACATATGTTTATCGGGAAAGCTTAAAGATAATAACCACACTATCATATTTATGTATATATCATGGATCATGAAAAAATCTCATACAAAACTCTAATCCAAGAGCTCTCAATACAATATACAATCGTCTCACTCTTTCTTGCAGAAATTGACAAATTCCTTAGCCAAATTTCTGCCTCACAACAACCTGCCTTCACTACGCAATCCAAGTTGATTACAAAGACCAATTCGATGCAATCATGCCATCCTTGACTACACAATCCTCATGATAATATCCAATGTGTGTTTGGATTGCAAGAGTGCAATCCAATATAGTACAACTTATAGTCAACTGTCCCTTTCACCTACCTCTCAACTAGGTCTCCACTGGATTTGACATGCATGTAGTTAGAAATAGTAAATATTCAATTGCATGTGATATCACTCCATGTGAATTAATTTAATATGTAATTCACTGATCTCTCACTAGTGTATCTTCAATTACAACTAGCACAACTGATTTCAACTCACTTAACTGAGTTAAAATAATTTACAACTCACATAACTATGTTATCCTCCTGTATTTTACAGAATTCACTAGGTGACTGTGGATGTTCTACAAGTAGTTAAAGATAACATTATTTTCTATCAGCTATCTTTAAGAAACCTCACTACCTTCATTATCCTAAATAAACCTATTTCACTATATATCTCATCTCTAACCTTTCAAAGGTTTACCTTGTTGCCCTGAAAAGACCTAGTTCTGGGTTATTTTACCTCATTTTCACCCTCTTTCTTACCCCAACTCTCATTTACTCCTCCCACCTTTAAAAACCCACTTCCCCCTCCAAAACACCCTTTTCTTAAAACCTTTCCCTCTATTTTTCAAAACAATGTAAAAGATCCTCTTTTACATTGTTTTAATTAAAAATTGTTTTAACTATCGGGACCCCACCCTTATAAACATAACTTTGTTTTGTTTATTAAACCCAATTTTTTGTTTTAAAAACCTGAAGCCCCTTTTTCTTTAGCCCTAGCCCCCCTCGCACTCATATGGCCCTAATCCTCCTTATCATATAAGCCCCTCGATATATATTTTCCACCTCTGCCTTTTGTTATATAACCCCCCCACCATAAACCTTATAAAAAGGCTCATCCACCTTATATTATAAGAATCCCAGGCTCACTCTCCTTTGAACTCTATGTCCCAGTCAAAATGCGCCACCTGTCCCTGGGCTCCACGTCTGAACCAGCCCACCACTCCTCTGCTGTGCGATCATCGTCGATCTTCGCCTTCGAGATTCGAAGACCTCCACAGCGTATCGCAAATTAAGAAGCATTGGGGTTAAAGTTATTTGACCCTTGTGAAATGGGTGATTTTTCCCTGCCACATGTCGCCCTCTGAATCGTATCACATCACTGCCTCGAAAACCATTACTGCTCCCTTTGTTGCATGATAAACTGCTCCTGGTTTTCTGAAACCACCTTTCTTCTTCCCACCAAAAATTCAAAAACTCCACTCTAATTTCAAATTCCTACTGGTTCCACCCCCATAACGATGCCTCATCCACCATTTTCACCTCTGTAAATGCCCTCTAATAGCCCAAAAACTTAGAAAAAGCAATAAACCCTCCCCGCATGCTTTTAAAGTTAATTTTTTTTTTTTGCAGGTTTAATGGAAGAAATGCCCACGAAGCATTCCCGTGGTCCAAAAATGGTTAAATAAAGGTCTGGATGATGATCTAGAGCATTATTTTGTTTAAAAAAGGAACCAAGGGCGGGAATTTAAGTTTAAAACCATAAAGGAATCATGATCCTTGTTGATTTATCAAGCCTTCCTGTAGCAAAAGAATGTTCCTTGCACAAGAAAAGCATAGACAAAGACATAGTGAAGAAATAATACAATTAAGAGATTACATAAAAATTTTAAGGACAAAGAGGCTAATCACTAATCCAATAATCAAATCAAAGGGTTAGCCATCAAGAAAAGGATTAAAGGTTAAATAAGAAGGATTAGCAAAAAAGCAGAAATAAAGGCAGAATAAAGAGCGAGGATAGTAGAACAGAAAAATAAAGGATAAAGCAAAGTTTGAAGGCCTAAAACAGAGATTAAAGACAAAATAGAGGCAGATTAATACAAGGAAACATTCGAAGGATCAAATCCATAGAGGCAGTTACTTCTTCAAGGATATTTTTCCACCTACAACATTGTTTCCTTCAATAAAGCATCAAACAATTATTACACTTAGTCAGAGATATTTTCCATTGACCAACAGTTATTGTAAAGTTATTACAAAACCTTAAAGTCAAACATTTCACAAAAATCAATTCAGAAATTAAGTTAGAAGTTATTATTTCAGAAAAATACCTTCAGATATTTTTACCTTGGGCCTTGCATGGTCTCCAAGGTCAAAAATCATTAACTCTGTAATAAATAACACTTAAACCCTATTTTAGCAGCACCTCCTCATTTGCATATAAATATTGCATATGAGCTTCATTTTTAGTGTTGGTTGCTTAGTTAAAATTGAGGATTGAAGAGTTGTTGAGCTAGTTGAGGAATGTTAGGCTAGATTTAAGAAAACTCTGAGTTGCAGAGAGCTATTGTACATAGGAGCATGTAACTATTTTGAACATCTATAATACAAGAACATTCACAGGATCCTTGTGCTATGTTAATGGTGAATTTTTCCTTCATTGTCATTGTTTTTCTCATGTTTTACATTCTTTTTATATTATCTAATTAAAGAATAGAAATTTTAGAGTAGGATATGATGTTTTAGCACCCTATTTCTATCTTCATTATTTATCTTTATGTTTTCTTCTGCAAGGTCTGATTGGAGGATTCGTAATTTCCCTCTAGTTCCATCTAGCTTGTTGTCTTAGGAATGATTCAATAGAGTGAAACTAGGGAAATTTATGGTGAGCCCATGTTCATTGGTACGGCTTGAGATATTGTTTTTAAGACCTTCTTTGAAGTATACTTAGTAAAGTCTAAACTAGGGAAGTCTATGGTATGCCCTATCCTCTGGTCTACCTCAAAATGTTGCTTTGAAGGTCCTTTTTAGTGTTTACTTAAAGCTGATAGGCTTCCAGTTTGATCTTTGGCTACTCTCACTATTATCTTATATGTTTTTTTTATCTAAAAGTAATTCTTGAAATTACTGGATTTTGTCTAAAAATTTTTCTTATTAAAAGTCTGGCCAAAGAAGTCTATGGTATGCCCTGTCCTTTGGTTTGCTTCAAACAGTTACCTAAAAGGCTTTTTCTTGTCTAAGTAGAGCTAGAAGCCTCTTAACTGACTATAGCTTTGCTACCTTCACAACTTATTATTGTTTCATATCACAACCTAATCTAAGAGATCCACTTGATATAGTTAGCTTGCCCTATGAAAACCCTTGCAACTTTGATGAACAATTAAATCCTTTTATGACTCCATTTCCCAATGGATTAATGTTTTCTCATAGTCTATCTTTTTAGCTGAAACATTCCCTTGGTTACTCCAACCTTTGATCCCTCAATCAACAATTCAATCAACCAAAAAACCAACAAGTCCTTATAACTTCATAACTAGCCTAATATCATAAACAAAGAGCATTAAGATATATCATTTTAAAACATTTATAAATAGAGAGATCCCTCTCTGAATCCAAGAAGGCTAGGTCCTAGGATTCCAAAGTGGTTCTGATGTAGCCCCTGTAGTTTTTGTTCTTGCCAATCTTGCAAATAACAGGGAGCCAACATAGTGGCGACCATACTGGGGACTACTGTGTAGTAGATAACTTTAAGAACTTAGAAAACCTCATTTTAAAACTCAAAATGAATCAAGTGTTAGCCAAGAATGGTCCCTAGTTGTTGATGGTGGACAACAACCAGCCATAAAGCAAGTAAAAATCCTCCACTTGGTGACTCCACTGGTTTTCAGTAGGCCTTCTCACTCCTCTAGTTTTCCATAGACTCCACTGGGAAACTTATTTTATCATCAAAACATCACCAAAACCCAGTTAAGAAAACCTTTGTGTATTAAGTTTTTCTTGTTGTAGGTTGGTTTGTTCTTTAAGACTGTCATATTTATCCAACCTTTTTGGTTCTTGGGTCTAAGTCTCGGCTTCTAGGAAAATCTATACTAGATCCTATCCTGACCCAAATCCTCCTGAATAGTTGACAATCCTGAAAGCATCCTTAGGAAGTCTCCTAGACCTAAGAGTCCAACTATTAGCAGACCTATCCACAAAGAAAGTTATGTCCTTAAAAACCTCACAGCCTTGCAAGATACCCAATTTGACTTACATCATAAAAGAAACCTATTTAGAACTAAGTCTCAAAGTGGTATAGACCAGATAGACCTTGAGCCTAGAAACTCACAGCAAAGTCTTAGTAGGGAAGCCTCTCCTTCCACTCCTGATTTTAATTTTCTTCAAAACTTTGGCTTCTTTCATTCTAAATCTGCTCAAAATCAGTTTGTTGGTCCAAGTACTTCTGCGACACCCACTCATACATCCACTGTCCAAACCACTCCACTTCATCCTCCACATCCCCTCGCAAACCCTCCTCATGTAAACCCTCCTTGGGTTCCTTTACCTCAAATAATGGCAGCATGGTTTGCCCCTCTAGTATTACCCCAACCTTTTTTGCCTATGCCATAGGATTACTAATAAAAAATCTCTCATTTTACTGGAGCTGAATCTACCACTGCCTAACAACATGTATATAATATGAATGATGCGTTTGAATATCAAGAAATAGAAGAGGAGACCATCCAAATGAGAATGTTTGCCCAAATTCTAGGAGGAGAAGCAAAGAAATGGTTCAAAAACTTAACTCCTAACAGCATACATGATCTCCCTTCCCTTTACCAAACATTCATAAACAAATGGGAGATTAAGGAAAACCATTTTCAAATCCTCTCATAATATAATAACCTTAAGAGAAACGCTAGGGAAAGTGTCCAAAACTACTACACTAGGTTCAATAGTGTATACAATGCACTCCCACCTCACATGAAGCCCCCACAATGCCTAGCCTTAATAAAATTTCTAGAAGGCTTTGATCTATACATGGCTTACCAGTTGAGAGAAAGAGATCCCCTAACCTTAGAAGATATGCAAAAGGGAGTTGTGAGCGTAGAATCCAACCTAATTGAAAAGAGGGCTAGGATAAGGGCAGAAAACAAGGTTACTTACAAAGAAGAGGCTGGATCCTTCACATCTTATGCTAAGATTGATAGCATAATTAGGAAAATGGAGAGGATGATGGAGAGAATAAACATGAATTAGAGAGCTTATCCTAGAGAAAACAAAATAGCTCCTCAAAACAGAAATAAAAATCAGAACCAAAACCAAAACTTTAGAAGGAATCCCCCTCAAATTAGACAAAGATGTCCTGATCAACGAATCAGACCTCCTTTCCAAGAAAACTATGATGATGAAGATGAGGGGTAATAGAGGAAACAGAGGAAAACCACATAAATTTAATGGGAGTAAAAAATGAGGATATTATTTTCCTCACTAAGGAAGAATAAGGAAAATTTACACCTTATGAAGAAGAGAGCCTAGAATCTGAAGACTACAAACAAGGCTTTGAAAATGCTATAATGGAAGTACACAAACAATATGACCTTAGAAGCAAGAAAAGTCAAGACACTCCCAAAAGAAAAACCTCTGAAATTTCTACTAGAAACAATCCTGAAAACATTTCTAAAAGGACAACAGAAAACAATAACATGGTGGTTGAAATTTCTGATAAAAACAGAGGACAAAACAACCAACCTGGTGGAAAAGAAAGTGATGACCAAAGCAGCCCTAGCAACTCATCTAGTGCTCCTAATAAATATGTTTTAACTGTTGTCCATAATAAAAACCAGCAAACTGAATTTGCTGAGAAAACAATGACTAAAAAGGCTGATTCAAACATTTCTAAAACTCAAACACCTTTCAGCATAGAGAGCGAAATTACCAAAATTAAGATCTCTATTCCTCTTATCGAATTAGTCACTCAAGTTGTATATAGAACCCAAATTTTAAGAGCTTTGAACATCGGAGAAAATGTTGATTCTGTTAACTTAAATGATGACAAACCTGAGCTTCTGTTTGGACCAGAAGTAGAAGTGAAATTTCAAGAAGGAGGTGCTCCTCCATTTTATGTCAGTTTAAACATCCATGATAAAATTTTGCACAATGTCATGCTAGACCATGGTGCCTCACACAACCTTATGCCTAAAGTGGTCATGGAAAGACTAGGCCTTGAAATAACTAGACCATATAAAGATTTATACTTTTTTTTATTCTAGTAGAGTTAAATGTTTAGGCTTAATCAAATATTTATGTGTCAACTTAGCACAAATACTAGCCAAGAGCCTAGTGATGGATATTTTAGTGGCTGATATACCTCCTAAATATGGCATGCTCCTTTCAATATCATGGGATGCTAAACTCCAAGGTACCTTACAAATGGACATGACTTATGTAACCATCCCTGTCTTTATCCAACCAAGAAGACTATATAGATCACACATGAAATATATGGTCAGCAGTCAAGAAAAACTAGATAACTCCCCTTTATTCCATCCATACTAACCTTGATTCATTTATCCTTTACAATGATGAGAGTGTTAATGAACAAGTAGTAGAACATGAGAAAATAATTGTAGAAGAAAAGGAAAAAGAGGGGGAACAGTCAAGATAGTTTTCCCAAGTAGAACATTAATAGAAAACATAAGGCTGACCATGAGAGGCAAAAAGAAAACACTCAAAACAGTGGAGGCCATGGGGAACAAAGCAAGAACAAACATAGCGCAGATCCTGAAGAACAACACAATAAAAGACACAGTGATAGCCACTACAAACAACATAAGGAAGATCATAATGACCTTAATGATTAATCTGAAATTGAACCTCTTTGGAGTATGAGTTTTGATGGGTCTTGTAGCAAAACTGGTTCAGGAGTAGGCATATGGGTGCATAACACAGAAAACAATCATGCAGAAGGTCACTCATATAAGCTAAACTTTCAATGCACAAATAACATAGCTGAATATGAGGCACTCCTCTTAGGATTGCATTTACTGAAGAAGTTATGTGCCAAGAGAATAAATGTCCATGGAGATTCAGAGTTAGTTATTAGGAAAATAAATGGAGAATACATTGCCAAGCATCCAAGACTAAGAGCATATAGGGATGATGCCATTGACCTTTTGAAAACATTCACAGAATATGAGCTCACTTTTTTCCCTAGAAACCAAAACATCCTTGCTAATGGATTAGCATTTGTTGCTAGTACATGTCAAAAACCTTATCAAAGCAAACAATACATAGTCCAAGTCAAATATAGACTAGTAGTCCCAAATAATATAAAATACTGGCAAGTTTTTGAAGGAGATAAACAAATAGAAGATTTCCTGCAGTCCAGAAATGGGTTTGAAGTGCCAAATTCAGACTCAGAGTATGAAGAAGACTGCTCTGCTAAGGAACAATATTAGAAAGAAGAACCTCCTGATAATGCTGATATAAATTTGTTAACCAAAAAATAGAATTGCACACTAATTTAGAGAAATAAGACTTTGAAATGCTACAGTCTAATACTGATAACTTGCCAAAAGGATTGGTTCCTCTAGAAGAACTATTTGACTTTAATGATGTTGCCAAGAAGCCAAAGATGGAACTAGCTAAACTGAAATAGACAGTGAAATATAGGCAGTGAAGAAAAGCCCAAAATGATTAAACTATCCAAAACACTACCAGCTCATACAAAACTGAAATATCTTGAGCTTTTTAGAGAATTTTCTTATTTTTTTCTTGGAGCTATGAATATTTAAAATCATATGATACAGAGATAATTCAGCATAATACACCCCCAAAAGAAAACCAAAAGCCCTTTAGATAGAAACTATGTAGAATAAACCCTATGCAATTACCTCTGGTTGAGAAATAAATCAAGAAAATCTATGATGTTGGAATCATAGTCCCTGTGAGATACTCAAAATGGGTATCAAATCTTGTATCAGTAAGGAAGAAAATAGGATAAATAAGGCTTTGCATAGACTTTAGAAATTTAAACAAAGCCTCCTTAAAGGACAACTACCCCTCGTCCAAAATGGATCACATCTTACAAAGGGTAGTAGGTTCTAAAAGAATCTCTTTGCTAGATGGCTTTTCAGGATATAATCAGGTGTTGGTACACCTAGATGACCAAATTAAGACAACTTTCACCACACCCTGGGGCACCTTCATGTATGTGAAAATGCCTTTTGGGTTAATGAATGCTAGTGCCACCTTCCAAAGCGCCATGGATATTGCTTTCTTAGAAGAAATAGGCTACTTCATTGTGATTTACCTTGATGACATCACATTCTATTCTAAAACAGATGAAGAACACCTAACGCACTTAAGAATAGTTTTTGAAAAATGTAGAAAATATGGTTTGTCTATGAACCCTAAGAAAACTCAGTTTTTCCTCCAAGAAGGAAAAATTTTAGGCCATCTCATATCTGAAGACAGAATAAACATAGACCCAAAAAGGATTGAAGGAATATTGCAAATCCATCATCCTAGAAATATCAAAGAACTGCAATCTTTCATTGGAAAGATAAATTTATTAAGAAGGTTCATACCCAACCTTGTAGAACTCCTTAGAAACTTTACAAACATGCTAAAAAGAGAAACATGAGTTAAATGGACCATAGAAGCAAAGCAATCCTTTGAACTGGTAAAACAAGCACTCACCCAAACACCAGTTCTAATTAGCCGTGATTTTACCAAATACTTTTTCATATTCTCCTTTGCATCAGAACATACATTTTTTGTTGTCCTATTACAAAAAAACATAAAAGGACAAGAGCATCCTATTGCATTTTCAGCAAGGCCTTAAGAGATGCACCTCTAAAATACAACATAATGGAAAAACAAGCTTTTTCCTTAATCAAGGCATTAAAGGATTTCATAGTTTACATTTTACACTCACATTATTGCATTTGTGCCTCACTCAGTGGTAAAAGACATCTTAACACAAGATCCTAATGGAAAAAGGGGCAAGTGGATTGCTGTTATATTAGAATATGATTTAGAAATCAAGCCCACTAAGCTCATCAAAGGACAAGGATTGACTAAGCTCATGGCTGAAACCAATTTTAAAGCACTTGACATGAACATGATAGATGCATTAGATGAACAAAAGGAGTTGGAAACTCCATTCATTGAATATTCTTTTCTGAATTCATCTTGGTATGCTAATATTTTATATGTGCTCGTTAATCTTAATGTCCCTCCTGGTTTGTCTAAAACAAAGGAAAGATTCTTAAAGTTGAAAGCTATAAATTGCTGCATTTTAGATAAAATTTTATATTGTAAAAATGCTAGTGGATCATTGCTTAAATGTTTGCCTGAGAATGATGCAGATAAGATCAAGCATGAATTCCATTAAGGAGAATGTGGAGGCCACCTCTATTGGAAAAATATTTTTAACAAAATCCTTAGAGCTAGTTATTATTGGCCCACCCTCTTTCAAGACATCCATAAAATGGTAATTTCTTGCCATAAGTGTAAAATATTTGAAGGAAATAGAAAGCTGCTACCCTTACCTTTGCATCATATCACTGTTGAAGCTCCTTTTCAACAGTGGGGCCTAGACTTCATTGGGGAAATCCATCCTGCCTCATCTTCCCAACATAAATGGATCCTCGCAACAACTGATTATTTCACAAAATGGATAGAGTCCATCCCTTCTAGGACTTTCATGGACTTAGTCATCATCAAATTCCTTGAAAACCGTATTTTTTCCAGTTTTGGTTGTTCTAGAAAGATCATCACGGATAATGTTGCTACCTTTAGATCCAAGAGAATGGTGGATTTTTTCCACAAATATCAGATTACATTGGTTCATTCTATAGCTTATTACCCTCAAGGTAATGGGTTGGTAGAATCCTCAAACAAGAGTTTGGTGAATATCATTAAGGAGTTGCTAGAAGAGAATAAAAAAGCATGGCACAGTAAGCTAGTACATGCACTATGGGCAGACAGATTGACACATAAAAAATCAATTGGGATGTCTCCTTATCAGCTAGTGTATGGAGCAGATGCAATATTTCCAACCAGTTTAGGAGTGCCAGTCATGAAGTTGATCCAAGAAGTACAATCTGAAGAAGATGACATGATAAGAAGGATAAATCAGACTGTATAGTTGTAGCAAACCAGAGAGGAAGTTTACAACAAAACACAACAAGTGCAAGAAAAAAACAAGAAGTTGTTTGATAAGAGAACTAAGACCAATGATTTCAAAATTGGTGACAAAGTGATAAAATGGGACTCAAGAAGAGAAGACAAGGGCAAACATGGAAATTTTGAAAATCTATGGAAAGGCACATACATCATCCATTCTGCCAGGGGTAACAATGCATTCTTCCTTCAAGATATGGATGGAACAGAACTTTTTGGAGGTCTTGTTAATGGCAGGATGCTCAAACATTACTTTTGTTGAAAATATATCAGTTTAGAGCTTTATCCATTGAAAATAACATTGTTTAAAGAAAAATATAAGAAACATAAAAAAAAAAACAAAGAAAAAGAAGAAAAAAAGGGCAGATAAAAGAAAGAGGTACAACACCATACCAAAAAAGGAATATTTTCTGAAAGTAAGAAAGTCCAAGTGCCACTGCTTTGGAAGACAAATTCTTCTTCAATCATACAACCTAATCATGACTATGTAAGTTTTAAATTTCTGTTGATAGGATAGTGAATTAAGATTTTCCAAAGTGTGTAAACTTGACTTATTAGTAGATTAGATTAGGGAAAGAGATAATGGTTCCAAAATGATCAAAATCTGAACCAAAGGAAAAAGAGGGATGCACAACAAATTTTAGACTACAAGCCCTCAAAGTTTTTGTTTTATTTTCTGCAAATAAAATCTGTGTGCAACTTGTACATAATGCCACAGCTCATAACAAATCAAACTGTCTAATCCTGATTTGGTATGTTTTCAATTTTCTATTTTAGATTAGAGAATGAAAATCTGTCAAAATATTTAAACTTGACAGATAGTTAGATCAGGTAGAGAAATAAATGAGTTCATCGGCCTAATCTGAACTCTTGGATGACATAAGTGTAGAAATAGATAGTTTCCTGTTTTCAAAAGAAAAAATTCTGTTAAGGGTTTGCAAATCTAAATGCACCCAATGAAGAAAAAATGCTAAGAAAAGTAGGATGGGTAGGTAGAACTTGAGTTGAAGCAATCATGTTTTGTTCAGATTCTAAAGATCACAGCTTCAAAGAAGTAAAGCAACAAATTAATGAAAGGAGTTTTGTCAAGGTGCAAATCAAGGCACTGGTCTACTTTTTCCAGAGATTTGTTCTCTGAGATTCTTGACACCCCCTAAAGGAGCTACCCTCCCCAGCTGGAGCCACTGTTATCCTCCTTTATTTTACAGAATTCAATAGGTGACTTAGATGTTCTACAAGAAGTTAAAGATAGCATTATTTTCCTATCAGCTATCTTCAAGAAACCTCACTACCTTCATTATCCTAAATAAACCTATTTCACTATATATTTCATCTCTACCCTTTCAAAGGTTTACCTTGCTTCTCTTAAAAGACCTATTTCTGGGTTAGTTTACCTCATTTTCACCCTCCTTCTTACCCCAACTCTCAATCACTCCTTCCCCCTTTAAAAACCCACTCCCCCCTCCAAAATACCCTTTTCTTAAAACCTTTCCCTCTATTTTTCAAAACAATGTAAAAGATCCTCTTTTACATTATTTTAATTAAAAAATGTTTTAACTATCGGGACCCCACCCTTATAAATAGCTCTATTTTGTTTATTAAACCTGATTTTTCATTTTAAAAACTTGAAGCCCCTTTTTATTTAGCCCTAGCCCCCCTTGCACTCATATGGCCCTAACCCCCCTTATCATATAAGCCTCCCGATATAAATTTTCCACCTCCGCCTTTTGTTATATAACCCCCCCCCCATTAAACCTTATAAAAAGGTTCATCCACCTTATATTATAAGAACCCCAGGCTCGCTCTCCTTCGAACTCTGTGCCTCGGTCAAAATACGCCACTTGTCCCTGGGCTCCACCTTCGAACCTGCCCACCGCTCCTCCGCTGTGTGATCATCATCGATATTCACCTTTGAGATCCGACGGCCCCCACAGCGTATCACAAATTAAGAAGCATCAAGATTAAATTTCTTTGACCCTTGCAAAATGGGTGGTTTCTCCCTGCCACACGTCACCCTCTGAGTCATATCATATCACCACCCCGAAAACCATTACTGCTCCCTCTGTTGTGCAATAGACCGCTCCCAATTTTCTTAAACCACCTTTCTTTTTCCCGCCCAAAATTTAAAAACTCCGCTCTCCTTTCAAATTCTTGTTGGTTCCACCCCCGGAACCATGCCTCATCCATCATTTTCACCTTTGTAAATGCCCTCTGATAGCCCAAAAACTCATAAAAAGAAGGAAACCCTCCCCGCATGGTTTTAAAGTTAATTATTTGTTTTTTGTGTGCAGGTTTAATGGTGGAAATTCCCACAAAGCATTCCCATGGTCCAAAAATGGTTAAATAAAGGTTTGGATTATGATCCAGAGCTTCATCTCGTTCAAAAAAATAACCAAGGGCAGGAATTTAAGTTTAAAACAATCAAGGAATCATGATCCTTGTTGATTTATCAAACCTTCCCGCAACAAAAGAATGTTCCCTGCACAAGTAAAGCATATACAAAGACACAGTGTAGAAATAAGACAGTTAAGAGATTGCAGAAAAGTTTTAAGGACAAAGAGGCTAATCACTAATCCAAGAATAAAATCAAAGGGTTAGCCATCAAGCAAAGGATTAAAGGTTAAATCAGAAGGATTAGCACAAAATCATAAATAAAGGCAGAATAAAGAGTGAAGACAGTGAAACAAACAAATAAAGGATAAAGCAAAGTTTGAAGGCCTAAAACAGAGATTAAAGACAAAATAGAGCCAGATTAACACAAGTACACATTCGAAGGATCAAATACAGAGGCAGTTACTTCTTCAAGGATATTTTGGCACCTACAGCATTTTTTCCTTCAATAAAGCATCAAATGGTTATTACACTCAGTCAAAGATATTTTCCATCTACTATTAGTTATTGTAAAGTTATTATAAAGCCTTAAAGTCAAACATTTCACAAAAATCAATTTAGAAATTAAGTTAGAAGTTATTATTTCAAAGAAATACCTTCAGATATTTTTACTTTGGGCCTTGCATGGTCTCCAAGGTCAAGAATCATTAACTCTGTAATAAATGACACTTAAACCCTAGTTTAGCAGCACCTCCTCATTTGCATATAAATATTGCATATCAGCTCCATTTTTATTGTTGGTTGCTTAGTTAAAATTGAGGATTGAAGAGTTGCTAAGCTAGTTGAGGAATGCTAGGCTGGATTTGAGAAAACTCTGAGTTGCAGAGAGCTATTGTACATAGGAGTATATAACGGGTTTGAACATAAATAATACAAGCACGTTCATAAGATCCTTGAGCTATGTTAATGGTGAAGTTCTCCTTCTTTTTCATTGTCTTTCTCATGTTTTACATTCTATCCATACTCTCTGATTAAAGAATAGAAATTTTAGAGTAGGATATGTTGTTTTAGTACCCTATTTCTATCTGCATTCTTTACCTTTATGTTTTCTTCTGCAAGGTCTGATTGGAGGATTCTTAATTTCCCTCCAGTTACATCTAGCTTGTTGTCTTAGGAATGATTCAATAGAGTGAAACCAGGAAAATTTATGGTGAGCCCATGTTCATCGGTACGGCTTGAGAAATTTTCTGTAAGACCTTCTTTGAAGTATACTTAGTAAAGTCTAATCCAAGGAATACTATGGTATGCCCTGTCCTCTGGTCTGCCTCGAAATGTTGTTTTGAAGGTCCTTTTTAGTGTCGACTTAAAGCAGATAGGCCTCCTATTTGATATTTGGCTACTCTCACTATTATCTTATATGTTTTCTTAATCTGAAAGTAATTCTTGAAATTACTGGATTGTTGTCTAAAAGGTTTGCTTATTAAAATTTTTTCCAAAGAAGTCTATGGTATGCCCTGTCCTTTGATTTGCTTCAAACAGTTACCTAAAAGGATTTTTCTTGTCTAAGTAGAGCTAGAAGATTCTTAACTTACTATAGCTTTGATGCCTTCACAACTTATTATTGTTTCATATCACAACCTAATCTAAGAGATCCACTTGATATAGTTAGCTTTCCCTATGAAAACCCTTGCAAAGTTTATGAAAAAATAAATCCTTTTGTGACTCCATTTCCCAATGGATTAATGTTTTCTCATAGTCTATCTTTTCAGCTAAAACATTCCCTTGGTTACTCCAACCTTTGATCCCTCAATCAACCATTCAATCAAACAAAAAACCAAAAATTCCTTAGAAGTTCATAACTAGCATAATATCATAAACAAAGAGCATTAAGATATATCATTTTACAACACTTATAAATAGAGAGATCCCTCTCTGAATCCAGGTGTTGGGGTTCCCATGTTTTGGCAAGTTTGGTAATACCAAAAGATGAGACAACATCAGAACCACTTTTTGACCTCAGGATCTAGCCCTCCTGGGTCTGGAGAGGGATCTCTCTATGATAGGCAAAGGTATATGTCTTTGAAGCTCTGTTTTTAGGTTTTAGGCTAGTTATAGGCATGGGTTTGTTTGTTTAATTGTTTGTTTGGTTGTTGGGAAACAGGAAGGAACAGTTCACTGTGAGACAAGACTGAATAAAGAGGATTCTAGAAAAAGGAGGAACGATTTTAGGGAGCACTCAAGACCATTGGGCAATAAAGTCAGGAAAGGGTTTACTTGCTATTCAATATGTAGGCTTTTAGTTGGGCTAGTCATCTAAAGCGTTGGATCTTAAAGATGATAGTGTGGCATAAAATGGTAAGAAAGAAGGTGAAAGGCAAGGAAACCTCCAAGGTGACCATTCAAGAATCAGATCCAGGGACAGGACATGCCATTAGACACCTGTGATCCAACTCCTAAAGGGTAAAATCTTCAGACAAAGGGAACATTAAAGATTCAAACACAAAGGTGAAGACCTAAGATCAGAGAGAGACTTTGAACTCTCAATGCTTCGACATCCAGCTTGGGGGAACTTAGAAAGGTTCAATTAGTCGAAAAGGACCCTATTGAGACAGAAAAAACGTTCTAAACTCCCAATATCCCAATTATTGCAATTAAAACCCAACAAGAACATCTGAAAACTGATTCATTAATCCATACATCAACTAGCAGTAAAATACAGACACTACACTAGTTAAATTAACTTAAATAAGCACTCAGATAACACATACAGCAGAAAACATCAAAGGTAGAGAGAGCAAAAACATAGGGTGCCATGCAAGGGTAAATCCTATGCCATATTTCTGATGCGTACTAGAGGAAGTGAAATATGATGAATCACAAAGGGAAACAAAGACAGAGATAGAAAAACATCACCGCTGCTTTAAATCAGGATCCAAAGAAATGTGCTTGTAATATTAAAGAGCAACACCAACCATGTACAACATTTCCAACATCTTGGTATTCAGTCTAAAAACATCTTCCTTGGCCTATCTTACAACTTTACACAGAGAACAATATCTCAAGAGAAATAGCTTACAATTCACAGATATCCGATCAACAACCTTTACAATGAGTTTCTTCATGAGTTTTATAGCTGAAATAGAGGCAGAGGAGGTAGATGAAACACTAAATATAACATTAAAATAGAGCAGTAAAATAGGGTCGAGACCCATTCTGTTTTAATATCGAGCATTAATCTTCAGTACTCTTTGGATGAAAGTGTGGTCTTCGACAGGCTGCAATTTACTCCAGGTATGTTCTTGATGTGATTTCGTTGTAGTACTTGTAGTACTCTGGTGAATAAAAAAAAGGTAGATAAATTACTATGAGGCCTACCACACCGTGTAAAAAATGTTCTGGTAGCATTAGGACCACTGTTATGGGGAGATATTCTCGGGGACATAATGTAGAATAAAGACAGTATGGGTATTGTGTCCTTTCTCAGGAGGAAGCTTCTGCCGATGTGAAACACTGTCAATATTGTTTTCTGTGCTATAGGCCTCTTTAGGCCTACTGTGATGATCATGAGATCTTCAATTTGGTACAACTAACCCTTAAACAATGAATTAGAGTTAAAAAATTTTAATTACAAGCATTAAACTCTCTGACTATCCACTGATACACTTTGTCGCTTCATGACTGTCTCTGTCTGTGAAATTTGGACCTTTAATGGTGCTGGGGGGACTTTACAGAGTTAAACTCTGTCTTTTAATGAAAATCACGTTCTAGTACCTTCTCAGGCTCTTCTCTATAATATCAGGCTCTGGAGTTAGCCTTCTCTGCGCTCTTTGTCACTATAACAGTGACCGTGAGAAATGGCGGTGCTCACCGCCTGTACACCTGCAAAACACACAATCTGTTAAGAAATCCATGCATGGGGAAGGATGGCTATGGTGGAATGTTGTGATGATGGCAGCACAGCAGAGGCAGATGTTGTGGATGTAATGGAATGTGGTGGAAAGATGCAGTGAATCAGTGAAAATTGATCTGATGAAAGTCAGGCGAAATGAAAATTTTAATGTAAAACATTAAAATTTTAATGCTTGTCGGGATGATACAATTTTATACTAAATATAAAGTTTGGACCTTTGAATGAAATACATTGAAGATGTGTGGAAAACATATGAAATGGGCAGATATGGTGGGACCCGGTCATGGGTGGAGGGCGATTCAATCAGGACCGTCGGATCTTAGGAGGAGATCGACGGCTGCAATGATCTGATGCAATGCATGGGTTGCGCGATGAAAAAAAAGGCGGGGACGCGAGATGCAATGAGGGCCGTTGATCGAAGCCGATCAACGGTCGGGATATGCTGATGCAATTTTGGGCGATGAAGTGGGGAAGTGGTTTTGGGATGCAAAACTGCCGGTTTCGCGTGGCAGAATGGCCGAAAGGTTGTTTTCACTTTTTCAATGCGATATGGGCCTTTCGCTGACACATGGCTCTGGAAAACTGCCCATATCACGTAGCTCTGAGCTGTTAAATTTCAGACACAAAACAAATGTGATATTGCTGTGGGTCATTGGATCCAGAGTGGGGAGATCGGACAGTGTGAGGTGGAGCGCGATGAAGGGATATGCCCAGACAGTAGAGGTGGGGTCTGACAGACGATGATTTTATTGTGGATTGTCTGATCGGAGGATGAACAGTTTAGATTGGTGGAGGAGATACACAGGCAGAGAAAATAAAATTAGTGGGCAGACGAAATCTGAGCCGTTAGATCATAAGGGGCGGACAATAGCGATCTAATCAGAGGGGAGTAATGGGAGGGTCAAAACTCCGATGAGCGACGGTGCGATTGGCCTCTAATCGTCAGATCTAGGTGAGATCGACGGTTGTGATTGGATCGGAGGAGCCCGATCGGGGAACACATGGCAGAATGAGGGCGAATCCTAGCCATTGGTTCTTGTGGATTCAACGGCCAAGATCGCATTGGGGGATCGCAATCGGGATAGACGGAGGATGGCACAGATAAACTTTGCGATTGCGATCAGAGAGAGGAAGCAAGGACCATCGGATTAAAAGGTGAATCAACGGTGGAGAAGGGGGAATTCGGGCGCGATGGGACTTTTTATGACCATTGGATCTATTCCAATCAATGGCGGAAATTAATTAAAACGTCGACAGGCTAATAACACCATCGCATTGGAACTTTTGTTTTTACAAGGGACAAACATGTCCCGCTCCGATTCTCCGATGTGATTAGTGCCTTGCAGGCTAGCACTTGGTTTTAGTGCCCGGGCTTATGGAGGGGAAGTGGTTAGGGGCTGGCCCAAAGGCACTTAGCCTGCACATGGAAAAATATGGGTTTCTAGCTAAAAACAGAGCTTTCAAGGCTAAAATTAGGCTTTCGGTTAAGGGAAAAAGGGAATTGCAATCAAATGAAAGGATTCCACTTGGTTTAGAAGGAAGAATTTGATGGTTTGGGAAACTTAGGAGGGATTTTTGGGGTTAAAGGGGAAATTTTTCAAAAGGAAAAAAGGCCAAGATGGGGTAATTTGTAGAGATACAAGGGCAGCTGAAGGCTCTTTTAAGCACGATTTTTCACAGACAATGAGGCTTTTGGATGGAAACAACAGTGAAAATCCTTGTAAAGGCAGTGAACACACAGAGGCTTCAAGGATGAGATATTTTCCTGTGAAATGTATCTCTTAAAGTCTCATGGAACAATTTAGCCACCTGTTTGCTTGACAAAAATTCCATAGCTGGCTAACAGTGGCTCCACGTGGGGATGGCTTCTTCTTGAAGGAGTCAAGAATTCAGAGAATAGATCTTTGGAGTAGACCAGATGCCTGATCCTTAAACCATCTTTCTTCTTTGATTCAGCTATACAAACATGATGGAGTTAATTAGCAGAACTTTCCCCAGACAATCTACCTACCCAAACTACAATCCTAACATTTTTTCTTCGAGGTGCATTTGAATTTGCAGACCTTCTCCATCATTTTTTATTGGAAAGCAGAAAACAAACTATTATAATTCTACCCTTATTAATCCATGAGACTAGATTAAACTGTTGGCCTCATATGTTTCTCTACCTAATCTAATATTTGCTAGGATTAAACTGTCTAGTAGATTTCTTCTCTACATTCTACAACAAAAAATTAATAACAGTCCAACTAGGATTAGACAATCTAGTTGGTTGTGGATCCAAGGCATAAAGACAATTGCACATGGATTGAAATTGCAAAAACTTTGAAGACAAAATTTGGAGGCTTGAGATCTTGCAATCTTGGAGCATCCTTCCTTTCCTTGTGACTCAAGTTTTGAGCTTGTTGGAGTCACTATTCTCTTTTTTATTTCAGCTCTAGTTTTGGGCTTGCTAGAGCTAATTCTTCTTTCTCCTTTGTTGATCCGGGTTTTGAGCAGATTAGGACTAGCTTGCTATACTTCCTTTTGGCTCAAGTTTTGATCATGTTTGAGCCATCCTTCTTGGAACTTCATAGGTTCATGTTTTGGGCATGTCTGAACCTTTTTCCTTCTCTGTTTTTTGGAACATTTTTTCTCTTTTCCCGAAAATTAAAGATTGCAATGGTATTTACAATGGAAATGAAAACTGTGAACTTGAAAATCAGCAGAAGTAATGTTTGAGCATCCTGCCATTGACAGGACCCCCAAACAGCTCTGTACCATCTAGCTCTTGTAGAAAAAAGGCATTTGGTCCCACGGTGGCCTATATGATGTAAGGACCCTACCATAAACTGTTGAATTTGGCATGTTTTCCTTTATCCTCTCTCCTGGAGTCCCACTTCAAAACTTTGTCTCCAATTTTGAAGTCTGAGGCCTTGGTTCTCTTGTCAAATAACTTCTTAATGCTTTCCTGGACTTTCAGAGCTTTGTTATAGACCTCTTCTCTTGCTTGTTGGAGATGAATTGCCTGATTTATCCTCCTCACCATACTGTCCTCTTCTGTCTGGATCTCTTGGACTAGTTTAATCACTGGTATCCCGAGGCTGGTTGGAAATACTACCTCTATCCCATACAAAAGCTGATAGGGTGACGTGCCAATGGATTTCTTTGTTGTAAGCCTGTCACCCCACAAAGCACACATTAACTTGTTATGCCATGAATTTTTGTTCTCTTCCAACAGCTTTTTGATAATGGTCACCAAGCTCTTGTTTGATGATTCAGCTAACCCGTTACCTTGTGGGTAATAAGAAGTTGAATGACCGAGTGCTATTTGATACCTGTGAAAAAAATTAATCATTTTATTGGATCAAAAAGCAGCAGCGTTATCAGTGATTATTTTTCTTGGGCAGCCAAACCTAGAGAGGATGTGGTCTTCTAAGAACTTAATGATGATAGAATCTGTGGCATTCCTAGAAGGTATGGCCTCAATCCATTTTGTGAAATATTCTGTGGCTGTAAGGATCCACTTGTGTTGTGCAGAAGAAGCAGGGTGTATTTCCCCTATGAAATCTAGGCCCCACTGTAAAAAGGGACCCTCAACAGTAATGGGTTGTAAGGGCAAAGGGAGGAGTTTTCTCTTGCCTTCAAAAATCTGGCATTTATGGCAGGTAATTATCATTTTTTGTATGTCTTTGAAAAGAGTAGGCCAATAATAGCCAGCTTTGAGTATTTTTTTAGCAGTGGCTTTCTAGCTCAACCGACCTCGACACTCTCCTGCATGGAACTCCTGTTTAATTCTCTCGGCTTCAGTTTCAGGCAAACATTTAAGCAATAGACCAGTTTCATTTTTCCAGTATAAACATTCATTCAATATGCAATAGTTTATGGCATTTAGTTTCAGGAATCTGGCCTTACTCTTTGATAGATTAGGAGGGGCATTGAGGTTTGTAAGCAAGTACAGGATATTGGAATACCATGGAGAGTTTTGAAATTGTTATTCTAAAGTAGGATTGGGCAATCCTTCTTGTTCGTCTAAGGCATCTACCATGTTAATGTCAAGGGCTTGTAATTTTGATTCAGCCATTAATTGAGCTAAGCCCTGACCTTTGATCAGTTTCATGGGCTTTATTTCTAGGTCATATTCTAAAATCACAGCGATCCATTTTCCCCTCTTTCCGTTTGGATCTTGGGACAAGATGTCTTTAACCAATATGTTAAGCACATAGGCTATGGTGTGAGAATGTAGTATATACACCCTAAAGTCCTTCAAGGCCTTTACCAAGGCATAGGCCTGTTTTTCCATTATGTTATATTTTAAGGGTGCATCCCTCAAAGCCTTGCTGAAGAAAGAAATAGGCTGTTCCATTCCCTCTGGATTTTTCTGCAGTAGAACTACAACCACTGTATGCTCGGAGGAAAATGAAAATATTAAGAAATATTTTGAGAAATCTAGGCTGATTAGGATGGGAGCCTGGGTGAGTGCAAGTTTGACTAATTCAAAATATTTTCTAGCCTCTACAATCCACTTAACTCATACACCTTTCTTCAGCATGTTAGTCATTTTCCTGAGGTGTTCATCTAAGTTTGGAATAAACCTCCTTAGGAAGTTAATTTTCCCAATAAAGGACTGTAACTCTTTAATGTTTCTCGGGTGTGTGATCTGTAGTATTCCTTCAACCCTCTGTGGGTCTATCTTAATTCCCTTCTCAGATATAATGTGGCTGATAAGCTTAACTTCTTGTAGCCTGAATACATTATTTTTGGGATTTAATGACAGACTGAACCTCCTACATTTTTCAAAAACTCTTCTCAGATGTTTTAGGTGCTCTTCATCAGTCTTGGAGTAGACTGTTATGTCGTCTAGATAGATGACAATGAAGTGTCATATTTCATCTGAAAAAGCTATGTCCATCGCTCGTTGGAAGGTTTCACCAGCGTTCATTAGTCCAAAAGGCATTTTTACGTACATAAAAGTGCCCCATGGAGTGGTGAAAGTGGTCTTGAGTTGGTCTTCTGGGAGTACTAGAACTTGGTTGTAACCTGAAAAACTGTCTAATAGGGAGATCCGTTTTGAGCCTACTACCCTCTGAAGAATGTGTTCCATCTTTGGAAAAGGGTAACTGTCTTTAAGTGAGGCTCTGTTAAGGTTCCTGAAATCAATGCACAGTCTGATCTCACCTGTCTTCTTTCTCACATCCACTAGGTTTGAGACCCAATCAGAGAACCTCACAGGAACTATTATTCTTGCCTCATACATATTTTTTATTTCCTTTTCTACTGCAGGAAATTGTTTTGGGTTAATCCTACGAAGTTTCTGTCTGAAGGGTTTTCGGTTCTCTTTCAAAGGTATTTTGTGCTGTATAATTTTTGTGTCGTAGGCCTTTAAGTCCTCGTAGCTCGAGGTAAACACATCAATGAATTATTTAAATAAGTCAATGTATTTCTTTTTCATGTCTGCAGGTAAGGACTTAGCCAATTTTATCATCTTAGGCTTGTCTTCAGTGCCTATATTGCATTCCTCAATGTCAGAGTCTGAGTGTTCTATGGTAGGTTTTTTTCGCTAGATCATCGAAATCGAAAATATCTTCTAAAGGTGCCAAACCTCAGGGTATGTTTTTATCTTTTGCCTATAGCACCTCTATTTACTCTTTATCTGCATTCTTATATTCTTCTGTTGTATTTCCAATCTGTTCAGTTAAAGTGTTTATTTCAATGTTATGGTGTGATTTTTCTTTGTCGGGAGGTTCCTCACTCAAGCAGCTATCCTCAGATTTAGAGTCTGAATCAAAGAATTCAAACTCATTCCTGCCTATCAGGAAATCCTCAATCTACTTATCGCCTTCAAATACCTGCCAATATTTCTCATTGTCAGGTAGTACAGGTATGTACTTTGTTTGGATGATGATTTGTTTGTCACTAGGAGGCTTATGATATGAACTAGCTATGTAGGCTAATCCGTTTGCAATTACGTTCTGACTCCTAGGAACAAACACCAGTTCATATTCCACAAAGGTTTTCAACAGATCCATGGCATTATTCCTATATGCTCTCAACCTAGGGTGTTTTTCCATGTATTCTCCATTCACTTGTTTAATGATTAGCTCAGAGTCTCCATGTACAACTATCCTTCGAGCTCCTAGTTTTCTCAATAAATTTAGGCCTAGGATAAGAGCCTCATACTCCGCAATATTATTTGTGCACTTGAAGTTAGGATTGAAGGCATGACTCTTGGCATAGTCACTCTCAGTGTTGTGTAACCACACTCCCACCCCTGCAGTCTTTCTAGTACAGGACCCATAGAAATTCATTTCCCATAAAGGTTCGCTCTCGAGTTTATCATCGGTTTCTTTCCTAGCATTGGTTTCATTGTTATGCTGCAGTGGGGGGCCTGTGTTATGGTGTGGATGGTTTTGTTATTTTTATGGTGCATGGGCTTCAGCGAGGTGACTAGCTGGCTATTTTCATTCTACTTCTGGCTCACTCTGAGTTTCAAATTCAGTGCACTACCCAAAGGGTTATTCTTAATTTTCTTCCAAGTCCAGAGTGGCCATTATGTCCAGATCTATGGCCCTATTTCATTGTCCGTATCTATGTTCTCTAATTCTGGATCTTTTAAGTGTTCATCGTTGTAGAGGATAAAGGATTCTAGATCAGTGTGTACAGAGTACAAAGGTGAATTTTCAGGCTTTTTAGGGCTGCTGACCAAGAATTTTATTTGTGCCTCTCTATACAGTCTCCTAAGTTGGCTAAAGACAGGGATTGTGGCATATGCCCCATCCATTTGCATTATACCTTGTAGCTTGGCTCCCCATGACCTCGATAATAACATGCCATACTTAGGTGGCACATCTGCCACTACAACATCCATGACCATACATTTGGCAGGAATCTAGGTCAAGTTCACACACAGGTCTTTGATTAGGCCAAGACACTTTACCCTGCTAGAGTCAAATGAATATAAGTCTTTATAGGGATGGGTTATTTATAAGCCTAACCTCTCCATAACTACCTTAGGCATCAGGTTGTGTGATTCCCCATAGTCATGCATTGCGTTGTGAAGGATCTTGTCATGGATATTGAGACTGAGATAAAAAGGAGGTACTACCCCTTCCTAAAACTTCCCTTCTATCTTTGGAAAAACAGAAGCTCTGGTTGATCATCACTCAAATTGACAGTATCACTGTTTTCACCTAGATTCAATGCTTTCAAAATTTGGCCTTTATATACATCTTGAGTGGCCAGCTCAGAGAGTGGAATAGAGATTTTAATTTTCGCAATCTCACTCTCCAAATTGAAGGCAGACTGACTCTTCGTGATACTCAACTCTGTTTTTTTAGCCACTATCTTAGGGGCTGAATCAGTGTGCATATTCTCACTATGTACAGTGTTAGGGATTTTTTTATTAGAAGCACTTACTGCAGTGCTAGTGTTGCTAGTCGGTTGACTTTGTTTTTCGGTATTTTGGTCATCTTTCTCTTTGTTCTTCCCAGAAATCTGAGATGCTGATTTATTACTTTTAGCAATTACTTTAGAAGTTTTCTCAGGCCTTTTCTTAATAGTAATCTCAGAATATTTTGGTTTGGAGTTGTCTAAGTTATTTTTTCTTCTAAGTTCATACTGTTCTCTAACCTGCATGATAGCGTTTTCAAACCCGAGCCTGTAATCCTCATATTCTAATATTTCGTCATCCTAATATGAGGGTGAGGTCTGATCTTCTTCTGTGGAACAATTGTGGATTGATTTTTATATTTCAAACATATTTATTGTGGTTCCCTCATATTCTTCTATGATTCCCTCATCTTCATCAAGAAAATTCTCCTGAAATGGGGGTATGACTTGTTGATCTGATTCTCTTTGTCTCTTGGGAGTGGTATTATTTCTCCTAAAGTTTTGGTTCTGGTTATGATTTTGGTTTCTGTTCTGATTACTGACTAAGAAAACCATTTTTTCCATCATTTGTTGTAGCTTTTCCATGTTTTTGGCTAAATGGTCATACTTGGGATCAGATGTGGAAGCTACAGCGTCATCCCTATATGTCACCCTCTTCTCAGCCCTCATTCTTGCTTTCTTCTCAATCAGGTTAGCCTCTACACTCACTACCCCTTTCTGCATTTCTTCCAATGTGTTGTAATCTCTCTCCCTAATCTAGTAGGC
Organism: Pinus albicaulis; assembly: GCA_034641835.2. Classification (NCBI taxonomy): domain Eukaryota; kingdom Viridiplantae; phylum Streptophyta; class Pinopsida; order Pinales; family Pinaceae; genus Pinus; species Pinus albicaulis. The sequence goes on from CM076570.1 coordinate 1,272,154,879, forward strand.
CATGTCAGCATTGAAGCCTTCAGGGTATTTTACTAAAGCCATACCTTGGGGAGGTTTCATATGTGGAGGAAGAGCATTGTAAACGCTATTTAACCTTGTAGAATAGTCATGGACACTCTCTCCTACATTCCTTTGAAGGTTTTTGTATTCCGCTAAGATTTGGAGAGGGTTGGCCTTAACTTCCCATTTGTTTATGAAGGTTTGATATAGAGTGGGAAGGTCTTGGATACTATTAGGAGGTAGGCCTTTAAACCATTTCTTCAAATCGCCTCCTAAACTCTGGGCAAAGATTCTCATTTTGACTGTCTCATCATCTATCTCCATATAGTCAAAGGAATCTTCAATCCTATCTACATGGTGTTGAGCTGTGGTAGACTCTTTTGCAGTGAAATGTGGGATCTTTGATTGTTAATTGTTGGGTAGAGGTACTAGAGGCTGAGGTAACACCAGAGGTGCATACCAGGCTACCATGATGATGTTTTGATGAGGTAAAGGATTGGCTTGTGCAATAGGTATGTGGATGACAGGGATACTAGGTCCAACAGAAGTTTGCTGAGTGGATTTAGGGTGACAAAGCCCCAAGTTCTGAATGAAATAAATATCCAGGCGAATAGACATAGGGGTCTGTCTATCCCTACATTTTTTACCATTGTGAGATGGTGAACCAGTGAACTAAAAGTCTAACTGGTCTAAAATACTGAATGACCTAGTTCTAGGTAAACTGTTTTTCCAACCTAAGTCAAACAAAGGGTCTGATAGAGCTGTAAATTCTTCTGGTACAGAATCAGATCTACAGATGTGTTTGGAAATAGTTGGCTTTCTAGGTGAAGGAGACTTCCTGAGAATACTCTCAGGGTTGTCAACTATTTCAGGTGGGTCTGGGTTAGGATAAGCCCTTGTGTGAATGGTTCTTGAAGCCAGAATGTTGTTTTCAAACCAAGCAGCTTAGTCCTACTTGTTACTTCTAATATGGTTGACGTTGCTATGGAGGTTGGTCTCCCAGTGGAGTCTTATGAAAACCAAGATAATCAGCAGGCCTACTGATCACCAGTGGAGTCTTTGATCGTCAAGGAGCTATGGAGTCTCCAGGTGGAAGGTTAAGACTATTTCAAGGGGGTATTCTATCCACCGCAGTGATTAACCACCAAACTAAGGCTACTATGGTCTTCTTTGAGTCTTAGAAGTGTTTCAAGGTGTGTTTTTTCTCAAAGGTCCCCAGTGGAGTTGCCATTATGTTGGGGTTCCCATTTTTTGGCAAGTTTGGTAATACCAAAAGATGAGACAACATCAAAACCACTTTCATACCTCAGGATCTAACCCTCCTGGGTCTAGAGAGGGATCTCTCTATGATAGGCAAAGGTATATGTCTTTGAAGCTATATTTTTAGGTTTTAGGCTAGTTATAGGCACGCGTTTGTTTGTTTAATTGTTTGTTTGGCTGTTGGGAAATAGGAAGGAACGGTTCACTGTGAGACAAGACCCAATAAAGAGGATTCTAGAAAAATGAGGAATGATTTCAAGGAGCACTCAAGACCGTTGGGCAATGGAGTTAGGAAAGGGTTTACTTGCTATTCAATATGCAGGCTTTCAGTTGGGCTAGTCATCTAAAGCATTGGATCTTAAAGATGATAGTGTGGCATAAAATGGTAAGAAAGAAGGTGAAAGGAAAGGAAACCTCCAAGGTGACCATTCAGGAATCAGATCAAGGGACAGGACATGCCATTAGACACCTGTGATCCAAATCCTAAAGGGTAAACTCTTTAGACAAAGGGAACATTAAAGATTCAAACACAAGGGTGAAGACCTGAGATCAGAGAGAGACTTTGAACTCTCAATGCTTCAACATCCAGCTTGGGGGAACTCAGAAAGGTCCAATTAGTCGAAAAGGACCCTAGTGAGACAGAAACAATGTTCTAAACTCCCAGTATCCCAATTATTTCAATTAAAACCCAACAAGAACATCTGAAAACTGATTCCTTAATCCATACATTAGCTAGCAGTAAAATACAACCACTACACTGGTTAAATTAACTTAAATCAGCACTCAGATAACACATACAACAGAAAACATCAAAGGTAGGGAGAGCAGAAACATAGGGTACCATGCAAGGGTAAATCCTATGCCAGATTTCTGATGCATACCAGAGGAACTGAAATATGATGAATCATAAAGGGAAACAAAGACAGAGATAGAAAAACATCATTGCTGCTTTAAATCAGAATCCAAAGAAATGTGCTTGTCATATTAAAGAGCAACACTAGTCATGTACAACATTGCCAACAACTTGGTATTCAGTCTGAAAACATCTTCCTCGGACTATCTTACAACTTTACAAAAGAACTATATCTCAAGAGAAACAACTTACAATTCACAGATATCCGATCAACAACCTTTACAATGAGTTTCTTCATGAGTTTTATAGATGAAACAGAGGCAGAGGAGGTAGATGAAACACTAAATGTAACATTAAAATAGAGTAGTAAAAGAGGGTCGAGAACCATTCTGTTTTAATATCTGAGCATTAATCTTCAGTACTCTTTGGATGAAAGAATGGTCTTCGACAGGCTGCAATTTACTCCAAGTATGTTCTTGATGTGATTTCTCTGCAATACTTGTAGTACTCTAGTGAATAAAAAAAAGGTAGATAAATGATTATGAGGCCTGCCACACTATGTAAAAAATGTTCTGGTAGCATTAGGACCGCTGTCAGGGGGAGATCTTCTTGGGGACACAATGTATAATAAAGACAGTATGGGTACTGTGTCCTTTCTCAGGAGGAAGCTTCTGTCGATGTGAAACACTGTCAATATTGTTTTCTGTTCTATAGGCCTCTTTAGGCCTACTGTGACGATCATGAGGTCTTCAATTTGGTACAATTTCCCCTTAAGAAATGAATTAGAGTTAAAATTCTTTAATTACAAGCATTAAACTCTCTGACTATCCACTGATACACTTTGCCGCTTCATGACTGTCTCTGTCTATGAAATTTGGACCTTTAATGGTGTTCGGGGGACTTTACAGACTTAAACTCTATCTTTTAATGAAAATCATGTTCTAACACCTTCCTAGGCTCTTCTCTGTAATATCAGGCTCTGAAATTAGCCTTCTCTGCAGTCTTTGTCACTATAAAAGTGACCATGAGCAATGGCAGTGCTCACCACCTGTACACCTGCAAAACACACAATCTATTGAAAAATCCATGCATGGGGAAGGATGGCTGCAGTGGAATGATGTGATGATGGCAGTGCAGCAGAGGCGGATGCTGTGGATGTAATGGAACGTGGTGGAAAGATGCAGTGAATCAGTGAAAATTGATCTAATGAAAGTCGAGCGAAATGAAAACTTTAATGTAAAACATTAAAATTTTAATGCTTGGTGGGATGATACAATTTAATACGAATTATAAGGTTTGGACCTTTGAATGAAATACAAAGAAGATGCGTGGAAAACATATGAAATGGGAAAATATGGTGGGACCCGGTCATGGGTGGAGGGCAATTCAATCAGGACCGTCGGATCTCAGGAGGAGATCGACAGCTGCAATGATCCGATGCAATGCATGGGTTGCGCGATGAAAAAAAAGGGTGGGGATGCGAGATGCAATGAGGGCCGTTGATCGAAGCCGATCAACGATTAGGATCTACTGATGCAATTTCAAGCGATGAAGTGGGGAAGTGTTTTTGGGATGCAAAACTGCTAGTTTTGCATGGCAGAATGGCCGAAGTGCTGTTTTCACTTTTTCAACGCGATATGGGCCTTTGGCTAACACGTGGCTCTGGAAAACCACCCATATCGCATAGCTCTGAGCTGTTCAATTTCGAACGCAAAAAGAATGCGATATTGCTGTGGGCAGTCATATACGGAGTGGGGAGATTGGACGTTGGGAGGTGGAGCGCGATGAAGGGATATGCGCAAACAATAGAGGTGGGGTCGGACAGACGACGATTTTATTGTGGACTATCTGATGGGAGGACAAACGGCTGAGATTGGTGGAGGAGATACACAGGCGGAGAAAATGGTTAGTGGGTGGGAGAAATCTGAGCCATTAGATCATAAGGGGCGGATGACAGCGATCTAATCAGAGGGGAGTAACGGGAGGGTCAAAACTCCGATGAGCGACGGTGCGATTGGCTTCTGACCATCGGATCTAGGTGAGATCAACGACTATGATTGGATTGGAGGAGCTCGATCGGGGAACACATGGCAGAATGAGGGTGAATCCTGGCCGTTGGTTCTTGTGGATTCAATGGCCAGGATCATGTCAGGGGATCGCAATCGAGATGGACGAAGGATGGCACAGATAAACTTTACAATTGCGATCGGAGCGAGGAAGCGAGGGCTGTCAGATTAAAAGGTGAATTGACGGTGGAGAAGGGGGAATGCGGGCGGGATGGGACTTGCAATGACTGTTGGATCTATTCCAATCAACAACAGAAATTAATTAAAACATCGACAGGCTAATAACACCATCGCATCGGAACTTTTGTTTTTACAATGGACAAACATGTCCCGCTCCAATTCTCTGATGCGATTAGCACCTTGCAGGCTAGCGCTTGGTTTTAGCACTCGAGCTTATGGAGGGGAAGTGGTTAGGGGTTTTCCGAAAGGCGCTTAGCCTGCACATGGAAAAATATGGGTTTTGTTACACCATTTGTTGGTCATCTAACCTATTATCATTAGATGAACCTAAGTACACCATGTAAGACCAATTTTACTCTAAGTAAAATTGCTTTCACCATGTGCAATAACTTGTTTGTTTATATTTCCTGGTCATATTTAACCCAAAACAAGGAAATTAATTAAATAAATCCTCATTTATTTAATTATTTCCTAAGAATAAGTTATTTAAATCATTATTTAAATAATATTCTTAGTTAAATTTGACTAAATCACATATAAATAATTAAATAAACCATTATTTATTTAATTATATTCCCCTCGTTTCCCTTAAATAATAAATAAATCATTTATTTATTTGTTATTTATAAATAAAGGAATTGACCCAAGTCAAAAATCCTTTTCCCTCCAACAAATATAATAAAATATTCCTAAATGGTGATTCTAGAATTTGATTAATAATATTTTATTCATGCACCGAGTTCTAGAACACCCCAGTATTTTGTTATAAATAGAAGGTTTTTCCCCATTCATTAGTCACCTCCATTGCATTAGATCACTCTGGATCTATTCTTGGTCACCATTTCCATTTTTTACATTGTGAGCTCCCATTGAGTTCTATGTTTGTCTAGGTTTTCCATATCAATAGGAGAGAGGAATTTTAGATCTGAAACACTGAGGACATTCAAGAACCCATCCCATTGAGGAGAACTGGAAAACACGTTTCTTGTTTTCCTCTTAGGTGCCCCTTTTTTATAATATAAAGATTATTTTAAATACATTATTCTTGTCTTGTCTATTGGATACATGGAGCCATATTTTACTTTCTCTGCTTAATGTCTTTCAGATCTGTATTTGTGCAGCATTATTTGGATCACCTAACTTCAGATTTAAAGATATTTTGCAGCCGTAATTGATGTTAGGGATATTTTTTATGCGTAGCTAAAGTGATATTTTACGACGAAAGATTCATACTAACAGGTTTCTAGCCAAAAACAGAGCTTTCAAGGCTGAAATTAGGCTTTCGGTTAAGGGAAAAAGGGAATTGCAATCAAATGAAAGGATTCCACTTGGTTTAGAAGGAAGAATTTGATGGTTTGGGAAACTTAGGAGGTATTTTTGGGGTTAAAGGGAAAATTTTGCAAAAGGAAAAAAGGCTAAGATGGGGTAATTTGCAGATATACAAGGGGAGCTGAAGCCTCTTTGAAGCACAATTTTTCACAGACAGTGAGGCTTTTGGATGGAAACAGCAGTGAAGATCCTTTTAAAGGCAATGAACACACAGAGGCTTCAAGGATGAGAGATTTTCCTAGGAAATGTATCTCTTGAAGTCTCATGGAACAATTTAGCCACCCGTTTTCTTGACAAAAATTCCATAGGTGGCTAACACCAGGAAGGCTAGGTCCTAGGATTCCAAAGTGGTTCTGATGTGGCCCCTGCAATGTTTGTTCTTGCCAATCTTGAAAATCACAGGGAGCCAACAAACTACACATCAAACTCTATTACAACTTTGAATCACTCAGTTACAACTAAGTCCACTTGCATGTCCCATCAACCAACCGTTGAACTTGAAATTCCTTCAGCTAACTCGTTTGCCAATTCAGTTAACTGATTTCAAGTGCTCTATGAGAATAGATTAATATTTATTGTCCAAATATTATTAAGGGATAATAATAGTTGACATGCATATATAAATAGACATGCGATCTATAAATAGACTTTTCACATACATCTAAAAATAGAACATCATCTATAAATAGACTTCTACTATAAACATAATTTTCTCATCCATTCTAAAAATATAATTACACCTAAAAATAGCCTCAGGCTCCATCATAGTGTAGGTGCTTAATTTTCAGTAGGATCATCATCTTGTTGAATCTCAACACTCCCTCTCAACAAGAAAGGGATTATCCTTCACAACGATCTTGTCTCTATGGTATTTGAATTTGATCCTGGTGAGCGCCTTCGTGAGAATATTTTCGTCATGATCCTCCGTAGGAAGGTACTGAAGCAACATGATCTTCCACTGCACATAATCTCTGATATGATGATACCAGATATCTATATGCTTAGATCATGAAACACATGATTAATTAAGATTTTAATGCAACTCTGATTATCACAATGAATCACTGTAGGATCTAAATGAGAACCAAAAAAACCAACCAGGATCTTTCTCATCCAGATAGACTCACATGCAGCTTGACTTGCTACCATGTATTTCGCTTCCACTGAACTGAGTGCCACAGATCTTTGTTTCCTATTGTACCAAGAAACAACTGTAGATCCGATATTGAAGATCCCTCCTTATGTGCTCATTTTTCTCATTGGGCTGCCCACCCAATCTGTATCCGTGAAGCCATGCAACTTCACCTCATTCGTATGTCTGTACCACAAGCCATACTCAGATGTGCCCCTCAGGTATCTCAGGACATGCTTGCCCGCCTTCAAAAAGAGCTTGGTAGGCTTAACCATCGATTGACTAAGTGTTATAGCAACAACCCCTGTTTTGGAGTTTTGTTTTGCTTAATTAGGTTTTTTCTATAGAAAAGATATTAAAGCACAAAAATATTAAAATAATGCATAAAACTCATTAAAAAAAAAATGAAAAAAATTCCATAAAAAATCCTGAATAAGCCTTCAATGAATCAATCGGATGCCTTAGCTTTCTTTTCAGTGAGCTGTCCAAAATTGTTTCGGCGAACTGCCTTTTTTTGTTTTGGAAAATTGATTTTTTTCAGTTCGGTGAATGCATTATTTGCATGTATGATCCTTTCACTGATTCGTTGTTTCTTTTTCCCTACTTATTGCAATTCACTCTTCGCAAAATCGTGCTATTCATAATAATGAATTTGGCAATTACCATGTTGGCACATTAACAATTTTTCCAGTTCATTTATTCACTAATGACTGGCATGTTTTTTTTTTTGTAAGTAATTCTAATTTCTATTATAAAAACATATAGTACATGGGTTGTCTGGCCTTTGGAATTGCTAGACTAGCCAATTCCAGAGGCATTGTGAGGAAAAAGATCAAAATTGTGACTACCCCAGAAGGGGAAACTAGCCAAATTAGTTTTACTATAGCTGCCCACCATGGGGAAACCGGCTTCATACAAAAAGAAGTGATGAATGTCAAGAATGTCTAGGAGCATCATAATAAACTGGAAAAAGAGTCCCAAATAGAAAATAAACTTGTATAATTAAGTGTCATTTCCAGGAGGAGGTGTCTCCTCTACAATTAGGCACCTGTACTCCTCGATGTCATCAGCATTCGTGTCACAAAGCGCTGCATGTTCAGTAATGTTGGTGGTGCGTGCACTACACAGGCACCCATCATCACCAAACCATTCTTAACTGTTGCTATCGCTACCAGTGCTACCATTGCCTGTGTTGCCTTTGCTTTTGCTACTGGAGGCGGGAGCGCCCTAAATGACGAGGAGAGCTTCAGATTTTCTCGAAGGCAGTAGAGGCGTCGAATCTGAAGTGGACATTTTGTGCAATTTCTTGGGACAAAGGCTCTCAGCATTGTAAGCTTCCTCCTTAAAGCTTATAGATATTGTGGCAGTAATGCAAGGATGGTCCAGGGTGCAGGAGTAATGAAATTGAGCAGAGTGCATAGTTGCCAGAGAGGGTAGCATCTCCAAATTAGGTAGCTTCGGGGAAGAATGACTGGTGGGGAGGTGCAATGGCGGGGAGGAAAAGTGAATAGGAGTTAAGGAGTGTGACTGCCTCAAGACCAAGTCTCGGCCTCTACCACTGCGGGTAGTAGGATAGCGCCCATAAGAATCCTCCAGTGAGGGAGATGAAGAGTCAGAATGGTTGTAAAGCAGAGGCCTAGATGCCCTGCCACACCCACTACCTCGACAACAATGCATACGATAGTGCCTGGGCATGGTGGTGCTAGAGGAGGTGCAGTTGAAAGGCTGAGATAGCGGGGTTGAATGAACAGAAGGCTGAGGATCCGAGAGAGCAGAGGATTGGGGAGCCGAGAGAGCAAAGGATAGGGGAGGCTCATAAATGAAATTCAAGCTGCAATGAAGGCTATGGGAGACGTGGAGGCCGGGAGCAAGGTCAATGTAGCAATAAAGACTCCATCGCCTCCCTGTGGGCATTCTAGAGCTCAGATATGAGACCACAGAGGGATAAAAATATCTCGAGGACAATGGCAATGGAGGAAGGTTGCTGCTCAGAGACATTTTGAAATATCGAGGAGTGCATCAATAGTCAAGAAAATTAATGGAGCTTTGGTGGGTGCAGTTGGTATAAATAAATTCCTGTGGCTTGAGCCCATGCATGACCATGTGGCAGAGCCATGTGTCATGCCATGGGCTCGCCATATGCTAGCCATCAATGATCGCCCGCATCTGGGACTAATGACTGATGTGTTGCGCATCCCAAGAGTACTCATTAATCCACGCTACAAATAATTAGCTATTCATGGTAATAAGAATCTTTTTATTGGTTGGCAGCATCAAGATTATGCATTCACATTCTTACATCCTATCAATTAAAGTCAGAAGTGCTTGAATTTACGTGTAAAATCCACCCACGTATCTGGCCCATGTGATTTGGAATGATTAGCATTTATTTTTCAAACCTCGAGGTAGGATTTTCTTTTCTCTATATATGCCTGTAGCAGGCTAGTCTTTGCACTATGCATCATTCTTCCTTTTTCTTCACTAAGTGCCAAGACTGTGTGTGTTCCTAAACTGTAGCTTTTCACTTACGCATTTGCATCTCAGCTATTTTTAATTTTATGAACCAATATGCTATATGTAAATAAAATTTGATGTTAGCGTCGTTGTTTGGAAAGTTTCTGATTATCCTCATGATGCATTGAAAGAGGAGCATTCCTAGGAATCTGCAAATTCCTAGGGCTCCCGGGAAGGAGGTCTTGAATGTCATTCTAGAGGAATTGTCTATTGACCGCTTGTTTTCAGATACTATGCACAAGGTTGGTGGCAAAGATGCACCAAACTGGAGTAAGTTGTATCGGTATTTTCAGTACCAGCAATATTTGGCACTGCATGATGAACCAACAGAAAATATAGAAGAAGAAGCCGAAGACGCAGACGTCGAGGCATGTATTAGAGTCCGTAGGATGGATATCATTCTTGTTGGCACCCACCCCACCATGTTTCATTACTATGATGTTATTTGATGGATATTGTAGTTCATTGATATTCCCTGCAGGAAGTTTCTCAGTGCTTTGGGTCTAGCAATTGGGTCCTTCCGATCAGAGGATCTTAGGAAATTCAACAAGGTTCCACCACCCACTGCTTGGTACAATCAAGAATATATCAATATGTTCAAGATGAAAAATGAGGACTATATAGAGAATATCAAGGAATGGTGGGCTTTGGATAAGGACCTCACCCACAAAGAAAATGGGATCTACTCAGTTAATTCTCTAAATCCAATGGAAATTTTAAGAATGGGAGTTCAACTTAAAGTTTAGAAACCTTGGCGAATCTTATTAGTCCCTAATATGCAAATTGTAAAATTTTTGGCTATATTTTTCTAAAAATATTCATATTTCTAATGATTTTATATTAGTCTATATAAATTTTTGGAAATTTTTAAAAGTAAAATGATTTCATACTATAAAATGTTGGTGAATAATTTTTAGAAAAAATTGAAATTGGCGAATCTTTTTTTAGAAAAAAACATGGAAATCTAGCCCACCTAGAATATTAGCCCCTAAAATTTTCACTGTGACTAAATCTACCTTATCGAGAAGTCGTGTCCATGATCAGCAGATTATATGGGATGGCGGATTGCACCATTTTTCAGATAAACTGGGTCCCTTTAATGTCTGGGGTGGTCGATGAGGGTTACATTTTCAATTGAGCTGATATCCTGTCCTCTAGTTTGGTGAAGGCCATTTCTAAAACTAAAGTGTCCTCATCCTCCGAGCCTGCGGTGTTTTTCATGTCTACGTATGTCCTCGACTGTGTGTGTGCTTTCAATGTGTTCTTAGGAATGGACTAGAAGTGGAACCCCGCTAGGGTTCCAATACATAGCTACTGCAGCTAGCTGTGGTCATCAAGGTATGAATTTTTCTTCTATCAGATCTTCGAGCACTTTGTTCCAGAATTTCACATTATCATATACGCGCATCCTCCTCCAAGATTCTCCGCGGAGGGAAAAAAGGCATTGGAACCAATAGGGGATTGGTATGTGGAAAAGGTCTACTCCTACATCAGAGTGTATGGGTTGATCGAAGCCCCACATTACCTTCCAAAGTATGTTCCAGACAGATTGTTGTTGAGAGAAATATCGTATCAGGTGACTTATGGAGGTATTGGCAAAGGTATGAAGGATAGTGGGAAGAGGTAGTGGCCAAACTACCCGATTGTTCTGGGTCAATATAAGCTTGGAGATTATAGCCACATCGTTGACGAAGAAAATCATATAAGAAACATCTTGTTGGCTCATACCCCTTACAGGATGCATGACCCATTCTTAATAGTTAAGGAGCATTTGTTGAGTTTGAAGATGGGCAATCGCTATGATCACTAGGGGACGCCTAACGATAGTATGCACTGCTAAGCATATATTTTTGCAGATGTTTTGGAAATAATCCAAGCCTTAAAAGATCAGGAAGCAAATAAGAGGTGGGAATCCTATCAAATCAAGAAGTTGGAGACCGCTACAGCTACGAGAGAAAAGTTTGACACAGAGTAGCAGGAGTTAGCAAAGACTCAGGAATTGGAAAACCCTGAGTTATACTTCGCCACCTCGAGTGCAGGGACTTCTAGTTCCTCTGTTCATATTTATCTTGAAGTTGATCCTATCATCGGAAATTTGAAGAAGGATGAGTTAGAGGCTAAAACAAAGTAGGCTAGAGCGGAAGCTCGTGATAAAATAATTCAAGAGGAAGCTAAAGCCATGGAAATTCTGAAGCAGCGAGAAAAGGAGCAGGCAGAAGAAGAAGTTGTTGCTCAAGAAAGAGAATGTTTGAAGGCCGAGAAGACTAAAGCATAAAGGAAAGCTCAGGAGCTGGAAGAGGAGGAAAAGAAGTGAGAAGAAGCAACAAATTTGACAATTCATAATCAATAGGTGCATCATACTATGCCTCTAGCCTCTATTCCGAGAGTTTCTAATGTGGGTATTGTAGAATTGGAGCATCTTGACATTATGCATGATTCAGTGGTTCGCATGTCAAATTATTTATTCAGTCAAAAAGAGAGAGGGGTAGCCGTCACCATATGTGACATTGGTGACGGACCTTAAAGGTCCGTCACAAGCATGACCCTCACCAATGTGATTTTTTCTTGTAGTGCATGTCTATACACCATCTCATAGAACTTCTCTAAATGCATTTTGTGAGTA